>JAQHUG010000020.1:85808-97383 GCA_028555095.1 Dicrostonyx torquatus | reverse complement strand
GCAGGGTGCACGGGTCTTCACGGGTCTTTATGGGTCTGCACAGGTCTTCACGGGTCTTTATGGGTCTGCACGGGGCTGCACCAGATGGGGGCTTAGAGCTAAAAGCAGAAGAGGACATAAGAACCCAACCCTCACTCAGAAGATATCTCCAACTGATAACCACTTGAAAATGAACATTTAGTTTTCTCCAAGGGAATCTCGCTGGAGAAACAAGCTCCTCTTCAGGGTAGGCTGCGTGTCCAGCAGTAGATGGCTGACAGAAACCAAACTCAGTGCTATCTTCAGAGGTTTCTTGTCTCACAATCTTGTGTCAGGACTTTTCCTGCTTGCTTGCTTTTTAAATTTTATCTTATATTTTATTGTCTGTGATATATACTTATTATAATATATAATTATAATATATACTTATAGACAATAAAATATAATATATAAAATAATAAGATAAATATATAAAAGTAAGACATATTTTCTTCTCTCTTTTACTCTACATGTCCTCTGTGTGTGTGTGTGTGTGGTGTGTGTGTTTATGTGTGTGTGGTGTGTGGTGTGTGGTGTGTGTGTGTGGTATGTGTGTGTGTGTGGTGTGTTTGTGTGTGGTGTGGTGTGTATGTGTGTACATGTAGCTTCCATTTTATTGTGTTTTGGAGATTCCTCATATGTGAACAAGTGGGTCTCTGTTTCTTGTACCTTCTCTTGGGCTATTTTCCTTTTATTTATTTGTTTGTTTTTGTCTGACTTTGATGTGTTGGGTTGTTTTATCATATTATATTATATTGTCCCTTAAACATATGTGTAAATATGTCACATTTGCCAGAAACAGATGTCACTATGAATCTGAATGCATTCTTTCTTAGACTATCTGACCTAGTACATGCCTCACATACACAGGGTGGAGCCATCTCCTCGTGAAGCCATTCAGAAATACAGACAGACAGAAGTCCTTAGCAAACCAGCATTTTAAAGCAAAATGCCTCAGTTGTACTCAACCCAGACCATGCTTGTCGGAAAAGTTTTTGTGTGGAATGACCCAACCCATTTGGTTCTTAGAGATGCAAAGGTTGGGGGTGGGTCCAAGCCTGGCAGAGCTCACAAGCTAAAAACTGTCTGGCAGTTCCCCTAGGGCAAGATGTCAAGGACATTATGGCTTCATTGTTTCCCTAAACTGTGCTGAGCTAATAAGCAGGAGAGACCCTAGTAGTTTTCTGCTACCCTGGGTTCTTCATGGGAAAGAGAACTGGTCCCTCTAGAGTAGTGGGCTGTCAGTAAGTCACTGTAGTAATTTAAGACTGTGTCTCAGGAAGTGTATCACCACCATTTTAGGAAAGGCCAGCGACCAGCACAGGGGACAAATTCCACAGAAGCACCTGGCAAACGAGGGGGTTGAGAGCCGAACATGGCACCAACTCGGTCAGTCAAATGAAGAAGGAGGAAGGGCAGATGGCGGCAGAGAGTGGGGCTGGAAACAGACCGAATCATGCCGAGGTTCCCGAGAAAGGGCACTGTCATTGTCTCTCGATTAGAAATTCTCTAGGTTCTTTTATGCTTAAGGTGTAGACACTTCCTGGGTTTTGCCTAGAGGCAGGGAATGAGTTTGTTTTGCTGTGTGTCTGAAGTGACACCAAGGGGGAACAGATCAAGATGTCCCTAGCACTGCCTGCCTCCCACAGGGTGAGGACAGAGAAAGAACGGAACATCTTTTCACAAATAAATGATTACCGAGAATGTGTAATAGGAACCAAAGACCAAAGTCAGAAATAAAGAGACTATTTAACTCATTGACTGAAGACAATAGTTAATATGGGAACTAAATAGGAACTTCTATATATTAATGGTGGTTAGAATTAGTAAATCAAAGATGAAAAACATTGGAAATGGTTTTATAGTGGTAAAGAAATCTGTTAACGATGAGAAATTTTAATAGGAAGGTTCCGGATGCTTTTAGAAAACATCAAGAGACAACAGGGCAGACTTGATGAAGACGGAAGGTTTGATTCCATGAGGCAATGATGGTTCTGCAATTGAATCCCCAAAGAAGTTCAACTTGAATGAGGAACAGAGGTGGGATTAGGCTGTCCTGGGCCTGTGTTTATGGAGATAAACAGGGGCTTTCCAGAAGGCACACCATCCAAGAGGACATGGTACAGGGTTTGCACCCGCAGAGATCCCCTGATGGTGATGTGGGCCAGTCCTCCAACTTTAAACATTCAAAGGGGGAGCTGGAGAGATGGGCAGTTAGAGTGCGGCTGCTGTAGCCAAGCACCCACATCTAGGGGATCACTCATAGCTGCCTGGACCCCAGCTCCAGAGGATCTGGGAAGCATAGGCAAGAACTCAAGACAGGAGCTAAAGCAGAAACCACAGAGTAACGCTGTTCATTGGTTTGCTCGGTCTCCCCTAATTGCTAGTTTTCTTAAACAGCTCAGGACTACCTTCGTAAGGATGTTTCCTTCCACAGTGGGCTGGGCTACATCAGCTCAGTTAGGAGCAGGAAAATGGCCAATAGGTATGCCAAGACACGGTTCAGCCGGAGGCAACTCTTCCACTGACATACCCTCTTGTCAACCTCAAGTGTGACAACCAGCATTAGCCATCGTCGGCATACCGGGCTCATCTTCAGACCGAAGGGACCTCCAAGTGCTATGAGCTCGGCGTCGTGGGCTCTACCTATCTCTCACGTGTGCTCTGAGACCTGATGTCACCAGAGTTATTTATCTGAAGCAATTTGCTCAGTCACCTTTCACAGAACAGCCTGATTCCATGCTACCCCATAATCACTGGCATCTTGGTTAGGTTATACGCAGACTAACCCGGCCTAGTCAGATTCCTTTTTAGAGCTCTTCACTGAGGAACTGCCTAATGAAATTCCAGTAAAAAGAGCAATAAATGTCTTTCTTGCTAATTAAGTGGTTATAGAATTTTTACCCTGTTTTATGAGGCAATAACTTGGCTCCCGGGCAGACAGATTTTTAAGCCGAGGACCCTGTTCTCATTATCTCATAAAGAGACTCCTCAGCCATCAGTGCTACAGAGCTTTGAGTGTGCAAATCCTCGTGTTGGTTTACAAAGGGCAGATGAGACCTGGATACCTGATTGTGTCCTGCCTCCTGCTCGGTGGCCTCTCGTTACACTAGGAGTGGACGCAGAAGCTGGCGAGGAGGTCATCATGGAGAAACCAGGCAGGAATCCTGTGACTCTACGTGGTGCTGCCTATTTTTCTCTTCTTGTTTTCCTTTTCGTTGAGCTGGGACCTCAGTGGGATGACCTCGAACTCTCCCTGCCCCCGCCTCCGCCTAAGTGCTAGAATGAGAGTCCTCACTACCGCGCTAGGCTGCCTTCTCCTCTTTCATTGGTATAGAAAACAGAGAAATGCCAGTGCTGAAAAGGATTTATAACACTGGGGGCACAATGTTTGGCTAAGTTAGATTTTGTTTTTAACCAAGCTGTTTGGTGTCGGGCACCAAGGTTTTATACAACAAAACTGTTAACGTAAAACCCATATGTGGTACATATGGGACCTGAAAATACACTACTGAACTCTTGGGAGGTTAAAGGTAATGATATTTTAGAAATTTATTTTTGGTACTTTTAAATGTCTACGCATTTTCTTTGTGTGTGGGTCTGTGCACTTCGGTGCAGGTGCCCAGTGACTGCAGGGAGGGCGCTAGATTATCTGGAGCGGAAGTTGCCGGCAGTTCTCAGCACCCTGACATGCTTGCTGGATACTCTGAAAGAGCAGCATGCACTCTTAACCATCTCTCTGATAATGCTAATGAGTTACTATCTATGTGTCTGTCTGTCTGTCTATCTAATTTCCTGTTTCAGAAAAGAGACTCGAAAGAGTTATCTAAACATGAGCCATTAGGACTGGAGAGATGGCTCAGTGGCGAAGAGCACTTGCTATCTTCTGGAGGATGTGGGTTCAGTTCCGGCTATCCACACGGTAGCTCACAACCATCTGTAACTCCAGTTTCTAGGGATCAAAGACTCTCTTCTGGCATCCGTAAGCACCAGGCACATATGTGGTACATGTAGACAAGACACACATACACATAAAATAAAGACCCCTCCCCCCCTTTTAAAAAAGGAACAAATACAGAGAACTAGAAAGCGTCCTAATAGGATCTGCCCCAGAGAGAGCATGCTTTGAACCTGGATGGGCATGAAGGATCCTCATTTCACGCCTCCTGGATGGGGCGTCCTCCACCTAGACTTGTGGTCAGTGTTTGAAGTGATGAGGCCATTTCCCTCCGAAGACTATGTGCGTACTCCCAATACTAATGCAATTAGAAAATAAAATTGCATCCAAACTGTTAGGTATTTGCCATGTGTTTCGCTCCAGGGGATGATCAGACAAGACTCTGGTTGTTGTTTCCTCAAGCATTTAGGGCACTGTCACTCACCTACGAAATTGGGTTTGTGCCTACAGCAAAGTAAATTCTTTTTGGACACGTTTAACATTATGAAATCACAACGGATCGGATATGATACACAAATCGTGCTGACACGGACCTTTGTGGTTTGCAAGGAACATGGGTAAGCAGAGACAAAGCAATATGACCTGGAGTCCCATTCTGTAGCTTGGGAGATGCCCAAGGGAAAGTTCCAGACTTTGAGAAGCCTCTAACCGTGGTGCATTTTGAATGGGCCTTCCTCCCGTACCCAGCCATCACGCATTCTGTGTAATCTAGAAGTCCGCAAATGTCCACTGCTGTATTTCCATACAAACCCAACAGTGGCATTATCAAAATATGTATTCAGTACAGGGAAATTAAAGATGGCTGACAGGCCTTACATGAAACGTCATTACTTAGAAGACTATTCCAGACTCTCTGAGCAAACTGGCAAATGCAATTAGCTGGAATGAGTAGGCAGCAACAGGGACACGACTTCATGAAGACCAGGTCCGTGTGCTGAAGGACTGGTCCCCAGTGTGGTACCATTGGAAGGTTCTGTGGGTCATCAGTGGATAAGATGTAGGGGGGCGGAGGTGGCCCTGAGCACACTGAACTGTGGGCTCTCTTCCCTTGCCTTCTTTCTGCATCCCGCCTGGTTCTGTCGGTAGCTTTATCAGCAGATATTCTTGTGCCAACCCATGCGGATCATTGAGTCAGCTGATCGTGGGCTAGAGCTCCCAGAACACTCGGTGAAATGGGCCAGTTTTCCACAAGTCTTCCCAACACAACGTGTACTCATGCAGTCACAGAGTGAGATCTTGTCCTAGGAGCAAATTCAAGTTGGCTGAATTTAGGATGTGCTATAGTAGGGCGTAGAAAGACGGGAAGGAAATCCTCAAACTAAGATGAATGTATTGTTATGATAAAGTACACATTTCTAAAAGATGGTTTCCAAAAAAACCAGCTTATTGCAAGAAACGAAGGGGATTTCAGGTAAATGACCCCCTGCTATAAATGTGTATAATTAATTGTCCCTTGTTCATGAGTCTTATTTTTTTTTTACTGTCACCCATCAATGATTCATTTAACTACAGTCTTGTATAGGTCTTATATTAATATGAAACATAGTGTTTGGCTCTTGTCTTGGAGCATAGCTTTCTAGTGCTTGGTTTCTTCATTTCCTTTATGTTTGTTCTGAGTGTTCTTTCCCTTCCTCTCTCTTTTTTTCCGTCAAGGTTTACAAATACCCATTGTTTTTTGTTTCCATGCTAAGGATTGAACCCAGGCCGTTGTGCGCATGCCAGACAAGAACTTTACCCCTGAGTTACATCTGCAGGCAAACCTGTTGTGTTTTGCTCTTTTTTTCCTGTTTATTCCATCCTGAGATGTGTAAGGGGACAGTATTTCTTCTCCCAGGTTTCACGGATCCCCACACACCTTGTCTTTTGCTTATCCTCCTGGGTTCCGTCGTTGTGGTTTTGTAGTTAAGCCCCATTGCTTTTAAGCCTTATGCCGTCAGGCTTTGGTTTTGCTATTTGCTGCCAAGAGGATGACTTGTCTTCCCTCCACCTCATGTTTGCACGTGAACACACTGTGTATGTCTCTGAGAAAGGGTTTGCCTGGCCGTCTTGGCCAACAGATCTTGCAAATTCGTATAAAAAGCTACTTTGTAGCAATGTCCTCTGTCAGCTCCCTGGCACTAGGCTGGGGGAGCCTCTGATAGTGTTTCTAGAAGTCTTGACTTTTTTACTGCTTGGTGCTGGTTTCCTTGGCCACGCTCCGCCGACAGTATGACTTCTGCTGATTCCTTGCCAACTGCACCCCGGGGATCTGGAGCTTTGGAACTGACCTCTGAGTGAAAAGGGATAAAAGAAGACCCTGAACACAGGCTTCCGAGAGCATCCCAGCTGGCAACATCCAGCTGGAATTTTTGTGTAATTCTTCTCATCAGCTTTGCCCTTTGGGTGGCATGGGAACCCCCAGAAGCTTGTGTGTACCATGCCTGGATAAGACCTATTTTGGACAATTTGTCATTTGGGTGTACACTGTTCCCATGGGTGAGGTGACAGCCATACTTAATTTGGAAATCTTTTTAAAACTCTGTTTTTGTTGAGAGGATACTGTTCCAAATAGCTGCCCACACTCCATAGAGGGTCATGGATGGCAGAGTTAGAGAGACCCCCATCTGTGCCTTTTAGTGGGGCAGTCTCTCTATGTAGCCCTGGCTGGTGCGGAACTTGCTATATAAACCAGGCTGGCCTGGAACTCACAGAGATTCTCTTGCCCTGACTCCCAAGTGCTGGGATTAAAGGCGCATACCACTACACCTGACTTCATCTGTGCCTCTTCTGACCTGATTTTTCTTATCAAAGTCTTATGAGGATCCTTCTTCATTTCATCCAAACCACTCATTATTTATGTTGTGATCTTTTAAATCTGATATGTGTGCACATGTGTGCATGTGCGTGTGTGTACATAAAAATCTGTCTTGTTCGGTTTTACCAGTAGAGAACTATTTTTTTGGGTCCATCCACAGCTCTTCTCAGATGTCACAGGGATGTCATTGTGATTGACAACGTGGTTATTGTACAAAGGACTCTTGGATTCTACTTACCTTCTTAATTTCATGTACTGTCCCCACTATAATTAACCAGAACAGCTGACAGAAACAACTTATGGGAGAAAAGACTTATTTAGATCTCAGTTTGGAAGGTCTGAGGCTGCTACAGTGTAGTAGTTACTTTTCTGTTGTGATAATAAACACTGTAACCCAGGTAACTTAAGTAAAGATGTTTATATTGGCTTATGGCTCCAGAAAGCGAGAGGCCATCAGGCCAGGAACACCACGGCAGCTCGTGGCAGGGATGGTGACAGGCGTACACCTACTGACAGCCCACATCTTGGGCAGCAAGTAGGAAGCAGAGAGAGTCAGCTAGATGAAGAGTGAGACTCTTACCTCTCAAAGACCGGCTCCAGTGACATCCTCCTCTTAGAAGAAAACCTCCCCCAACAGTGCCATCACCTGGGACCAAGTGTTCAAATTCTCAAGATTGGGGGACCATGCCTCATTCCAAACACCACTCTTGTGCTGAGGTCGTGATGGAATGTGGGAGGGGAAAGGCTTATGACTGGGGGCTTCTCCTTCTCTCCCTCTTCTACGCAATTCTACTCCCAGTCTCTAGTGTGCTGCTGTCTATGCTGAGAAAGGGCCTCCACCGCTTAGCCAATATTCTCTGGAAGCATGCCCCGAGACACACCTAGAAGTATGCTTTACTGAGCCCTAAAACAGCTCTCAGTTCAATCAAGCTGATAGGTAAGATGGATCGTCTTTTGTCTACCGTTCTACTTCAGTGTTTGACTTGTTGCCCACTATAATTCACTGTTGTTCCTCAAAAATGTGCTGGAAATATTGACATGATGCTAAGGTTTTCCTAATCTAGCCCATGTTTATATTTGCCTTAATTTATCCTATGTGAATATAGTCACCCTGTTATCCCCTCTCGTTTGAAAATGAACCCTGGTTAAGATGGAAGGAGAATGTTGTGTTCCCTGAGAAAAGATGTGGGCATCCTTTGGAATGCAAGACAAAATCAAATTCTCACCACGAGAGCCTTCAGCTCATGGCAGCGAAGCGCAATTTTCAAACCGTCAGCTCGCTCCGTTGTCTGTGCAGCGTTATAGTTCACATGTTAATTTTCATCGCACTGGCATTGCTCAGCAGTCCCGCATAAACAGACCATATCTTTTGAGCCCACCGGAGTTTTGAAAAGGCGTTTTGGCGGCGAACAGTCACTCAGATCAACTAGAGCTAACCCTGCGGGGCCTCGCTGCTCGGGGTGGCTCCTCTTTGTGATTCTCCTGCTCTCCGAAGAGGTCAGAAGGATCTCCATCAGCTTCAGGTCTCGCTTACGGTCTGGGTCTACACCTTGTAGGGCAGGTGTGTGCACAGCCACCTCCTAGCGGGGATCGTGCTCACTGCGATTCTTGCTGCTGTCTGATGTTTCTCCCAGTAACAAAGCTCTCTTTACCCCTGGCCATCGACTGACCCCATCGAATCCTGACATGAAAATTCTACTGTGTGGTAACTGACTGTGGTGAGCCGTTCCGCCTTTACCACGCTTCAGACACTGCTGATTCTTAGCCACATCTCTACAACCAGGGTCACAGGGCGATTTCTGGATTTCTAGGGCACAAAGAGTTTCATCGTGGGGAATCGGGGATGGGCGAATTGTCAAGCGCCTGGGAGGTCAGTGCAGCGCTCCCTGAGTGTGACATACCATACGCTGAGATCAGACAGGATTAGCCCAGCAGGGCTCTGATATGATCAACTGTTTCACACGCTCCAGGTGTTTGGAGGGACTCTTCCCGGCTCCGTGTTTCAGAATCCCTGTGTCTGTCTCCGTGAAACAGTCTGTTCAGGATGCTTCGGAAATGCGGCTCCCCACTTCACCAACTCTACCCTTCCCAGTTCCTGCAGTCTTTCCCACGGTTACAGTGATGCTATAGTTTGGAGCCATCCATGTGTCAAAAGGATCCATCTCCTTTTTCTTCCTTTCCTTCTGCTTTTTACTACTTGTAGCTATTATCCTACCTTCTTATTCCACCCTGTCCCACAGGCTTGCGTGCACCTGTTCAGTGGCAGGATGAGAACTCCCAAGAAAGCGTCTGTCCTAGTAGGAAACCAGGGTCTTCCTCTTTAGATTTGTGGCCATAGATAATCTTCATAGATGCCACTGCAAGGGCTTTAAATCATGTGGAGCTGTTGTGGTTTGTCAGTGTCAGCTGTGGACTTAATCACAGGACGGTACGACATTTTCTTTCCCTTGAAATGATTGACATGGAGAGACACTAGGAGAGTCACGCTTTCCTGGATCAGATAGATCCTCTGGGCTGTAGTTGACGTCCTCATGCTTCTGGGTAACTCCCTTTGGTCACAAGATGAAATTCTCTCCCTTTCATTTCCTGGAAGGGTTTCTGTGTGCCTAGAACTCTATTTACTTGGAATTGTCCTTTAATTGCCTGGCAGAATTTACCACCAAAATTACAGAACCTGCATTCTGTCTGGGAGAAGTTTGTCAGCACAAACCTGCTCTTTTGGGTCAATCCGGATTGGCACCTTTTCTGGTCTCTTCACTATGCCTGGTATCTTATTTTATGGTGCTAACATTTGGGACTCAGAATATCAAGTAGGAGAGGCCTTGCCTCCAGCTTGGGTTCTGCTCATGATCCTTGGAAATACAGGATGTTTCTTCGGGTGTTTGGGATTCAGTTTCTTTGTCTTTGAAATGAGGGCGCTGGAGATCGGGAGACTGACCCCAGCACTGAATGTGAGGCCAAGACTTGATTTCCCAGAAGGAGCTGGGATGTCTAGACCACCGCTCCCAGAGCTTAGGGAAGACCACGGGAGAGAAAATAGAAAGAGTGAAAGAGCAGAAAAAATAAGATGTGGGGATAGGGTGATACTATGAATTCCAAAATTTCCCGACGTCAGGGATTAGATAAAAATCATACCTAGGATAACCTCAGACAAGTCCAATAATAAACAGATCTGAACTGGCTAGCCAGGCTGAGCCGAGCAAAAGAATCAGCCAACATACAGGAAAAGAGAAAAAGGATTCTCATAGTTCCCCCGACTCAATTTCTAAGGTGTAATCCCGAAGGACCTGACATATAAAGAGCTAAGAAAATAGAGTATATTTTTCAATGGAAAACAAATGAGCCACAATCCACCTGAAACAGTCCAGATGTTGAGCTGCAGATGTGGATTTAGAGAAGTCCTTGCCTTGATGCTCGGTGAAGAGAAACCGAATGTGCTCTTACCAAATGAACGAGAAACTTGGCATAGTAACAGAACCGCGCAAAGGGAAGCGTCAGAATTGAAAATGAGTAGTGTGCGGCGGACGGAACAGCCTCAGAGAAAACACAAAGAAAGAGTCACTCAGCCCCGAGATGGGACTTCTTGTCACATGTGATGGGACATCAGGTAGAAAGGAAACTGGAGAGGAAAGCAGAATCCTGGCGTCTCATGAGTGTGCATGAACTCATGATTTTGGGAATTGCTGAGATGGGCAGTGGGGTGGTTATAAGTTAATGAGTTTGTGGATTATACACACGGAATATCAGTCTTGAGTGCTTGTGGTCACATGGGGGAGGATCAAGGCATACAGTGGGAAAGTGTCCTGGCAGTTCTGGGGTAGAAAGCATGGCTGAATGTCTACGTGGAGGGCAAGGCAGCATGCTGTCAGTATCTTGCAGAATAGGCAGCCTGGGGCCTGGGGAGATAGATGGTGGGATGCAGCACCTGCTGCCCAAGCAAGAAGAGCTCTCTAATGCACCACACCTGTCTGCACTCTATGTGCTACCACGCATTTCGTGAACCTGCCAACGGGCTGGAGATTGAAACACACAAAGACACATAGACAGAGACACGGGACATTTTTGGCGCCAGAATGCCCCAAGAATGCCCCCTTTATTGTGTCCAGGGGCAGCTTATATAGGGATCCTTAACTGATAGCCACGCCCCAGACAAACCCACCAGAAACCACTCCCCTGCCATCAGGAACTCCCGGGGGTCTTGTGCTCAGAGCAGCTGCAGGCTGTCTCAGAGCAGAGGAAAACAAGTTGTTTACAAGAAATTCAGGATCTGGGGGTTCACTGCTCCCAACAGAGCTCTGTTTGGATCCCCAACACTAAGTAAAATCTGGGCGTGGCAGCACGCATCTGTAAACCCAGTGTTGTGGGGACAGGGGACGGAGTTAGGCCGATCCTTGGAACTCACTGGCTAACTGATGGGGCTCAAACAGCGAGCTCCAGGTCTGTGGCGCCTTGAGATGCAAGAGGGAAAGTGGTTCGGGAGAATCTCGAGCAATCTCTGCCCTCCACACACGGGCATGAACACACACACAGGAAACCAGAGCACCACGGAACATTCTAGAGAGAAAGTATTCTCAATTCCAGTGCGGACGGGCCTCATCAAGCTGCATCTTCCATTCTCTGATGCCAGCACCTGTTTTCAGATGATAAAAATGGCATCCACAGTTAGGAAGGGGTTTGCCTTCTCTGTCCTTCTGTGCCCAGTTCAGCCTCTAGGCTCTAACTAAACGGAGCAGCAGAGAACTAAATTTCTTTGGATGGCTAAATCGAAGCGTTACCAGAAGAAGTCAATGCATTAATATTTTTTT
>JAQHUG010000020.1:47024-73808 GCA_028555095.1 Dicrostonyx torquatus | reverse complement strand
CACTCTTTGATGTGTGATTTTTGCAGTTTTATTAAGAAGCAAATGCTTCTTGCTGTGGGTATACATCCGAGTCCTCTGTCTATGCCATTTGTCTATCTGGATGGACTTTGGCCACCACCATGCAGTATTTGCCACTATGGCTCTACAGTATAGTTTGAGATGATAAATTATGATGTCTACAGCATTGTTCTTTCTGCTTAAGATTATTTTGGTTGGTCAGGGTCCTTTATACTTCTATATAAATTTAGGCTATTTTTCTAGTTTTGTTAGAGTGTAATTGGAATTTTGATGAGTATCACATTGAATTTATAGGTTGCTTTTGGTAACATAGCTATTTTCACAGTATTAACTGTCAATCCATGAGCAAGGAAGTGTCTCCATTTTCTTCTATTTCTATCCTTAGTGTCTAAAAGTTTCACTATAGACATCTTCGCCTCCTTGGTGGGATTTATTCTAAGTCATCTATTTATTCATTTGAAGTTGTTGTAAATATGATTTTTACTAAGTATTTTTGGAAGTTTGCCATTGATATATAGAAAAGCCACTGGTTTCTTGATGTTGACTTGAATCTTTATAGTTTTCTGAAAGTGTTTATCAGGTATAGGAGTTTTCTGATGGACTTTTAAAGTCTATCATCTGCAATTAGGGATAATTTGACTCATTTCTCACTTTTTTTTATCCTTTGCATTTCTTTTTCTTGTCTCTGACTAAGGCTGAACAAACTGAACACTCTAGTGAGTAAGAGCAGAGAGAAGGGGTGCCTTCACCTCACTCATGATTTGGGAGAAAAATCTCAGTTTTTCCATATTTAATATAATGTTGGTTATATGTTTGTCATATATACTTCTTATATATTGCAATATGTCTCTTCTATTCCTTATTTTTTCAGAGCTATTATCAAGAAGGGGGTTGACCTTTGTGAAGCCCTGTTCTGTTTCTATTAAGATAGTTATGAATTTTTTTAACCTTAAAGTCTATTTATTGGTTATGTTACATTTATTGATTTGTGTTTGGTGCACAACTCTTAATTTCCCTGTCTCCATGTGATGAAGTCAACTTGGTCACTGTGGATCATCATCTTATACATGTACTCTTAAATTAGATTTGAAAATATTTGTTGAGAAAAATTCGTGTTTCTGTCTAAAGCACTCTCTCTTTTTCTCTCCTTCCTCTCTCTCTCTCTCTCTCTCTCTCTCTCTCTGTCTCTGTCTCTCTGTCTCTGTCTCTGTCTCTGTCTCTGTCTCTCTCTCTCTCTCTCTCTCTCTCTCTCTCTGTCCTTGTGCTTTTTTTGCATTAGGGAAATATGGGATTTCTAGATTGAGTTACGTAATGCTCCTTCCCTTTCTACTATATCAAACAGTTTGAGATACATTTGTCTTAGTGCTTTCTTAAAGATAGAGTCTTGCAGGCAGTCTATCCAACCTGAGAGTTATTTCCTTTGGGGAAATTTTTTTTATTACTGCTTTGATCTCATTGTTTGGTATAGATTAATATCTCATGGATTTAACTTAGGTAAATCATATATATTCAGGAATTTATTCATTTCTTCTATATTTTCTGATGTTCCCCAATATAACTTTTCGAAGTATTTCCTAACGATCCCTGGATTTTGTGATTTAATGACCTTTTGTAATTTGTTGTAATATCTCCAAAAAACATCCAGGTTCAGAAAGGCAAATGGAATTTTTCCTCTTACATTTGGAAGTTGGATGTAAATTTTTTTCCATGTGCACCTGGCAGCGGGGACTAGACGGTCCGTGAGAGGAGAAAGAGATCTTGAAGAAGATCAATCAGAGGGGAATGGGATGCAATTGACCTGGGAATGGTAGGTGGATCTACTTCAAGCAAAGAAGGGGACTGTCTTGGTTATTTTTCTATCGCTGTGATAAAGCACCATGCCCAAGGCAACTTAAAGAAGGAGGAGTTGATTTGGGTCTTACAGTCCCAGAGGGATAAGAGCCCATCACAGCTGGGAGGCGTGGCAGCAAGTGACAGGCATGACAGCTAGAGCAGGAAGGTAGGAGCTCATATCCCTTGCCATAAACACTAAGTGGTAAGAGCACACCCGAAATCTTTAGACTCTCAAAGCCCATCCTCAGTGACACACTTTCCTGTGCCTCCTAAGCATCCCCAAGCGCTACCACCAGCTAGAGGCCAAGTATTCAAGTGCTTAGGCTCATGGGATACATTTTCACTCAATCCACTACAGGGAACATAACAGAGAAGAGAGGGGAACAGCAGTGGGAGAAGAGCTAAATAAAAATGGTGTGTATTAGCATGGGCAGGTGCACACACACATACACACACACAGAACCATAATGATGTCCATGACTTGGTATTCTATCTTCACATCTTCACAAATTAATTTAAAGAAAAGATGGAATAACATCTTACAAGAAGTAAAGTCACTGCTAAAAGCAGACACAAGTCGGAAGCGGTGAGATGTGAACACACTCCTTTTGTGGGATAAGTGTCTGCTAGTCTATTTTAGAACCCCCTCAAATCAAGGTGTCAGGAAGCCGTAGCTATTTCCCTATCATCACAGCTTTGCCTTTAGGGATGCAGGTGTCACCCAGCGAGTACTGGACCCAGCTCCGTGGACACAATAGGGCTGGTGTTCCCTGTGCCGTTAGCTAGGTCTTCCCCTCTGTGTAGTGAGCCTGGGGCACTCATGCTCCACATCCATGGAGCCTGCACTGGGTGCACACGGCCTTTCTCATAAGAAAAAGCCTCTTGGTCACCCTTTCAGTGAATGTCTAAGAGAAAAGCACGATATTCTAGCCGTCTCCCAGACCATGATAGCCCCATGTCCATGCCGCTTTTTATTCTGTACTTTTGGCTCTGTTCTGTCGTTTTGAGTCAGAGTCTTGGTATATTCTCTAGTCTGGCCAAGAACGCTAGATCCACTTCCTCAGACTTCCCCGCTCCAGGATTATAACCATGATGGCCTGCCACACCTGGGTTTTTTTCTGTTCCTTTTCCAAGTAAAAATAAATAAGTGACTTGAAGTATGTATATATGGGAGCACACATCATATGGTTTTCACTGATTTATCATATTTCATACTATGTAATTTATGATCATTTTCTGACATAGATAATATTTACTGAGCAGAGTTCTTCTGTTCATATTTGTGGCAAAAATTCATAGAGGTCAGATGCCATCAGGCTTAAGTTCAGTGTCTATGGACAGCAACCAATCGGCAGTTTTGTAGTGGTTATAAGTGTCTGTAATTTGTGGCATGCCTTGTTCCTAAATGCTTGTACGTTTTTGAGACACCCTGCAAAGCTGGACACCCCTCCCCCCACAACACTTTTCCTTTAATCTTGAATGTGATGCTTCTAAATACCATGAAAACATTCAGGATGACATTTAAACTTTATCTAAATCCCTTTTTCTTCTTCCCTAAATAGAGACTTTTCAATAATGCCTGTCCTATCTGGTAAAATTCACATTCATTTGAGATTGATTTCCAGAGAATATTCATTTAGATAATGTTGAGAGCTGACAAGGTTCCTCTGATTGCAGGTGATGGATTGTTCAAGGTTGCTCTCCTGCATCCGAACGCGATGGCAGGCAGTAAGCAGAGGAGCACGCGTTACAAAAGGTGTCAAAGAGCAGGCATTCTTAAGGAATAAAGAGCTCGTCCCAAACTCAGGCTAAACTCCTTTCCTCTATGAAAATGACACAGTCAGGCAGAAGAACTCCGAGTTCATTCAGCTCTTCCGAGAATGAGTGGTGGGTGAAGGGTGAACTGTGTGGTGCTGGGAATGTACCAACAAAAAATCTCCTTGCACACTTCATAAACACACTCACATTGTAATTGGCAGGAGATTGATGAGGGCAAAGGAAGTGAAAGGATAATAATCACTCACTGTTCTAGTCTGCTGCTCTGTTGCTGTGGTAGAAACACTGACCAAAACCAACCTGGGCGCGCAAAGGCTGACTTCATGTGATAGCACTCTGTGGTTTTATAACTGCAGGGAAGCCCAGGCAGGAATCCAGACAGGAACCCGGAGGCAGGAACTGAGGCAGAAACCGTGGAGGAGTGCTTCTCACTGGGTTTCTCCCCACTGCTTATTCTGTCTGCGTTTTAAAAATACAATCCATAATCACCTGTCTACGAGTGTCATCCCCTACAGTGGGCTAGACCCCTCCCCATCAATGAGCAGTTAAGGAAGTGCCTCTCCGCCTAATCTGAGGAGACAGTTCTTTAATTGAGATCCCCTCTTCGAGGATGTGTCGGGTGGACAGCTAAAGAGAACTATGACACAGAGTTACCATGCTTTCTTTGCTATGTGGCTTACTTTGTTGCCTTGATTATAAAGACAAACTAGGGAAGACCCAACCTTGAATGTGTCTGTGCCAGAACTTAAAATGGCTGTCCAATCAAGAAGACATATATTTATCTAAATAGCATTGCTCTCTCTCCCTCTTTGGACTCTTGTTTTCATTTCAACAACCTTGAAATCTGTTAAAATCGAGAATAAATGTAAAGCCATGTCATGGCACACGCCTCAGCACTCAGGAATCTGTGACAGGAACAACAAATGCCACGAGTTCGTGGTCACCCTGAGGCAGATAGACATTTCAAACCTAGAATAAAGCCAGCGTTGAGACTTTATTTTAATCTCAAAAAAGAAAACCAAACAGTACCACCAACAAAAGTGCATAGATAAGTGTGTGAATCAGTGATACATGTTATATAGAATGTTAAAGGTTTATTTTGCTGGACTACGTAATCATGCCCCTCCCCCGACACACACACACACACACACACACACAAACTGTGGCTGCTCTTTCCTTAGCTGATCAGGTTGTCTTCCTGATGACACTCTGCCCTCAAAGGTTCTACCCACTCCTACTGTTCAGTTCAAATGTCACTTCCTTGCCATGCTAGTCAACAGGAATGTAGGGTCTGTCTGTGGGTCTTTCCTCTGGATGCAGCTCTCATCTTTTACCTTCGGATGCATACCCATTATTGTCCTGTTTGGGTCTTTATAGATGCTCCTTTAGGAGGACAAAGATAATGTTCACTTTTGTGTCTGAAAGAATAAAAGGTAACTGTGAGTGTGTGGTGCAGGATGAGTGACACAGATACCTGGCTTTAGGATGACAGCATCGTCTTGTCCAGCACCATTTGGGTCCTATGAATACTGCTGTCGGGTTTGTTACCATTGACCTGTTAAAATCCTGGTACAGCCCCTGCAGCAGCATCTTGGATATGCATGCTCTCGGCTCCAGGGAAGTTTAACTCTGCTCAGTACTTCCTCACCTTAAAGTTTTTACTCATGTTGTTTCTCCAACTTGTGGTAAAATTAGCAATGTAGAGATAGGTGATGTCTTTACTTGGAAATTTACGATTGGTATATATATATATATTTGAGACAGGGTTTCTCTGTGGCTTTGGAGCCTGCGCTGGAACTAGCTCTTGTAGACCAGGCTGGCCTCGAACTCCCAACGATCCACCTGCCTCTGCCTCCCGAGTGCTGGGAATAAAGGCGTGCGCCACCACCGCCCGGCTTATGATTGGTATATTAAAGTGTTCATTTTTTTTTTTTGGAGAGGCCCTATAGTCTTTTAACATTTAAATAATATGATCATCAACAATTATTTCTGAGTGCATGTAGCATGCTATGCTGGATGCGGGTATTTGCATGCCACCTTATTTAATTGACTTTACATCATTTTGAGTTCTATATAGTGATTTAATTTAACTTTACCACTGAACAAACGGACCCGCATGAACCAGAACTTCTGGCCTCCGTTTCACCGTGCACTTGGGATCCCCTCACCAAATGTTCTGGAACTTCTTTTGCTGCCTAGTCGTGGTCCATTATCATAAACCTTCAGTGACTGGTGACTGCAACTTGATTTGCAAGAACTGGGCGGGTAGGGGTGGGGAGTCCCACCTACAACACTGACTTCCCCTCCAATATTCATCCATTTGGAATGAAATGCAGGCAAGCCCATGGACAGCACCAGTTAAAGTGAAGATTTGCAGTTAAAAAAAATCAGATGTCTGAAATATATTTCCATCCTTAGATTTTTCTCGTTGATAATTTAGAGCCTCATTTAATCCTGCCTTTTAAAAGTCATTTCATTTCTCAGGCATGACGGACGTAGGGAAGAAGCAAGCTTTGTTTGGCAAATGTTTTAATTTAAATATATAAAAATAGAAATATAGCATGTGTACTCATCTCTAATATGCACGATCTATAAATAGTGGGGGAAAAAATCTCTTGTCGCTATAGTAACTAGGAATTTCTTTGGGTGTATCTATTTTGGGGCTGTATCGGGGTGCAGAGGCAGCTTTCTGGTGGGTTTCCCTGCTGTGCAGGTACACTTTACCAAAGTGCTCACAACTCCCACCTTGTTTCCTGCCGCCCAGAAGGGTGCGGGTGTCAGACGCGGCTTTGACATGTGTCATCGCTGAGCCAAGTACCTGGACTGTACCGCTGTGGTGGCCATAAATAGCATAAAAGCTCCCTCTGAGGCTGCTTGGGTGTCCCCAGACTCTTAATGTCAACTGCCGCACTGTTAGGACCTTAGAGAAGTGATCGGGGCTGGGGCTAAGAGTAAGGCTCCAAGATGGACAGTGGTGGCACACACCTTTAATCCCGGCACTCGGGAGGCAGAGGCAGGTGGATCTCTGTGAGTTCGAGGCCAGTCTCGTCTACAGAGTCAGTTCCGGGACATCCAGGGCTACACAGAGAAACCCTGACTCGAAAAACAAACAAATGAAGAAACAGACAACAGGAGCAGCAACAGAGTATTGCTCCAAGAGGGCTGCGACTCTTGCAAGCGAGTTTCGTAGGAAACATTTTACTCTCCCCACTCTGTCTCCTCTCTTCCCATTTCTTCTCCTTCACCCTTCCTTTCCCGTTCCTCTCCTTTTCTGCCCTTTCCCCTCTCCCTCTCCTTCTCTGTCTCTCTCTCCTCCTCTCTCCCTCTCTCTCTCTGTCTCTCCTCACAAGGTGTCCCGTGGGTGTCCGGGGCATTGTGAGAAACGTGTCTGTCTTTAGTGAGTGGCCCGCTCTCCGGTGTCCCATCACAGCAGTACAACACAGACAGGGAGCAAGGCAATAACAAAGTGGAATGAAAGTGGCCTCTGCCCTGTGACATTCAGGAACAGTGGAAACAAAAGGCCAGTTGAGAAATGCCGAGGACAATTTGCTAGCGAGCCAACAACTTGGAGAGTCTCCTGTGGCATCCTTTCTGTTCCTTTTCAGTAGAATTCCTGACAAAGCTAACGTGAGAAATGAAGTGAATTTTACCTGCTCATGTTCTAGCATTTGCGGAGCCTTCTAGAATGGTCTGTTGAATTATGTCTTTCTTCTAATGGGCATTAAAAGGCTCCTTATGCCAGGCCTGCAGCCAGCCCCCAAGATGACGACCAGATCAGAGCTACTGGGTGAGGGATCCTACCTGGTTCCTTTTCTACTTCTGGTGGATTTTCCTGCAGGGAACTCACCTGTTCCCCCTAGCAGTTTCAAAGCAAAACTGTCTCTAAACTTTGTACCTTAAAGGCCCCTGCTTGCAGCCAATGCGTTGATACTGGGAAGTGTGTGTCCTGCCACTGTTCTCAATGGGAAGTATTACACACGGCACTGCCCCCTGCTGTGCCTGTGTGCAGGAGGCCAGTTGGACAGAGAGGCCACTGTTCTCAGTGGGAAGTGGTTACATGCAACACGGCCCCTCTGCTGTGCCTGTGTGTTGGAGGTGGGTTGCAGGGAGGGCGACAAATCCCAGGGATTACTTTAGTACAGTCATGAGTACAAAGTACAACCTCCAGTTCACTGGACTAAGGAGCACCAGGGCAGGGCCCTCCTGAGAGCACAGATTTACCAGATTTCCACCTCATAAAAATAATAACTGTGAGGCCCCCAGGATGGCACCCTGCATAGCCGGGAAAGAAGGCCTGTGTCCACTACAAACTCTCTTCCCGAGCTCAGGGTGGCCCCAATGGCATCAGCTATCCCTTCTGCTGCAGCTGCAGGTACTTGGCACACCTGTGTTCCAGACACGGCTGTGTCCTGTTGACTTCCGCAACCCAGCCATTTGGCTCTCAGAATGGAACCTCTGAGGCAGAAGCAGTTGTGCCCTCCAGGGTACAGCCTGTTGGCAGCCAGAATTCCGTATCTGAACTCAGGGGTCACTGAGCACAGTCTGGAGTCAAGCATTCTGTGCTCTTCCTATGGTCTCTTCTCGCCGATAGACAGAAGACCCTACTTCCGGTAAACACACCATCCTCGGGTTGGCTTCCTTCCGCCATCTTCTAGTGAGGGCCCCTATGCTTCAGCTCTCTTCTTCCAGGTCGCCTGCACGCTCCCCTCCCGAGGCTGTCTCTGTGTCTCCTTTGTCCCACTTCATCCGTGGTCAGTGTGTCTAACGTCCAACCCACCGCAAAGGAGATACTCCTAGCGGAATACATTTCAGTATTTGATGCACCTCACAAACCATGTATGTATTAGAGTTCTAGAATCACTGTGTCCAGCTGACAGATGGAGATGGTCCCTTAGAACAGAGATCAGGAAGAAGAAAACACAGAAGAAAGAACCGAGTTCCCAGACTTTCACACAGCGTGTCATTGTGAGCGGTGGAGTCACCTGACATGGACTTCAGGCCTGTGTCCCCATGGTTCTCACCTTGTTATTGTTCTGGGGAGATGGGATAGGGGAGCCTGGGAGGGAAGAACGTGAGTAAACAGCATGAATGGAAGGGAGAAGCTTGGCCTTGAGCGTCCTGGGGCGTCTGCTAAGTGTCTCAGCTTAGCTGTGGCATCTGAGACCCAGCTGTTGTCCCTTGAAGGCTGGATTGTGCTGGCATGTACCAGCTCCTGGGATGAGGTGCTGCTAGCAACCTGTCACTGCTGGTGGCACCTGAGAGACCACCCTAGTGGCTCCGACCTGGAGCTGCAGTCAGGTTACAGCCACCGCTATTCCAGAAATGGCTCTTACCCAGAATAGTGACAGCTCCCCACATGCTTAATCTCATAGAATCTTCTCGCTAGGTCTCTGCCAGGTCATCTGTGTCCCAGTGTCTGCTGGCCTCTTCTCTTCTTCCTCCATTAGGTCATCCTGGTGGCATTCATACACAAGGACAGTAGTCAGCAGAGACTGATGCTACCTAAGCGTGAGATCCAGTAACAAGGGAGCAACTAAGAGTTAGCTCTGATCCAGGTTTCAGAGACTCATCCACAGAAGAGTCATAGGTGCTGTGGGACCCCCAGGAAGTTGAAGAGATAACATGTCCACCCAATCAGAACGAGCATGTCATTGTTGCAGTGTGGCGAGGCTTCCCTTAGACTCACAGGCAGATGGAGGAGATGGACGGTTTCCCAGAGAAACAAGGACACCAGAACCTGCTCTAACCGTGGCCCGTCAGGCAAGGCGCTAGAGGACTATCAGAGCGTTTCTTTGAGCATCCCCAAGTCGTGAGTCAAGGCAACGAAATGAAAAGCTGACTGTGTTGGCCAAGCCCAGGCTATTCTGACTGGTTCTTCAGAGGACTGTAGACAGACTTGGGTTCCGTTTGTGGCCGACTGTTGCTCCCTGGAGCAACATTTCCTCAGTCGGCTGACATCCTATTAGAGCTGCCCCCTGCGCCCACTTATCCCTATCCTGCCTCTAAGAGCCTAGCATTGCTGCTTTCAGGCTTTGTACCTTTCATTCCCCCATAGGCTGGTTCTTCCGTCCCCAGGAATGGTCCTGTCTTCTCAGGGAGAGTTCCAGTCTTCACTCTGAAGGGATTGCACCTTCCCTCATCATTGTAAGTTCGCCCTGAAGAGGTTGTGCGTTCCCTCACACTTGCAATGCAGAGGCTCCACCCCCCCCATTTGGTACTGTGTTCCTCCTATACCCTCCTCCCACATTTTCCCCGTGTTTGTCTCAAGGAAATACCTAGACCTGAGAGGATCCTTCTCCTTTTTTTCGCCTGCCTATCTGCATTAGGGATGCTCCCTAGGTTGGCTCTGATTGAATGTCTAACAGACATTTTAAATTTAATTTGTCCACAGTTAGAATCCAGATTGCCTAAACCCTGACAATCAAAGTGTGTTCACAGAATCTCCTACCTAAATGTTTCGCAGCTCTAAATCCCACTGGCCTTTCCTCTTCTGGGAAAAGATTAAGAGCTCTTCATAAACAAAGGGGAAGAAATGGCCAAAAAAAATAAACAATGTATCTATTCTTTCCTCTTGCAATAAAGGCACAGAAGTAAAATGAACCGGTTCAGCTGAGTTTATGAGCCACTTTTGCTGTAAAATGATGTTCTAGACCCGTGGTTCTCAACCTTCCTGATGCTGTGACCCTTTAAGACAGTTCCTCATGGTGTGATGACGCCCAATCCTAAAATTGTTTTCCTCGCTACTTCATAACTGTAATTTACTCCCGTGATGAACTGTCATGTAAATATCTATGTTTTCTGATGGTCTTCGGTGACCGCTGAGAAAGGGTCATTTGACCCCCAGAGGAGTTGTGACTCACAGGTTAGGAATCGCTGCTCTAGAAGGCATTTCAGTGTGGCAGAAGGAAAATCTGGTGTCCGTGTTGCATGAAATACACATAATCATACATTTAGGGCTAAGCAGATGGCTCCACGGTACATTCAGAAGTGGGGTTCCTAGGGACCCACGGCTAAAATGTTGTGGTTAGTGAAGCTCGAGTCTTCCACTTGGAAGTGTGTGCTGGTCTATAAGGTGACCTCGTCAGGTCGCAGAAGGTACACTTTGAAAGGTACTTTTGATTCCTCTTATTCATCAGGAGGAGAACTTCCTTGTCTTTTTATTTGAAAAGGCAATACTCTCCACAGAATTAATTTCCTGGTCCTGATAAAAAAGCTCTATTTCTTGCAGCTTGAGCCGGCATCTCAATTTGAAACCGTTTAACCTTGCTGGGATTGGAGTTGGTAGGCAGCAAGAGAGCGGGCATCCTGGAAGGGCTATTGTGCAATGAGGGAGCTGGGATTTCAGCCCTGAGACACAGTACTGCTTCTGGATTTTTGTTTTTGTTTATTCCTTAGTTTTTGGTTGGATGTTATAACTATAATTAGAAACGGTGAAATAGGAATCTTGCCTGAGAAACTCAATTTCCAAAGGAATAAATGTTCTTGCAGAGAAAGACCAATAGTGCTGAGTTTTTTACTTTCATATTTTTTTAATTTCTTTGGTAAGTTTGTTTCTTCTGAGTAATGATCCTCTCCTTATGATTAATAAAGCCAAAAAGATCTTGGTAACTATGCAAAGTGACTAAAGGATTTTTATATAACATATTTCTATGGATGATATTTTTGTAAACAGTTTTAAAGCTCCCAGGAAATAGAAAAAATAAGAATATTGAGACAGCAAAAGAGGAGGAAGAAGTGGGGTGGGGGTTGGGAGGGAGATAAAGAAAGGTTTGAAGGCAGATGGAAAGAGGAAAGGGAAGGAGGGAAGGAGGGAGAGAAGGAGGGAGCACAAAGCCAGCTCCTGCCCTCTGTCTTACAGTGCCTGTACCATTAGAACAAGGCTGTGGGGACTGATCTCTTCAGAGCTTGACGCAAGGCTTCCCTGTGGTTCATGAACATGTTAAAATGTGCCAGTGCCAACATTTCTCAGCCACAAGCCAAAATGTAGCCACTAAAGCCAGGTGTTCCTTAGGGACAGAAATTGATAAACTGACTAAAACTGCCTTTGCCAGGGATTCTCACCCTGTGAAAGAAGGAAGTAGGTGTAGTGTGCTTCCGGGTGTCTCCTAAGGGAGGCAGTGCAGACCAGTTGAAGGACAGCGTCTACCGCTAAGTGTCCATGTTGATAATCGTGTAAGGAGGCTGGCTGTGTTTGCCCAGTAGGGAAGCCTCGGACAGAGGTCTGGGTCCCGTGTGATTCCTCATCTGTCTCATAGAAATCCTGGTGTACAGGGTCAGTTCCTTGAAGGCATGGATGAAGGGAGCAGGAAGAGATGTTCTGAAGAAACCTGGCCCTAGAGAGTAGCAACATTTAGAACACAGAAAGCAGAGACTGATGGGATGGGTCCAGGGTGGACCCAGAATACATGGAGGAACCAGGAAGAAGTCCCAGGCAGCACTACTGTGAGACCAAAGGCAATGGTGGGTTGCTATCTATCAATCAATCTGTAATGATCTGTTCTGTCCCTTTAAGAGACAAGCCTTGCCCCCCCTCTGCTGAAGTAGGCAGATCTTCCTTCCTGCTTACAGCCTGAGTCTCTTCCTTTGCTAAATAGTAGCTTGACAACTAGACAAGGTCTTTCTCCCACACAGCGTGTGGTGGGATGCCAGTGGGACTGTCGCTTCAGGATGCTCCTGGATGGGTTCCTTCTGCTGCAAGGAATCAATGCCTTTCTCTGGGTCCGACAGTCTCACACACACGATACGACATGAAACTCGTTTCCAACTGCCATTCCTGTGCTAATTGTTCCTTTGAATCCTCCGCCATCTTGTGAGTCTTTCAGGGTGTGGCAGTGTTCCCCATATGATGTCTTTGCTCCCTGAGAACACTTTAAACTGTGTGACACATGGGTAGGAGTCAGATAAACGGAGATCAGAAAATTCATAGACTCAATCAGTTGATAAAGCTTATGTTCAAAATAACTAAATGTCGAAGTTGCTTTCATAATTAGATTCTGCTAATTTTCACTTAGCCTCATGAAGCTATCTGTTTTAAATATACAGGGAGAGTCACGCTTTCTTGTCTCCCTAGTCCTTGGTGTGTGATTTAGACTTCAGATGACAGCCCTGATGTCTGTTTAAAACAGACATCGAGGAGTTAAGGAAAACCCATCTCAAGGTTTGTTTACGAGCACGTGCAGGTGAGTGCATAGTTGAATCATGAGAACTCCTTTTTCATGGGGCACTTCTTTTATCAGTTTGAGATAGTACGGAAAATCTGGCTTTTCTGCAATTTCTGAATTGAAAACAGGTTCTTGTCTCATCCAACACATCCGGACCACAGTTTCCCCTCCCTCTGCTCCATCCAGCTTCTGGTAGCACTTCCTCTGTCCCCGAGGTACACTCCCCCTTCTCCTTTGTCTCCCTTCAGAACAGAGCAGGCCTCCAACATACGACAACCAAACAGGATACAAATTGGCTTTTTAAACTGTTTCCCTTTAAATTTTACTTTATCTATTTTACTTCTAACTTCAAATGCAAGCATTTGCTTTTCTTGAGAGCAAAGAGGTCTGTTTCCAATGTCACCTGGGCCAACATGCAGCACCATGATCCGGAGCCAGCCGATGAGTGTCCTGTGCGAAGGTCTGGTCAGCTGTAGCCTCTCCTCTTAACTTTGTCTGGCTCCTCATTTTGCCTTCGCAGCCTATTGGCATCAACCTTTTGCCCCTTCTGTTCCTTTGGGATGGTTTTCCAAGGAGATAAGAAAGGCATTGCCTTTATTTCTCCGGAGGTCCTGGTGTGAACTTTGTGATTCCAATGCACAGATCACACCCTGGGCTCTGGGAGAAGAGTACTGGGATTGTGTCCAAACATCCAGCCTCCACCGCCATTTGCCAAACAACAGTCCATCCATGGTGCTGGGATGCCACGATGCTGGGATAACTTCCCGGAGTCTGAGATAACTTCAGACAGAAGTAGGGGATCTCTGAAAGCCTGGTCATGCCTGCACCTCAGTGTCTTCAGCACACACAGGGCTCAGAGGGAGATCTCATTTTGAATTCTGAGCACCTTGGCTCACTGCAGCTTTCCAATACCCAGAAAAGAAATGTCCTAGTGCAATCAGGAAAAATGCATGCCTGCTTGAGTGTCTGCCTCTTCAGACCACATGCCGTGACTGAACAAGCCACCCTGATTTCATGTAAATAAACGGTTTAATGGGCTTTATTTTACTTTGTATCATAAATAGAAAGAGATTCGGAAAGCAAAGGAAGACAGCGGGAGATGTGGGTTCCCTGAAAAATACAGTGTCAGGACCCCAGGAGGGCCTGCTCAGCCCTACAGAGAAACACAAACGAAATGGCAAAGGGAAACTGGGGAAACTCTTGGATCGCTTGGGGGCAGGGGAAGAGAGTTGGAAATATGACAGCTTTATTTTTTTTTAAAAAAAGTGTAGATAAATTACTGCATTCATTTAAATTCATGTCAAATGGAAGCTAGAAACAGGCTGGAAAGATGCTTCCAGAGAATGCTTTGTTCCCATTAGGCATTGACAGTCCTCTTAAGGTGTCCTATAGACTACCTGATGCCCTATGACTTTTTGCCTGACTTTTGAGCCAATCACAGATCTATCAAGACAACCAATAGGGGTCCTCCTTCCTGAGTTGCTCTTTACCCTGCAGGAAGGTGAACTTTGTAAGCGGCTTGGTCCAGGAGCGATGTGACAATGCTGGAAACCTTGGAGATGCTGTGGGAGGCGTCTGAAAATCTTGAGACATGGATTCAGGTGCTCAGGTTCCGGCTCCGGCCTTTCATTATTTCCTCTTCATTTTAAAATGGATCTGTAACTTTTTTATTCTAATTTCTCCAACATCTAGCACTTACGATAATGATTCTGTGGAATCATATACCCTTGTCCCAGAAGTAGCTTCCTGTGTTTGCGACCTCTCTCTCCCCAGACCCCTCTCCATGTGCCCACATATATGGGGCTGCATGAATAAGCAGGCTTACATAGTTACGCCCAAGAATGATTACACATTTTCTTTTCTTTTTAAATATTTATTTATTTATTTATTTATTACGTATACAATATTCTGTCTGTGTGTATGTCTGCAGGCCAGAAGAGGGCACAAGACCTCATTACAGATGGTTGTGAGCCACCATGTGGTTGCCGGGAATTGAACTCAGGACCTTTGGAAGAGCAGGAAATGCTCTTAACCACTGAGCAATCTCTCCAGCCCTCAGCTTACACATTTTCTGAAGCAACTGATAGGATGCTAAAGCCACCGTGTCCTTTCTCATCAGAATTCTTCAGTATTCCCTAGGAATAAGGATATGATTTTCTACAATCACAAATAAAACAAACTATCCTGAAAGCTGTGAAGACATTCCAAAGAGACATTTGCACCCCTCCCTTCAAGGACCATCCCCTGGAGACAAGGCACACAAAGGAATTGGAGTTTTCCCAGCAGATTCATGCTGGGCCCTGCTTCAGGTGATACCCCAGCTGAGACAGTGATGGCAGAACCACACCTCGGCCAGAGCAGCTTAGCTATACATACCCCTTGCTCTCTCCTTAAACCTGAACCTCAGGTCAGTACCGTCATGATCTAACGCAGCAGTTGTCCAAGTAAAAAACACACAAATGTTTACATAACATTTCCTAACAGAAGCAAAATTACAGTTATGAAGTAGCAAGGAAAATAATTTCATGGCTGGGGGTCACCAGAAGCATGAGAAACTGTGTTAAAGGACCAGAGCATTAGGAAGGTTGAGAACCACTGATTTCAAGAGTCCACAGAAATTCCATAACAGGAGAAGGGGAGACTCTTCCTGCAAACCCAGGAGGAAGCTTTCTCCCAGGATGAGAGGTCCCATAGTTCTGTCTTTCAGGACACAGTTGAGTCAAAATAAAAATTGCCAGTGATGGACGGGACTGCTCAGTTCCACACATCTCTTGTCTTCTATTAAAGCTAAGCCTTATGTCAGGACCCTAGAGACAGACATGGCGGGGCTGGGGATGGGCGGGGAATCACTAAACTCTTGTCTGACCCTCTTCCCCATATGGCCATATTGAGTCTTTCTCTTCCTCCATCTGTCTCTGCAACTGGTGGATTGAGTGGTTATGGGGGTTTGTGCCCAGCTTGTTGAGGCTGCCAGAGCTCAGGATTTGATCCTAAGTCTCCCAGAATATCCCAACCCCTGGGGTTTCCCTGATTCTCTTGCACAACTTAATGAGAGATCATCTTCTGCTCTCACCCCCAGCTCTGAGTTACATTGACTGAAGGACTCTGATTAACGTTAGCAGAAAAAATATATTTGTCTGTAACCCTGAGGGCGTGGCTATTGAGCTGTCATTGGTTCTAGGTTGTGTCAAGTAGCAGCAGTGGGATGCATGCATGGTGGTGATGCTGCTTCGTCATCTGTTTCTTATATGTCTATCATCTTTCTATGATCTGTTTATCAGTCTATCTGTCATCTACCTATCTATCTATCATCTGTCTATCTATTTATCTACCATCCATCTGTCATCAATCATCTATCTTGTATTTATTATATACATGTATATCATCTCTCTTCTATTATCTACTTACTATTAACCATCTACCTATTATTTATCTATCATATATCTTTCTATCATCATCTATCTTTCTATCAATCTATCATGTACCTATTTTATCATCCATTTTGCTTTCTATGTATCATTTATCATCTACTTATCTTCAATGACTAGCTATTTGCCCTCTATCATCAACTGTCTACCTAGTTTTCAGTGTTACTCCTGTAAATGCTGGTTGATTAGATTGTAAATCCACCCTAATCCTGTGGGTTAAATCCTCATCCTCCATGTTCGTCCACAGCATTCCAATGCCCAGCAGAAACATAGTTTCAAAAGTGAACAAACAATAAACCACCCACCTGATTGTCACGATACTCTTTCCTGAGGATACTGGAGACAGTCTTGAACAAGCAACACAAAACACTTGATTTTAGAATTATCCACTTGCACGGCTATGGTGAGCAAGACAACCAGAATCCTCAGAGTACAGCTGCGTTTGTTCAGCACAGAGCCCACGTTCCTGGATTGCCCCGTGTTGATAGAGATTGGAGCTTCCCCTGCTAAATCTCTCTGCTGCTTCCAAATTCTGGAAGATTCCACTGCTGTTAGATTTTTCTTTCCAATGGATTTTTCTTTTAACATCTTATAGATGAATTCTGTTAATACATTTTTCTCAGTTTTGAACTTGAGTGCTTAACTTACAGGGTTTCGGGTGTCATGTGTAGCATTGTTGTTGATAATGTGATTGACACATATTTCCTCCTATATGTATAAACCTTACACACACACACACACACACACACACACACACACCTTTGATTGGTTCACTCAGAATATTTTGTACATTTTGAGATGAGCTATGTTTCATATTTTCATGGATTATCTTTGGGCACTCACACTTCTCTTTGGCTTAGGTTTTGGTTTTTCTATGGATTTATTGTTGTAATTTTACATATAAGAATGTTATTCATTTGGGCTCAGTTTGTCTACAAGCTTGTTTCTGGTGATGTTTAGCTGGGGACAAGTATCACACATGCCCAGGTTTTTCATACTAACCAGCCATCCCACTGTCAGTCTTCTCTGTCACACCTGCCTTACACAGGTAAATCCCCTTACTCTTTGTAGACACAGAATTTTCTTAAAGTTTGCTCTAGTTGTTGCTTTTCTCCCTAGTGAGCCTGAGATGGATCATGAAGTCAGTAAATCCACTGTGATATTGAGTGATGCTCCTCAAGGCTCTTTACGTGCTGGGGTGGGCGGTGCAAGCTGCAGTATTTCTTCTTATGAGAAATGGAGAATAGTTCGTCAAAGGGGTTCATTTTCAACATTAAAACGAATGAAGAAAAATAGAACAGTCCCAAGTCAGCCACAGGCTCTATCACAGAAACCAGATGTAATTAAAGTCCAATTTAAAGATGATTGATCCTAAGTTGCAATTTTTTTTTGCTATTTTCCTCTGGTATTTAAACAGACCTAAAGCTTATTATAGTTCTGTTTCATTAAATGTTTCAATAGTCTTGGTTTTAGGTATATGTTATTTTTCTGAATAGATAATTACATGAGGTTGATTGTTTTAGCTCTGAATTCCTGAATTTTTTTCATTACCATGTGGGCATTTTTCTCCTGTTTTTAGTTGAATGAAGAATTGTCACAAAGAAATATTCTTTCTGTCTTTATCGGCAGCCTTTCCACTGAGATTATAACTCTAATAACTCAATTGAAATTCATATTCAATTATTTAAATGGTTCTTATTCTCTTATGCCTAACTCTCTGCTTATAATAGCCTTCTTTTCCTATAGATTTTAAATAATTATAGGGTTTTTTTTTCAGCATCTGAGGGCCTTTAGGCTTTCTGTTAACCTTATACCCAGGGCCCTTTCAAATACACATTTTATAACATTTCTTGTCCATCTTGCATCAGTTGGTTTGAGGGAGTCGAGAACACACAAGAAACCTGCCTTTGTCGTTACAGAAGTCCTGATAGTTCAGCTTCATGGCTTCTCAGATCCTGTGCAGTGTGCGTTGTACCCACCATGCTGGCAAGCAAGGGCGGGGGGGGGGAGGATGAATTCCTAGAGCGTGGCTTTACTCTGATGAAAGCAAGCTGAGAGAGAATCATTCAGGCCTCTTTCCTCCTGGATGGGTCATTTTTCTTGGGCCCGTGTTCTTCTGTAAAATTGACACTGTCCCATGATTTTCTACCTTGAGTTATCCCAAGGTGTCATCAAACACCAAGACGAGCTTTTGCTCCAGGACTGGGCGCAGCTTGAATCTAAGCCTGGCTTCATACCAACTTACCTTTCAAGGATGTGATCAGGACACTGAGCAGTGCTTGATGGGAAGTGGGGGAGGGTGCGGTGGTAGTGGGAGGTTTGATTTATTCTTCTCGCCTTTCGTTATTTGCTAACCAAACCAAGTAAACTTGGACCACGACTGTGTTGAAAACTAAACCGGGGAAGGTGATGAACAGTCACATGATTTGACTACTCTTGCCTCTACAAACAACACCTTTTCCTTTGCTGACTTTCTCACGTTCTTCTCCGTGTCCTCAACTGATAGCCTTGCTTTCTTGGTCTGCTTATTGATATTATTGTCTTTGAGTTCATCGTTCATTTTTATGAGCAGATTTTTAGATTCTTTGGCATTTTTAACCATTCCAGTATCCTGGCATTCAACAATGGAAGGCTTGAGATATGTGTTGTCCTCCTTGTTGTGTTGTTTGTTTCTGTGTTGCGATTGGTGCACCTGTTGCTATGGACACATCTTCCAGTTCTATGTCATGAGCTCAATCTCTAGTATCATTCAGAGAGGATAACACAAATCCCTGTGCCAGCAATACCACCCAAGCAAGGAAGATTTCGAAATACACATTATACCACCAATGAGCATAGAACTAAAAATAAATGGAATAAATAGTTCAGTTTTTTTTTTTAAATTAGTTTCCAATTCAAGAGGCTGCCCAGCTGCAGTCTCCTAAGGTTTGTAGAGTGATCGCTAGCCAACCACAGGGAGGAGTCATTGTATCACTAGGTGCTCAGAGTGGACTTGAAGCCTTTGCTGGAACTATGGGTTGTCTGGTTGAGCACTGCTGGACTGTTCTCAGTCTGCCTTCCTGGAAGTCCTTTAGAAATAGGATTCTACCCCTCCCCCACGCCTACAGTTCACACTCCCAGAGAACCTAGACAACAAAGAGGACCCTAAGAGAGACATACATGGATCTAATCTACATGGGAAGTAGAAAAAGACAAGATCTCCTGAATAAATTGGGAGCCATGGGAGAGGGTAGGAGGGGAGGGGAGAGGGAGGGAGGGGAGCAGAAAAAAAATTATATAGCTCAATTAAAAACAATTAAAAAGAAGAAGAAAAGAAATGAAACTTCCACTTCGCCTGCCCTCTAGCCCACAGCTAGAATCCCGTGTTCCTTGCTCCGTCCTGTTGGTCACTGTGTTTGCTTTCTTGCTTTCAGTTGTTCCGTCACCTCCTTTGCTATTTGGGATGCATTTACAAGGCTCCTCCCTTTGGGATTTAGTCTGCCCTTCCTTATTTTGAAACTTCTTACTTTACATTATGAAGAAGACGCTCAAGACGCTCTGACTCCACCATCTTAGGCCAGAAGTCCCTGCATTAAGTCCTGCTTCCCTTTCTCTTTTCATGAAATTTCTTCAGGCACAACGTCCACAGATTTTGATGTTGTACATTGCTCAAACAGTTGTAAGTCTCCCAGCAAAGCTTTGATGACTTATTTCTCTCAGGGAGACAAGTCTAATCAAAGCACTATAAGCCTGTATATAGTATGTATTATTTTCTTGTATGTGCACTCATCCTGTTTTTCCAAAAATTACTTTTTAAAGTCCTACAAGGCACCGATGTTAATATAAATGGAATCCCTGCATGTAAATTGAATTTTCTTCTGTCTACTAGAGGAGGTGTACATTGGAAGCATGATGATAAATTATTTATGCCTACTTCGAGGAGACCAAAATAAAAATGTATCTTCTATCAGTTTGGCAAAATTGGAATGTCAAATTTTCACTTAGAACTGTGGCTACTGACTGAATAATTTTATAAAAAATGTATTAATTTTAACATTTCATATTCTTAAGTGCTTGTAAAGAGAACCCTGTTTTGGGTGAGAATTTTGTTGATACCTTAGAGTGATTGAAAAGATTTGCTGTTTCAGACTTTTTCATGCCCCATGTATATATAATAACTAATCATTTCTTTATTTTACATGTTGATTTTTTAATATATTTATTTATTATGTATACAATATTCTGTCTGTGTTTCTGCCTACAGGCCAGAAGAGGACACCAGGCCCCATTACAGATGGTTGTGAGCCACCATGTGGTTGCTGGGAATTGAACTCAGGACCTTTGAAAGAGCAGGCAATGCTCTTAACCTCTGAGCCATCTCTCCAGCCCCACATGTTAATTTTTTCATACAGATTTAAATATGTGCAAACTCTAATGAAAAGTTTGCTCATTTATTTATTGTCATAAAAATACCCTTATTTATTTGTTCCAGTAGCAATTTGTATGTTAAAAAAAAAATACATGATAGTATCCGTGGCCTTTTAGAATTTGTATGCAATAGGACAGACTGGCAGTGTTTACAATGGATTTCCAGCTTTCCTGCTGTCAGTAGCACCTCCACTGCCCCGGGGAGAGTCCAGACCAGCCCGCAGGAGCATCTGAGCTACAAGGGCCCGCAGCCATGTAAGGGGCCTGCATTTCACCAGCATAGTCGGTACTCTAGGGCTGACTCTTGCACAGAGAAGAAATGCGAACGTGGTTTATTATGAGGAAATAGATGGAACACGAAAACATTTTTTCTTAATCTGCTGAACAGCAGGCAGAGCTATGGGTACTTTTTAGACGCAGGATTATAGTTGCCATTTTCCCTCTAGTAGCTCTCAGAATCATACTGAAACCCAGGGTCTGGGAGGTGAGGAAGTGTCCTCGAAGTGAGACAAATGTTAGGTGTTGCTTGTGGGGCTTGAGATGTTGACTGCGAGAGACAAAGGCTGGAGAGCAGGCATGAATGCACCCTGACGTGTAAGTGAGAAAAATCACATTTTTAAAGCTGAATTGTTCTAAATGAAGACGAATATAAGTTGTGAAAATCTTCATCAAAGTTGTAAAAGTCATTGCTCTGAAAAGTGGAAAAAATCGTTGAACGAGAGCCACCTGTTCCCCGAGCTGTGCCCTTCCAGCCTCTAGACACGGGGTGAAAGCGCGGCTGTGCTCTTCTCCCGTCTCAGTAGTTGCTGCAAGTTAGGAGCCGGGCTCAGCACGTGCAATGTCCCTTGGTTGTGGTCCTTAAGAACGTGCTTGTAGGCTTCTTTCGGAGAGTAGTCCCGTGCAAACTCGATCTCTCTCTATTTCACCCCAGCCTGCTCTCAGGTCATTAGGCATTTGTGAAAAACGGTGACTCGGTCTTCACCTGTCTAAGAGACTTTTCGGGTGATGAGTGAGGCCAGTGTCTGCCCTCACAGCCTAAGCATCATCCCTCATCCCTCATCCAGGAACTGCTCAGCAAGGCTTGGTTTGGAATCAGAGACACAAACCACCCCTGAGGAGGACGCTTCTCACCCTTTCTTCTGGGATCTCATCCTTCTCTATCTGTTCTGCTAATGCCAAGACCTGGGTTGTCCTTCCTCCCTCCCTCGTATCATTTCCAGGTAATCTGTCCTTTCTCTTCCTCTTCAAGGGTCCCTGTGGCAGTGTCGTGTGACCCAAAGCCTCCTGCCCTCTACTTTCTCCTGCTTTCTGAGCAGCCTGTGGGTGCTCCATCACCGTTTATATCCAGCAGGTTAACAGCTGCCTTACTCTCGAGGCTGTTTGGGGTGTCTGTGCCACACCTTTGGTTTCTGTCTTCCCCCGAGAAAGCGCCCTTCATCTCAGACCTTTGATTTTCTCTGCTGGTCCCCGGTCTCCTTACACAGAGATTTGCAGTGCCCTGTCTCTAGAAGCATGGTGTTGACTGCCCATCTGAAATACCGGCCTGCATTTTTGTAATCGTGACTCAGATTAGCTTTACCTTTTCGGATAAAAGCTTTTCACGGTGAGGAAGGGGGACAGCAGTGACCTATAATAATGCCGCGGTGAGTTGGCTGACAGGAGGTCACACTGAAATGGCCTCAACAGTCAAGTTAGTGGAGGGGATTCCCCCATGCAGACCACCGTAGTCATACTGCACACCACACTGTCATAGCTCGGTGTAGGGATGAGAACTGATTTACAAAGAACATTTATTAAGAAGATATTTTTCTCGGGAGACAAGAACACGGAAAATTAAACCCGTAGTTGATTTCAAATGATTTTACTTAAAAATGTTTCCTAGGACTTGATGTACACAGTCTCATTTTAGTAACAACAGTGACATTTTTCAGTCTGGTGTTCCTGTTACAAAGAGCAGTACAAATAATAAAGATGATGTCCAACCGTTGACGCTACTGTGACTTGATAAGTATGATGTAAGCTAATGAGGAAAATGCCAGAATAATGGGGATGGAGCTGCCTATCAAAATCCGACCAGACAAAATTCTGTGAAACTATATTAAGTAATGAAGATAAGTACTAATATTAAAAAAACATCATTTTCTCACTCAGAATCCTAAAATGAAATATACTGTGTATCCAAGATAGTGACCATGGGGATTCTATTTAAAATTTTATACATTATTAGTGTGTGTAGCTGAGTGCATGGCATGTGTTTATGATGTGGAGGGTACCCACAAGGAGTGTGTGTGTGTGTGTGTGTGTGTGTGTTTACTGTGTATGCATGCATGTGTGTATATATGTGTGTGTGTTTACTGTGTATGCATGCGTGTGTGTGTATGTGTGTGTGTGTTTACTGTGTATGCATGCGTGTGTGTATGTGTATGTGTGTTTACTGTGTATGCATGTGTCTGTATGTGTGTGTTTACTGTGTATGCATGCATGTGTGTGTATGTGTGTGTGTTTACTGTGTATGCATGCGTGTGTGTGTGTGTATGTGTGTGTGTGTTTACTGTGTATGTGTGTGTGTGTGTGCATGTAGGTCAGGGGAGAACTTTGTAGAATCAATCCTCTTTCCATCTTCACGTGGGGTCTGTGGATGGAACTCACATCATCAGGTTTGCATGATGAGTGCTTTTACCTGTCGAATAATCTTGCCGGCTGCAGACCGCAAAAATTCCTAAAACCTAAATTAAATTTTGCCAGGGATGGTTCTTCAATTTGAACCTTATGGATAAAGCTCAAAGATGTGAACTGACTTCCCATGGCCAGGGTATGTGGAGCATTCTTAGAAACACGGTCTCTAGGTGCCAGTCCATACCTGCTCCCTTATTCTGACAGATGGCAGAAGGGAGTCCTGTGTACAGCTGCAGCTTCTGAGCCAAGTCTGCCTGGCATGGGCAGAACAAACAAGAAAACAAAACAACAAACAAAATAACAAGCTTTGAGATCTCATTTATCTGGTAGGCGACATTGAGTGAATCCAGCGAGAGAGGACTGTGTGGACGTGACAACAGAGTAGTTTCCTGAGGTTTTCATCAGTGGGTGGCAGGAAGTAGGCTAATCACTAGCGCTCAGTCTCCTATCATGTACCAAGTCGTGTTAAAACCAAGTTCATGATACTGAGAAATATCTTACACTAGTTAATTCAAGTTTAAATATGCACGTGTGCCCGAAACCCATGCACACAGCATTTCCTAAGCCTGAAGTCTGCCCACTATCCTGCCTCTTCCTTTTGCCCTTTTTCCAAACAAGAAACCCTCAAAATTAAGGAAAATATGGATCAACATAAACAAAACTTTCAACCCAGGCAGGTCTGCATCAAACATGGAACTTCTCCGTGGCTGTACTGTGGGCTCTTGTGCTGCCCAGTCATATGTAACACTCCCTAGACCACCATACACGCTGTCATGTGAAAGGAAAACTAGAGAGCCCGGGGAGCCACAGACTGCTAGACCTTGGAGGGGGGGAACTCTGCCAAGAGGCCATTCTCAACTCATTGCAGAGACTGTTGAGAGCAAACACTCCTCAGTTCTTCATCTTTCCATTAGGAGACTCAAGATTGACAACCGGGCTGTTGGAGGGACCAGACACCAGCTAACGTACAATCCTGGGACATGAGCTAGTACTGAAGACAGAGCTTGTGAGATTTAGAGCCACACAGGCCTTCAGCCCCACCTGTAGACTTCCCTCTAGGGGTTCACAGCCCGACTGTAATTCTAGGACACAAACTTGTCTTTAAATGTCACTAATAACCGCACACATGAACCTTGAATGATGGCTTTAAATGTCACACCAAAATGGAGGCAGAGTGCAAGGTCAAAGACACACAGGCAGGGAAAAGATTTACCTTAATCCAAAGGGAAAAATTGTCAAGGTTTTTACAGTTTTTAAAAATAGAGCCACACTGGAGAAATGTGATGGCGCCATCAGAGGGGGGAGCAGGATGGTGAAGAAGGAACATTTTTGTGACCATGAAACATGCTATAGATTAACTGTGCACTAGTGAATGTTTTCTTTGAATTCTCAGTGGGTATTCTTTCTCTCTTTTTAAAAACAAAACAAAACAAGGAACCATGGTGTCCAATTTGCATTGGCTGCCTGCTCATGACCATGGGGCCTGTTCTGGAGTATGGCCTATATACCCAGTATCACTGCATTGAGGAGATCTGAATTTTCTTTTCCCAACATTTATAAATTACAAACATCTTCTGGATCAGGGCTGGGACTATGTGCCCACCTGTCCCCTCCGTGATGGGACTTTTGTCTGGCTTTAGCTCGTGCAGATCTGTCATGGTATCTGACTTCACGTTGCTTTCTGTATATGGACAAATGGTTTCCTCGAAGCCATTTACTGCCCCGGCTCTGATAATCTTTCTGCCTCTCCTTCTCCATAGATCCCTGAACCTTGAGGGGAGGGTTGTGATATAGACATCCTATTTAGGACTGAGGATGTCAAAGTTTATTATTTTCTGTACATTGTACGGTTGTGGGTCTCCGTGTTCAATAATATCTCCTACGGGAAGAAGCTTTTGTGGTGAATGCTGAGCAATGTCCTTACCTAAGAATACAGCAATGGGTCATTAGGGATCATGTTCTTGCTGTGTTCATTTAGTAGACTAGGCTTTCCCGAGGGCCCTTGACCTAGCGAGTCCCAAATTCTTAACTTCCTTCACAGTGTCAGGTGTGGGTTTCATCTGGTGGATCAGGCTTAAATCCAATAAAATAAGAAAGAGAATTTACTTGCTCTCATAATATTTGTGCCACTCGTGAACCATGGGCAGATTATCCCTACAGTGCCCACGGCTCACAGCTGGTGAGACTGTTTCTGGTTTTCCTCGTCCAGTCGATGTAGATCACCTGCCAGCACTGTAAATGTTAGCTCAGACGGGTGAAGATTCTAGCTGAGTACCAGGGAGATTTCTCTGTATTCTGTGTCATTGGTGCAATAGGACCTTACTGTTGAGTTCTGGAGGGTAACCAGTAGCATTGGCAAGAGTCCGTAATGTTTGGAGGACAAAAACTCAGAAAGATAAATCCCATTTCTGATGCTGGAGGCTTCATTCAGTAACATGAAGGCGTAAGTCACAAAACAATCCCACACCAGTTTGTAATTATGATTAATAAAAGGGTTATTTATTTAAAGGGAAAAACTTACAGATCACCGTCCTAGACAAAGCCCTCCCTGCGACCAGGAAAGGAGTCTAGTAGCCGGAAGTGGAGCCAGAAGCAAGGGGGAAAGAGCAGGGATACTGCTGCTTTTTTAAAGTGAAAGAGACCACGCCCAAGTGGGCTGGTATCTTAAAGGCTATTGGCTGAAGGAGAGGAAGGAGCTCCCGCAGCAGTAACATATGATAACTGGTTGGGCCATTGTACTTTCATTAGGTGACTCTATTTGTGTGCATGTGTGTGTGTGTGTGTGTGTGTACATACACGCATATTTTATGAAGTTTTTTACAGTATTAGGTTTCCATATGACTGTCAAAGGGATTTCACTCTCCCCATGTTTTCTTCTCTACCTTGCCCTCCTGTTAACCAAAGATTCTGTGATCTGGATGATGGAAAGCAACTTTGCTTGCTATTCAAAGGCTAACCTGCTATTGGTTTGCCCACTCCACACGTGACATCTGTCTATGGTCAATCAGATAACAGCGGGGACTTCCCACAGCTCAGGTTATGACACTGTGGAGTAAGGAAGCCTGGTTCTAATGGTGACAGTAGACTCATGTCTCATATCCATGGCCAAAGAAATGCATTTTATGAAACAGCAATCCTAGGCACAGAAGCAATAAAGTGTACCAGCCTGTAGAGCACCAATGCTTCCTTCATGAATTTTACCTCCTCTTCCAGGCTTGCTGCCCTGGTGATCTTCCTGGCTTGCCCACTAGCTAGTGTTTTTCTACGAAGAGCTGTCACCTCACCCAAGCTACAACCAGGAGGGATTCTTGGAATGTTACTTTAGGACAATCCCCAAGGGCCATTCGAGGTCAGCAGCGCTCTGTGAATGGCAGGGTAGTGGCTGAGTTGGGCTTTTGTAGGAGGGTCCACCTCTATTTCTGTTGCTTTCATTGGTTAAATAAAGACTCTGCCTGGCTTGTAAGATAGGTCATCCCTTAGGTGGG
>JAQHUG010000020.1:18981-46704 GCA_028555095.1 Dicrostonyx torquatus | reverse complement strand
AGCTGGGGGCTGGGAGTCGGGTGCTGGGAACATACAACCCACACACCTCCCCCCTTAATTACAACAGGCTTTCCTATACAGACTGTGCCATCTCTTCCACCCCCTCTAGGAAGGTCAGTTCCTAGAGAAGCCACCACGCCTGACTGTCATCCCTGTGAGAAGGAGAGATCAGCTACTCCCTCCCCACAAAGGGCAGAGAAGAATGGGCAAGCGCTGTCTTATCATGAACTCCAATTCTTGTTCTCAGATGTTTGGTGGTTTAATTTGAAATCCAGGCTGTGAAGCTGAAGACTGTCCTACAGCGGCTGAAATGCCTGAAGATAGCTTTGCATTCTTAAATAGTTTAATGTGTAGAAGAATACCAATTATTTTGTGTGTGCATATTTATGTATATGTGCATATCTGTATGGATGTGTCTGTGAGAAGGTCAGAGGTCTACATTCAGTATTTTTTCAATCATGCCCCACCTGATTTTAGTGAATGAATGAATGAATTTTTGAAGCAATTTCTCTCATTTATAACTGGAATTCATAAGCTTCAGAGACCTTGCAATCTCTGTCCCTTCAATGCTGGATTACAGGCATATTCCATCGCACCCATTTTTTTTTATACAAATACAGCCTTTCTGTTTGTGTTAAACACTTATAGATTGCACCATCTTCCCAGCCCAAAGTACCAGGTTTTAAAGAATGGCTTCTCCTCATTCTGCTGTTGACATTGTCATAAACACATGTGCTTGCTTACATCCTTTTGGCCTGGTTATTTCCTTGCTTTATGTGATGTGTTTGGGTGCTTTGATCTTTTGTATTTAAAATAACATTATGTCAACATAATCTGTTTCTGCTTATTCTTTTAGAATCCACTAAAGTACTTACCTTTTAAAACCCATTAATATATTTTAAAAATCTCCTTTAAAATAGAGACTTACTCTTAATTACCAATAATTTGTGAAGTAAAATATCAGAATTTTTTAAATTGTGACAGACCTTTTGACTCATAAATTAACAGTTTAATTAATATGTAAAACATAAAGATACACAATTTTATATGTAAAACATACATAAGATACATATTTTTAATATATAGCATCATACATAAATGGAAACTATACACACATCTCTTCAGCTCTATGTGGTAGTTTAGATTTGTCTCTTTAGAAAATGACCTCATATCTAGAAGGCAGGATTATCCACTTTTCTCTGCACTATTTTAACTATTGAGGACCTTCTGCTTTCACATAAGTTTAAGGATTATGGGGAGAGAAGGAAGTAATGGTGGATGGGGTGGTTTAGTAGGCATTACAGGGAAAGAGAAGAGGGAACTCCATGAGAGGTGGAAGGAGATCATCCAGAGTGAGCGATTCAGGGACAGTAGGGGCAGCGGGGCATGTACAAAGGAAGGGTCTAATATCTAACTATATGTGTGCTTGACAATATAATGATGGAAGCAATTGTACTGTACGCCAACAGCAATCACATAAAGGAAAGTGCAAAAATTAAATGTAAAAGCACATGAACATTTTGGGAAAATAATATTGGGATTTGTCCACACCAATGGGAAGTATGCCAGCATGCAAAAATAGTTTCATGGCTTACTATACAGAGAAATACTTTGAGTTTTTAATTTTGAAGTATATTTATTCCAATAATGATGACAATGGTGATGGTGATGATGATGGTGGTGGTGGTGATGGCGAGGATGATGGTAGTGGTGGTGGTGATGATGATGATGATAGTGGTGGTGGTGGTGATGATATTGGTGGTAGTGGTGGTGGTGATGATGTTGGTGGTAGTGGTGGTGGTGGTGATGATGATGATGATGATGGTGAGTCAGGAGGCAAAGCCAACTCCGCAGCATCACCTCAAAAGTGCTGACTCATGCTTGGACTCATTGAGGGGAGAACCTGGCAGGGCTGCTTAGCATGACTTCTGAGATGATGCTCCCTGGTTAGAAAAGAAGACTCAGGAAGTGTTACCCATAGAGCATGGAGAAGGGAGTCTACAAAGACGCCTGGCTTGAAACCCAAAGCACATGGGAAGGACGTTTGTAAAGGAAGCTGTGTCAATGGCAGCAGGAGCTCTGAGGACCAACCACAGGGCTGCTGAAAAGAGGGCCACTGAGTTCTGGCAAAGGCCAAGGGCAGTGGGTGCAGAGACACAGCAGACCTCACCCCACCATTCTTGTCCCTGCCCCAGTGAGGTGAACCTCTTCTGTATCCTGCAGCAGTGCTCGTTACAGGATGGAAGGTGATCCTGAAAACCTGTGACAGCTGGAAGCGAGCTGCAGAGGAGAGCCTTCTTCTACTCTCTTGTACACTGTGCTCTTTCTATTGGAGCATCCTGAAGGAGAGACACGTCAGGAAACAGAACCTAAAGACTGAACTGGGGAAGAGCTGACTTGGGGCTTCACTCAGAAACCTGTTGCTGCACAAATGGGAACGTTGTGATAGACCCTGGCGTTCCCATCTTGCAGGAGGAGCTGTCAGTAGACAGCTCAGCTCACCTGTATCTTACAGAAGCTGAAAGCACCTCAAAGCTCCACAGAGCCCTTTACAGAGGCGGGTGTATCAAACTACAGCCCAGATTGGATCATACATGTAACTCTCCAATGATCGGCTGCTTGGGCCTAGGGAGCACCACCTCCCCAGTGGAAAGCATCTGCCCTGAGTGCCTTAACTATGTTCAATAGAACAAATTGGAGGAGACTTTAAGAAATAGATGCCAAGGTGAGAGACTGGAGAGTGTTTACGCAGAGCTGCAGGGGTTATTAAGTAGGGTGTTCTCAGGGAAAGAATCCCAATGATAAAGGTTAGGCTATGCCACATTTGTGTGTGTGTGTGTGTGTGTGTGTATACTGTGCACACATGCATGTGCACATGCCATGGTTTGTGCATGAAGATCAGAGCAGAGGACAACTTTTGAGATTTTTGTTCTGTCCTTCCACTGTGTGAGTTACAGATCATCATATGGTAAGTGCCTTTACCCACTGAGCCATCTTTCTGGCCCACTCTGTCTATATATTGGAAAAGAAGGTATATTCTCATAAAAAGACAGGAACAAACAATAATTCACAGAAACAGCATGTAATAGCATAAGACAAATATAATATAAAATGAATAGGTTTGATATTTAGAGAAATACTCTTGCCAAACAATAAGGAACATTTGTTCTGAACAATGGCTCATTCTGTGTGGACTGGAAAGTTAATATTAATTACACACACATACATAGACATAGATACATGAACATACACAGACATACACAGGAGCATACCCCCCAGAAACACATGAACACACATACATAGATATGCAGGTGCATGCTAAAACACATAGAGTCACATACACAATCACAGACACACAGAAACATTCGTGGACCCTGACACATGGGCACACACAAATACATGCTTACACACAGAACCCCGTAAACCCATGGGACACAGATTAATACCCACCCATATACATAGATACACTTAGGCGCATACATGCACAGAGGCACAGAAACACATAGACACACACAGACACAAAGACCTGTAGAAATACATAGCTACACATAGGTATACACACTAGCAGAGCCAAGGATCTGGGGGAAGTCACTGGAACTGTTTGCATATCCTGATTATGTGGTCTTCTCTGCTCTATTCTGGTGAGTCTTCTGGATTTGCATTTTCTTTGCACTGTTAACATTATTTGGGTCTTAGTTTCCATTCTGTTCTGTAGTTTTGTCCCCTCAAAATGAGCTGTAGGTGTCTGCTCTTCCTGGAGGCGGTTGAGGAGAGCATGGTGGATAACTCCAGTTCTGCGGCATGCAGGGTGTGCAGTGCGGAGTTAGGGGCTGTGCTCCCTTGCTTTGTGTCCCGCTTTCTCAGTTTATCTGTTTCCTTCGGAACTCAGACTCCACAGGGCCGGGCCCTCCTGTGTGGAGAAGCGTGCTGGCGCATACAGAAGGCATGGGGAGTCTGCACCTCTCGTTCATTTCTTCAAGGAGCACGTTTGTTATCTCTGACCTAGACTAGACTCTTTGGGTCAAGGCTAGAACATGTTGGGAACATGTGGCACCCCATGACCTCGAGAAACTCAATATCGGGATGAGAAAAAAAAAAAGAGCAGCATTGCCCTCGCTTCAAGTATTTATCTACTATTAAAAAAGAGAGAGACATTTTACTCAGTGCCAAATGTATTCCAGGCAAGTTGCTCAGGTTGAGTCCACAGAATAAATAATTCCTCCTCGGGAGTCTTGCAGAAACACCCTTGGTGCTCCTAGGAGCAGCTTGTTTTTACCTAACTCAAGTTTTCCCCACAGCCTATGCGAATGTAAGCGCTTCTTACCGGCTTCTCTGCATTTGCCAAGCGACGTCCCTCCCCCCCCTTTCCAATAGCGCAGTGTTAATCAAACCGCCTCCCCAGCTCGGATGATATGTGACAAGGTTGTTTTCATTTTTCCATCGCTCATTTCCAAATTCCTCTCACACCTGAAGACAGAACATTCATTTCTCGTAACTCTGGCAAGGCGGAGGAGATGGGATTGGAATTCGTTCCTGCTGCGACTTTGCCATTTTGAGGTGTTTTCCTAGATCACCTCAATGTGAGTGTGATTAGCCAGTATACAGCTCTCCGAATTCTTGTGAAGTCAACCAGACGTCTAAAACATATTCCAAATAATAATACACTTTGCTTTAAAAGCAGGCATGTCAGTTACAAATAAGATAGGCTGAGGGAAAGAAAATCACGTTTAAACTGCTCATCAAATCAGCCAGAGAAAGGGTGAAGATTTAAGTGACAGTTTGGGAACTGTGAACTGTGGGAGTTTATTTGAGACACACAATTTAATAAGGGCACAGGTTACAATACCGGACAGAGCTCCTCTGAAGACGCAGGCAGGCCAGGCAGGTCGGCGATCCGCGCAGAGAGAGAGCTTTGTCACGCGGACTCAACCTTTTATACCTAACTGGGACCTGATGGTCCAACCCTGAACAATCAGCCAATGGCTAATGGCGGGGCGTGACTACTACCCTGATAAGCTAAAGCTGTTTCCCCCATCAGTGAACCCCATAGGGAGAGGAGCAGCAGCAGCAGCAGGGACTGAGCTGGGGATATGGGGGCCCTGCTGTAACATCCTGACCACCTTAATCTCACTATGGAAGACGGGAGTGCAGAGTGGGGGCTGCAGAGCCTCACCTGCCATCGAGGTCAGGGGGTCACTACACAGGCATTGTCTCCCATACCGTGGCACAAGTATGGTGGTACTATTAGGGAGCGTTCTCCTACGTAGATCTTAGAAAGGTGGGTGAATGTCTCAGCTGATGAGCCTGACAAAGTAGTCCAAGCACAAGTGTTTCATATCCGTTGGCTGAAGGTGAGGGTCTTAGACAATGAAGCCTGGAGAAGCCATTCAATGAATGGGCAGAGGGAAGGTTATCCAGGGAGGAGTCGTTGAGGAAAGCTAGTGGGGAAGGGACTGAGCCAGCTGTCCCCTGTGCTATGGGAAGAGTCCCTGTGTCTGGGCACAGAGCACGGCACCTCTCATCAACTGCTCAGAGCTGATGAGTGGACAGGGATCGTTCTGTCCGTTTCCTTGGCTTCCCTGTCTTGAAAACTCAAAATCCAGTCCAAGGAGCACGAACACCCTATGCTGTATGACTTTTCCGTGGAAGACATGGACGAATGTCTATTCCCCATAGCTAGGACATCAGTGGTCGTCCAAAGAAACAAATCTACCTACGTCTGGCTCAGGAAAGCAGAGAGTTTATTGGGGGTTTCCTACATGAGAACTGCTTGCATGGATATGGGTGACTTAAGAGGCACCCGCGTCACTGAAAAACCCACCTCAGGGACCTTCTAAGCCTGCTAACTTTCTGAGTTTCCTGAGCCTTTAAAATTTCATTATCTTTATTGATCTGATGAGAATACCTTCCCTCTAAAATAGAATGTTTCAATTTTGAGCAGACAGCTGCATAGTACTCTGGCCTTTCTGGGCAATGTTGTCAGTCTCCTGAAGTTCACACTTCAAGGACAGGTGTAGCATCTAGAAGGCAACGTGAGTCTGAGTTTAGGCGACTTGTCCCAGGTTTCCTGAGCCTTGCATATCTGGTCTTGGTCAACAGAACTAAAGATCCACCATTGTCTGACTTTTGAGAGTTGGTAGGATCTTTATCCAGAGTGCAGCAAAGAGAGGAGCTGAGGAGTCCCAGGAGAGAAACCTGGGCTGAGCTTGGTCTGTGATAACTTGGTGCACGTTGGTTGAAAGGGACCAACACAAAAGGAGTTTCGTTAGGAGAGACAGCATGACTGCAGACAGCCATGGTCCGGCTTGAGGATGGAAGGCATGAGGAGGGATGGGACACCATACCAGAGTCACAACAAGAGAGGTCTTGGACAGGGAAGACTTCAGTCCTCCAGAGACAGTCCTTTCATTAGAGAAAGCTGTTATGTAGAGCAAGACTGGGGTCCTGAAGGGTAAGAGCCCTCAATCACAAAGGGCAGATGGGGGTTGGGACTCTTGCTGGCTCTCTGATGCGTGTGTGTGTGTGTGTGTGTGTGTGTGTGAGAGAGAGAGAGAGAGAGAGAGAGAGAGAGAGAGAGAGAGAGAGAGAGAGATTGGGGCAGGGTAAAGTCTACACCACGTGATCTAACCTGTCTTCTTTAGGGGGCAGAAGTCACAGGTCGGAAGACACTCAGGAGAAATAAAGTTAGAATTCAAGATTGTCCTTGGTCTAGAGGGTCAGAGGGTGCTGCGCCTGTTCATAGCTTCAAGTAGGAAGGAAAGGGATGGCATTTTTGTAAATATGTCAGGTCCTGGTGCGTTTAGCAGCTCCGTCCAGGCAGAGTGGCTGACCCACGCGTGTTTTGCCTGGTGTAATTATATGGTTTCGTGTAGTTAGAAGATGTTTCTAAAACTAGTGTGAGGTTAAACCTCAAAACCAGGATCTAAGCTTTCAAGATATGTGACACCGGCCTGCCAATTTCAGCTCAGCAAAATGAAAAGGATCGGGGTGATCTTATTAGGCAGAGTGCATGCTTTGCGTCTTAATGCTGCTTGATTCTTTTTTGGGGGGGTGTGCTTCTAAATTTGACTACACGTCTCTGGTTGCAATTATCAGGCAAACTTAAAGCTCTGTATTTATGCTGAAGAAGAGACACTAGCCTCTGGGCTGGGCTATTCGTGTCTGGGTGAGGTTGCCACATAAGCTTCCTGAGAGATAACAAGGGCATACTACTGACCAAGTTTTGTATCACTTTCCTTTTAAGCAACTATTGAGTGATTTCAAAAGTCAGAATAAGCCTGGCCCTACAGAGAATGGACGACATTTGGGATGGGCCCACTGAGGGCATATGGCTGCCCTAACCATGAGGGAAAAGGAAGAGCCATGGCTGTATTGAATAACCTTGTTTCCAAACTTCACTCAACATCTGACTCCAGAAACTGAGCGATGATTGGAAGACGAATTCTTATTTCCTCCTGGAAAACAGTTACACTTAACTCTAAAGATATGCCAGAAACATAACTACATAAAATCAGCATTCGATCACGGTGTCACGGTCTCTATAACCAATATTTTTAGATACTTTTGTGTCGATAAAACCACAGAAATCAGGTTTCTTTGGCCTTACAAATAGAATACTCGATCAGAGAGGATGGTCATTATTCATAAACACGGTCACCATGGCGATGATTGTCCTAATTTGTCCTTTCCTTAGTTTCACAGAGGCAGCTATGCCCGGACCGTGAAGTGCTCTAATGGTTAATGCGGGTGTTTAATGCGACGTGACAAACACATTAACCTTGAGGAAAAAATAATGACCGGAGCGAATTGTATAATTTTTATCTTTACCACTACAATGCTGTTTTGGGGAAATAATTGCCTAATAATTTCACCGCAGGAGCAATTGCATGATAACGGGGGTTGACGGATGTTGTGTTTAATATGGAGCTCCAAACGTCTCTGCCCAGCGTCTTGCACCCCTCCCCACCTAGTCCATCATTCTCCAGAAACAAATTCTGATAATTATTATTCGGAGTGCCTGGTGGAAGATGGAATCGTGGGAGGGAGAGAAGCATCGACGCTGGTGGATGGGACAACTCTACACTAGTGCCTACACTATGAAAAAAAATGCAGAAGTGACGCAAGGAATTTCCCATGGAAATCACATGTCTTGGGCCAGAGAGGAGTGCCTGTGAATTGATTTTCTTTTATGTCTATAAACCCGAATCCTATATGCAGTTAAGGAAAGACATCAGTCATATGTCCGTCTTCGACACACGTCCACAGGGAACCTGACATGTCTTCAGCTTGAGCTTGTCTTGAGGAATGTGGTTTAGCAAATTGTGTCTCTGTGGCATCCGAGCATGGCTGTATTCCCTAGGCATGTGCTACGATGGCTCAGTCACCATAGCGAACGCCTGGGTCATGTGATGTGGGAGTGTTCTCCTGTATTTTCTATTACTCTTATTGGTTGAATAAAGAGCTGCCTGGCTTATAGACAGGTCAGCCCTTAGGTGGGCGGAGTAGACAGAACGGAAGTTCTGGGAGGAGAAGAAAGGAAGTGAGCCAGATGCCACGAGCCACCATCGCAGATGGATGCAGGTTAGACCTTTCCGGTACGTCACCACGTGGTGACTTACAGACTTTTATAATGGGTTAGTTTATGAGGTGAGGGCTAGCCTGGAAAAGGCTAGTGATAATAAGCCAGGCAGAGTTTAAATGAATACCGTCCTCATGTGGTTATTTCGGGTGCAGGCGGCCAGCCGCTGAGCGGGCCAGTGGCTGGTGGCTGGGGAACACAACATGCACCATCTCCTCTCCCCAAATACAACAGTCATGAGGATAGGCCATGTGACGGTTATAGATGACAGCCCCAGCCACATCCCAGGTGTCACCCAGAGGATGCATTGAGAGGAGAACTCCAGACCTACCACCAGCTCAGTACAATCCCTGCAAAATCCATATAAGGAAAGAATCCAGGGAGAGACCCCTCACTGAGTCCAACTAGTTATTGGCAGAGCGTTCATGGAAACTCTTGGTTTCCATGATGTGGTTTCTGTCATTAGGTTGTGGGCTGGAGATGTGAATCTCCCCTGGGCTCTGGGCGCTTCTCCTTGATGTATATTTTGTACATAAATGAGTGGCTTTCTAATTTTTGTAGGGAGGAAAGATGAGGTTGTACTCCATTCTGTCTTCTCTAAGAGTCATCAGAAAACAGCCAACCAACCAACCCAACAAAAACCCAGCCATCAGCCACTCCAAGATGAAATTTGGTGATTTTTAAAATTCACTCTATTTATTCATTCAGATTATGGGGAAAGGAAGGGATCAGCTCAAAATGAGCACAAAATTATTTAACAGCATTTCTTTTTTGTTTTGTTTTTTCGAGACAGGGTTTCTGCACTGGAACAAGCTCTTGTAGATCAGGCTGGTCTCGAACTCACAAAGATCTGCCTGCCTCTGCCTCCTGAGTGCTGGGATTAAAGGCGTGCGCCACCACCGCCCGGCAGCATTTTTTTTCATAAGTTTGAAATGAACAGAAAAGAAGGGATGTACCCCAGAAGAGGTGTCATTGCCAGCACCCACTCTCATGTCATCATGGAGGACTTCCGCTGACACAGACCAAGAAAAGACAGGGTTTCGTATGAGGTGAAGGTAGTTCCTAGGTAGATACCTGAATATAAATTATCTTCTGGTTGAACAGACACATCTAGGGTAGAACTTAGGCTTAGGACCAAGTTTGTATGCATAGCCCATGTGGTGGCTTAAAGAATACGGCCCCCATAGAGAGGGGCACTATTAGGAGGTGTAGCTCTGTTGGAGTAGGTATGGCCTTGATGGAGGAAGTGTGTCACTGTGGGGGTAGGATTTGAGGTCTCCTATGCTCCAGCTACCCACAGTGTGGCCCTTAGTTCAATTCCTCTTGCCTGGAGATCAATGTGTAGAACTCTCAACCCCATGTCTGCCTGCACGCTGCCATGAAGATAATGGAGTAAAGCTCTGAAACTGTAAGCCAGCCCCAGTTACATATTTCTTTAAAAGAATTGCCATCGTCAAGGTATCTCTTCACAGCAAGAAAACCCCAATAAGTCACATGACCAACCATATTATCTTTGCCTCTAATTTCTCAATTTTGTTCATAATGACTTAGAAATATGGATTGTTGGTATACCAAAATCCTCCTTTCCTATTGTCAAGAGAATGTTAAATTTGGAAATGGCATCACACATAGGATACAAATAGTGGCCACAAAACTTTAGCACCTCACGCAAAATCTGTGGAAGGGCTCAGATTCCCCATCTCAGGTTGGGTGTGTTCTGTTTGTGCATTGGCTGGATTTTCAAGAACATACTTGTGTTTTAAGAGCCACACCACAGTGAGAAAAAAAAAACACATTAAAGCAGATTAAGTATAAATATTAAATATCAATAATATTGTATTCTACAGCTTAGAAATTTCTGATATCTTCTTCACTCTAGATCAATTACTGGATTTTTATTTTTTTAACAAAATTATCTGTATTTTATGTGTGTGTTTATTTGTATTTATGTCTGTGCACCACATGTGTGTCTGGTACTCAAAGAGGCCATAGGAGGGTATTGGGTCCCAAGGAACGGGAGGTATAGATGATTGTGAGCTACCATGTGTGTGCTGGGGGACAAACCAGAGTCCCCTGCAGGAGCAGTAAGTACTTTTAACGGCTATGCCATCTTTCCAGCTCCCATTTCTGAATCTTTCAAAGATGACCAGAATTTACTCATGAGGACAGTAGAAAGGAAAATCAATTTTTAAAGAAAATTGGGTGGATACTCTTTCAATAAGAGAATCTGCAGCAATTCAGTAAAATAGGTACACTGAATCCCAGATCACTAAAATTTCCAAGGGATCTGTAGCTATAGTATGAATAATTGCATTTTTGTAAAGCTTATATGTTGGAACCCTAAACCGCACGGTTATGGTGTTGCAAGGCAGGAACTTTTAGAAGTGCCTTGGTAATGAATTGTTTCCCCTCCAGAACTGAGAAATGCAATACTTACTGTGTACAAGCCATTTGGGAGCAAGGCATTTAGTTGGAGTAGCCTTGGGAAGATTAGGGTGGTGGCCAGTGGATGTAGCAGGTTGCATTTTGGTCTACTCTTGACACCTTCTTGTACAAAGATACCTGGACATTGAAATTGTTAGTGCCTTTTCATTGTAGAGTGGGTGGAGCGAAGACATCCACAGCAAATCCCAACCAAGATGATTCAGCCCCTAGCTCACCAAACACTCTTGAGTTACTCCGGCCAAAATAGCCAGAAACATCCCCACTACAAGTGACCGACAGCCAATTCAAAGATCTGTGGAAATAAATCATGTGACTGTTTTGAACAGTTGAACTTTTTTAAACCTGTGAGTTCGTGGGGTTGGATCTGTGCACGTATACAACACAAATGAATAACAAATTTATGGAATGACCATGAAGAACTACCACCCTGACTGCCAATTTCTTCTATCACTATTCCTCTTGAAGAGAGATGGGGCAGGATGCTTAAACAGGTGTAAAGCCTTGGGTCATTTTGTCATGCCTGCATTGAAGAGTGAATGCTAAAGGAAGGAGGTTTTCAGGATGCAAGGAGGAGATGGCTGACCAGAAGTAAGCTGTGAGAGCCTGGTTTTACTTTTCCACCCTCGCTCTGAAAGCTGAAGCCACACTGGAATATGGGAGAGTGGAATCAGGCCAGTGCAGACAATGCAGATGACATCAGACAAACCTCTATTCCCATCTCTTAGCTTGTACATTGACCAAAGCTGTGACTCATCCTAATTTTGCTGGTTCTTGTGCAGCTGTTTTGAGGTTCTGCATCAAAACTGTTGGATCTCTGTACCCATGACCCCACAAACATGCAGCTAACTGGTTTATACCAAACAGGCTACCTTCCAGACAGCTCAAAGATGACTAATTTGAAAGCCCATGATAATAAGGAAAACCAGTACATCATAACAGCTCCAGAACCAACTCAGATCAGTACATGAATATATTATATATATTATATATAATATGATATATTATACTATAACTGTACCCCATATGTTAAAGGAAAAAGTAGAAACACAGAATAGGCAAGAGATAAAACCTGAATTGTCTCAGAAGAAATATACAATTCTGAGATTTTAAAGGATCCATTTAAAAGAAAAGGAGATGGGGAGAACTGAAGATCTTGGGGTGTGTGAGACTCTATACCAGACAATGCACAGAAATGAATCAGAAAGCATAGGATTCTTTCATAAAATACCAGAGGATGACAGGTATTTGGAACAGTGTCACCCAACCTCATATCCATATCATTTGAATCAGGAAGAATGGACAGAGTTTAAATAACTGTTTTGAGATGTGATTTTAGAAAATTCTCCCAAATAGAAAAACAATGATATTCTCTCTCTCTCTCTCTCTCTCTCTCTCTCTCTCTCTCTCTCTCTCTCTCTCTCTCTCTCTCTGTGTGTGTGTGTGTGTGTGTGTGTGTGTGTGTGTGTGTGTGTGTTAATGCCTGGGGTCCTTTCCACCAATAGAAAAAACAAAAGAACTTCATAAGGCAATAATGCCTACCAGTACCAGCCGCACACCAGGGAATGAGACAGAACCTACTGAATGAAAGGCAAAATGGACTGGGGAAGGCAGAAGACAAGAAAGTATGACAGATAAAGTTGCTTTCTCTGTTTTGTTTTGTGAAAGCTGTGGTCCAAAAAAGAAAAAAAAAAAAAACAGCACTTGGGCTCTGTGCGTTTGAAGTGGAATTATCACAAAGGAAACAGCTTTGAAGTAGAAGTTCTGTATCATGAAAGTCCTAAATTTCCAGAGCTTTTTATTTTGCTAAGAAACGGAATGTACAAAAAGTAATAAAGATCAAGCATGTCTTTTTATCTGAGTTTAAAAGCAAACAACAGTATGAAAATCGTGACTTCGAGTTAAACTTCCAGCAATGAAAACACTATGTTCTGCCTAAGAACTGGAAATTAGTATATTTCCGACCTTAATAAGTCAGAGCTGTTTGCAAAACTTAGTTTTGATGTTGACATTTCAAAACCACCCAGCTTATCAGTGCTAAACATTTATTTTTCATGAAGCAGTGTTGGATGGAATCAGCACACATCAGCGTCTCTAAGAAGGGCTATCACGTTCCATTGCTTTATCCTAACTGATGCAAAAACACTGATTTTATTCAATTACTAAAATTTAATACTACAGTTAGTTTTACAAGATGAGGATTTGAAAGAAAATAATATGTAATTAATAGTATTATACAGGTATTTTAAGACTTTTCTTTCAGAATACCATAGGAATTCAGAACCAATATTTAATTTATTGTTTAAAATGCATTCTTTTCAAACATGTGTACAGTGTATCTTGATCACTTAAAGCTACCCTCTTCCCTCTCCAACTCTTTAATTCCTCTCTGGACGTCCCCTCCCATCACACAGTTAAAGGGAGTTAAAGATTCCCACATTGAGTTGGGAGGGGCTCCAGAGGCCCCAGGCCTAGCTGAGGATTTAATGGTAGTTGATGGTTGCTGGGGGAAGGAGATCCAGTTTTCTTTGAGAGCCTGTGGTAGGTTTCCCCTGCTCCGGTGGATGGATGGTCCTGTATCCATGTCCATATAGGAATGCACGAATGGACTCAGTAGGTTAAGTAAACAAGTAAGTTCAGAGCTGTTTGCTTCTCATGTGAAAGATCTCAACACCAGTCTCCAGCACATAATGAAGTTCCTGACCTGGTACCTACTTAAGAAACTGGACAGTGATGGTTAGAAGTAGGTGATCGGAAGAACTAAATGGACCAAAGGTAGACTTGGCTTAGGCGTTGGACTTTAAGGAGCTACTCAGTGCGATAGCCAATGTGTAGTGACTTTAATACCGCCCTCAGGAGACATAGTGATCAAAGGCCCACTGCAAAGCTCAGAGGTGTGATCGCTCAAGGATTCTTCCCTGTTTAACGAGGAATCTGGTCCGTCAGCCAAGAGACATTTGACTTCCTAGAATGATGTGAAAACGGAATTGTATTTCTGTCCTTGAAGCCGTGGCATTCACTGTGTACCCTTCCTCATCCGTGAGCATTGCCATTTTTCATAATTTCGTACAAATATGAAAGTTGATAAATAAGAGCCACAGGAGTGCTCACAAAAAGTGACACTTTAGGATTTCATGTGAAATTGGAGGGCCATTTATTTGTGAGCGTTTTTCATCGCAGTTTTCTATAACAAAATATCAGAGGCCAAATGGTTTAGGCATCTTAAATGTATTTTTCCTAGTTGTCAAGACTGGAATTTGGTGTGGTTGGGTGCTGATGCGGCTCAGAGGCAGACTCTGCCCTTGTGCCCATAATGGTGAGTGACTCTTGGGGGTCCCCTGATAAGGACTTTTGGGGGTTCCCCTGATGAGGACTCCAGTTTGTCCCGAGTCACCTGTCTACGGCTCCCACTATTCCCACTGTCACGCTGTCAGTGGGCTTCGTAAGGCACCTTCTGTCCCTAACCACAGTTCTGTAAGAAGTTGTCCAGGGGGAGCTGGACAGATGGGTCAGCAGATAGGAACACTTGTTGCTCCCCAGAGGACCTAAACTCAGCTCCCAGTATCCCTTACAGGTGTCTCACACCCCTTTGTACCCCGAGCCTCAGGAAATCTGACATTTCTAGCCCTGAGGGCACTGAACATATGGATGTATCCCTCACCCACGTGCAGTTACAATATAAAATAAAGCTTAAAGGGGAAGTGTCTAGAAATAGTCCCAGCTGTTAAACGCTCGGCCACTGCAGCCTGGGTGTTTAGGTGAAGATAAATTTTAAGACACCTTTGTCACATGTTCATTAAAAGCTGGGGGTTTAAAGGCTTGGCATGTGAAAAGGAAATGATTAAGTGAAATGACTTTGAATCTGAGGCTTTTCCAGGCTGTCTGGACCCAGCTGCCAAGTTTGAAAGTTTCCCCGGAGAAGCAGCCAAGGCAGACAGGCCCAATTCAGTCCTATTCTTGTAGGTCCTGGATAGGCCCTGAAAGCCGCAGGAAGGATGGTGTAGGGGTTTCTTGCTTTAACTGTGTTAAATATTTGCAAACACAAAGAAAAAGAATTCTGAGGACTAAATTTCAAAGGAAGAGGACAAAAGGAAAAAAATTACATTATTCAATTGAAGACACAATTAATTAAAAAGAGCGTCAGTTATAGGAGAAGAATTAATGAACCAAAAAATCAGATCAAAAGTATCTCGTAGATAAATAAGTTTTAAAATATGAAATATCAAAAGACATGGCATAAAAACATAAATTACATTTGATGTGGCATATAAAAGATAATTTTTGTTGATTGAACTTAACTACTTTAATCAATCCAAAAGGCTATAGGCATTTGTATGAGATACACTTGGAAAAAAACCACACATACGCAGAGATCGGCAGTTAAGAAGCAAACCTTATAAAAAAAGATTATTTCAGATGCTACCAGGACATGTACCTCAGGACATGGGAGGTAGTTATTAGACAAGCAAATCCATCATTCGAGATGGAAAGAGGCTTATTTTGACATCTTGGCAGAAAGCCGTCCACTCATCCTCTGTCCATGTAGAACCCCACTGGCTCTGTTGAAAAGTGAACCATGGCTGACACACCCTCTATCTCAACACGCCATCAGTTGATTTTCTTAAAAAGTCAGGGCCTTGTTATTTTTGGCATGCTCTTGAACCCTTCAACAGCTACAAAGAAAACTTTACTCCCGAAATTCAGATGAAGAATCTTTGACCCAAACAAATGACTCCAAAGGTTGCTGGGTGAGGAACCATGGTCACTGTGGCTGCCTGGCAGTCTGCTTGCAGGAGCACGAGGCTCTGCTGCCTTTGGCCGGTGACTCCCGTGCAATCTGTGCACGAGGTCCTAAGGGGCAAGGTGGAGTCAGAGGTGGACTCATGTGACCTCGTATTTCTTGGCCACCCTCAACCTCAGCTCTGCTTTCTTTCTGAAATGAACACAGTATTAACTATTGTGTTATAACATGGCACTAGGTTGTAGCTGACTCCTGATAGTTTTAAGTCTAAAAAGAATGCAACATATTTTACAGTGTCATTTTCCCTCAGCATTTCTATAGCATGTGCCTTTGTATCCTATTTAGTGAAGGTTTTATCCTTATCATCATGTGGGATGTCCCAAAGTGCTTCATCCACAGTTCGATCTTGTACAGGTCTTGTGCACACTGTGTCCTAGCTGCTATGAGATTCCAAGTGTGATGTCATTGACACGCCCAGTAAAGGCTGACTTCCTGCAGATGTCCACCATCTCTGCCTCTTACAGTCCTTTGGCCTCAGAATGTTCACCGAGTCTTGCGGGGAGGGCTGTGGAATAGATGTCCCATTTGGAGCTTGCATCCCATTGTCCGTTATCCTCTGCAGGCTGATCAGTCGTGGCTCTCCGTATTTGAGCCTGAACTACGGGTTATTTAGGCACCGAGGCACAGATGTGAACAGGGTGACCTTCCGATTCAGCTTTCCGTGTCCTTGTAGGGTTTATCACCCAACTGGCTGAGTCATCAGCTTGCATCTGTTCCCAGTCTGCTGTCACCTGCTACCTGGCCCTTCCAGCCTACATCATACACCAGTGACCAACAGAAAGCAGCACGCACAGTGAGGGAGGGGTTCAAGAGACAAATGCTCTCTAAGTCTACTTATTCACACAGCCCACAGGCAAGGATATAGCCTAACACAGACCAAAATAGATTGTGACGACACCAGGATCCAGCTGTCACTCCAGGCCAGGCTGTCCAGCATTTCTAATGAGAAGTAAAGCCCAGCCCAGGCCTCTGGAGTCCATTTGTTTCCCAACCAGTCAATATCTTGTCACTATGAGGCCACACAGATGGTGGTGCTGACCCAGAAAAATCAGTCAGCTCCTTCTCTGAGGTAGTTTTGATGGCTTGCTGTGTGCCGAGTTCCTCCTCAGGGAGCTAGCCGCTCCCATGTCTGAATGGCCTGCCCATATGTTTTCTGTCTTGTTTTTGTAGCCTGACTCTCCTTGTGCACCTTGCAGGGCAGAAAACTAAGTCGTCAGCTGCTTCCATGCCTCTGCTCCCATCCATACACCAGGAACTGAACGAGAGTGGGCTTCTCCGTGTCTGGGGGGGGTTCATAGCAATCTAGACAGTTGAAAGCTACAAACGGGAAGCAAAATTAGTTAGAGCCTCATCTTGTGACTGCTATTACATGTATGTCAATAAGATGTCACCCTGCAAAGAATAGTGATACCATAAGTCGGATTTCTCTTTGCTTAGTCATTCTTTCTGGATAGCTATCTTTTCTTCTTTAAGCATTTAGATGTCGAAGATTTTAGTCAGTAGAGCATGAGCCTCTTACTCTCAGGGTTGTGGGTTTGGGCCCCACATTGGGTGCCAATTTGTCGGCATACAGAAGAGTTTCACAATAGCCTGTAATGAAGTAAAGCGAAGATTTATTTATTTGGGAATAAACTCACAGAAAGAGTATTGAACTCCAGCCCTCTGCGTGTTCTGGGAACTGGAACTGAAACTAGCAGCCAAGAGGCCTGCACATGCTTTTTTTTTTAATCTGAATTTATAATACATAAGACCATGCCCAAAGTAGGCTGGTATCTTAAAGGCTGTTGGCTGAAGGAGTTCCCACAGCAAGTGTTCATTATTCCTTCTTTGTGGTTGTGTTTTTTGAATAATTGTTCTATGATTATTTACTCCTGTGTCCTCTTAGGTGTAGTTAACCTACTCTTCAGATTGAATTTCTCTTTCTAGCACCTTCTCTAGTTTTGGGTTGGTAGATAGAAATTGCTTAAATTTTCTTTTATCACAGAACATTATTTTTTCTCTGTTGATTATATTTCTGGGTACAGTGATCTGACCTGGCAATTGTGTTCTCTCAGAGCTTTTTGAATTTTTGATCAGGACTTTCTTGCTTTTAGAATCTCCACTGAGATATCAGGTTTCATTCTAATAGGCTTGTGGTATGAGACAATTGTCTATATTCTGTCAATGATGCTTTAAATAAATAATGATTGGCCAGTAGCCAGGCAGGAAGTATAGGCGGGACAACCAGACAGGAAGTAGAAGTGGGTAAATGAGAACAGGAGAATTCTGGGAAGAAGGAAGCTCCCTATGCTGTCCTGTCCAGACACAGAAGAAACAAGATGTGACTATGCTGCTGAAAAAGGTACTGAACCATGTGGCTAACACAGATAAGAATAATGGGCTAATGTAAGTTTTAAGAGTTACTAAGAAGCCTGAGTAACTGATTAATGTAGACCTTTGTGTGATTTCTTTGAGACTTAATGACTATGGGAACCAGGCAGGACAGAAACCTCAGGCCTGCCTTTGTATAAGATTTGGTCTTGCAGCTTTTAATAAACTTTATTAATTACTCAATATCATTTTATTTTAATATTTTTTGTTCTGACTGTTTAGTATTTCAATTATTATGTATTATGAAGAATTGCTTACTTTGGTGTTCTGTATGCCTCTTGCACCTTGATAGGCATATCCTTCTTTAGGTTGGGGAAGATTTTTTTTTTTCTATAATTTTGTTAAATGTATTTTCTGTGGCTTTTATATGTGTTTCTTATTATTATTATATACATATTATTCATAGACTTGATCTCATCATTTTGTCCCAGATTACCCAGATGCTTTGTACCTAGACTGTTTTATATTTAATGTATTATTTGACTGAGACAGATAACATTTTTTTTCTACGTTGTCTTCAAGACACAACATTCTTTCTTCTATGTCTCTTAATCTGTTGGTGAGACTTACATCGAATGATTTTCTTTGATGTTCTGAGAATTTCATTTCCAGTTTATTTTACCACTTTGGTTTTCTTTAGTGGTTCTATTTCTTGGTTAAATTCTACTCTCATGTCTGCATTATTTTCATTATTTCATTCAGCTGTTCATCTTGTGTTTTAGTTAAAACTTTTATTCATATTAAGGTCCTTCACATTCACGATTGCTATTTTGAAGTTCTTATCTTCTACTTCAGCTAAATTGGTTTTTAAGGACCTGATACAATACAGTTACCAGATTCAGTGTGTATGGGAAGGCACTTATTGCTTTGACTGGTTCATACTTGTTTTTTGTTTTAGTGTGTGCGCGCGCACGCACACACACACGTGCATGCACTGAGATTTAGGCCTCTGGAGTAATGATGTTTTATGCGTTTCTTGGTGTAGATATCTGGTCTTATCTCTGTTGGGCAGGCGTTCTGCTCTTTGGTTACTTTTGACCACTCTTGGTTGTATAGCTAGGTTTAGTTGCTGAGGGGTCCCTGATTCTTAACTCTGTGTGGTGACTGTGGGGTCACTGTCAGAGAGAAGTTCTGTGGGTCCAGGGGGAGTCAGAAAAAGAATGAAGAAGAACTAGAAGGAAAGGCTGAAAGGGCTTCATGGAAGAATGAGGGAGACCCTGGATCCTGACTCTATTCCAAGAGGCCAAGTCCCAAGGGAGTCAGATCCACTGATATTTATATGTCATCATTCTTGGTAGGACAGCTGTAGAACAGGTCAAGTTAGGGTCAGAGAAGACTATGAGTAGGAAGTGGATTTCTGGGTCCAGATGAAAGGAGTGCCCTGCTGTGGCAGATGCTCACACAGACAGTCCAGGAGCCCACAGGGCTGTGTTGCTGGAGTTATCCCCTTGGCAATCACAAGGGCAGGTTCTCCCCCATCTTTGAGACCTACTTTTACTTATTCTCAGACAGTTCTTATTGCCTGAGGGGAACCATGTTGAGCCCTAGGCTAACAGCAAAACATTTGCTTCTATGACTTCATTAAACAAAAAGAAACACTCCAAGACATGGGGAAAACCAGGAGAAAATCAGAGCTGTTTTGACTGGAGTGAGGCTGAGGCTTAAGCTTCTAATTGTCTTCAAATGTCATGCAGTCTACTAGGTAACCTAGGGCGGCCAGCCTCTGCCCCCCTCCCCCGTGCTGAGAAGAACAGGCTGGAACTAATGAGTTCTGTGTCAATAATAACTACCCCCGACAGGGACGCATAGTCTCAGGTGACTCGCAAACAAGACAAACTGTAGCAGAAGCAGCCATACATTCTGTTTCAATGAGACTTTAGTAATTGAGTGGCATTTCACTGTCTAATATTTCATGTGTGTTTGTCATCGTGTCTCCTGTATTCACACTTTTCTACAGAGTATTTTATCTAACGCTATCAGCCCAAACTAGGGTCAAAGCTCTGAAGGTATATACCATCGCCATCACTGGTCTTTGTTGATCGCGATAGGACAAGCTTAGCTGTGAGGCTGCATAGCACTGAATACCCTCAGCTTCTGGAAATTTCCCCCTCTCTCTTTCACACCCGTCATTCATGATTATGGACAAAGACAAACACGTTTGCACTCAGGGACATTACTTCAGTTATTCCCTTCAGTGTTTCACCCTGACGTATGAGCTCTGCTATGAATATATTCTCTTTTAGGAGATGAAGCCAAACCAGTCTTGATTCTGAAGTTTGCTTCTAAGCTAAGAAAACATACATATATGTAGCTTATGACCCCTCAAGCCATACACTTCTATTCTGTACTAGAAACAAGCTGGTAATCTTTACTCATCTTAGGATGATTTTCCTAATAGGGGGAGGAAGAAAGGAAAAATATCCCATGAGAAACAAAGGAAACAAGCGGTGCCTCTCCTCTCTTTGTCCTTTCAAGATCTAGTCTCTTTCCCTGCATCAAGGTGAGGAAGGTTCTGGCTGTACTAGCATAGGATACACAGTATCACTGTAGCCTCAGTGGATAAATGACTTTGGGTATGCCAGGAAGGCTGGATCTTGTCTCTGGCCTCTCCTTTCCTTTCTCTGCTTTAGTGGGGTATTGTGTGACATCTTCTCACCCCACAAAGTCACCTCATGGCAGACCAAAGTATGATGTCGCCAATTTGGTGAACCAATGAGTTTTGTTGGAGTTACTTACAGGGGTATGGGTGAGGGGTTACAGGGGTAGAAATGACTCAAAGACAACTGCATTATCAAGACCCACCCTAGCATGGGTGACTGGAGCATCATTAATAAAAACTCAGGGTCAGAAGTTGGGGTTCACCACCACCTGGCCTTTTTTTTTTCAAAACAAGAACCTTGAATCTAATTTCCTTTGTTAAGCTTTTTTTCTTACCATTATCCATAACAACTTGTAACCAACACATTAAACAAAAACAAACATCCATAATCCATTTTTGGGGGATGTGGGTATAGTTTTCCAGGCCACTTCCTGCTGATTGGGGGCCCTGATAATCTTATGGGTGTAAGGACATGGAAAATTTTAAGGAACTTCTTGCTTGCTTAGTAGTAGCTTATTAGGGCACTGGGTTCAAATGCAAGACGTCTAGAGCTGATTGAAAACAGGATGTCTAACTAGAATGCTGAGCTCACCACAAAGTGCTCCTGGCTTCCTGGCAGCAGGCCATCTGTTAACACCTAGCTCCGGTGGTCTGTCAGGGAGCAAAAATGTCGACGGCTTCGGGGAGGGCTTAGGGGAGGGAAGCTCTACTAGACATAACCACTTTGGGGAGGGGGCTTGTTAGAGATAAGGCACACTTGCTGTCATGTAAGACTAACTCCTTTGACCCAAAATGAACCTGGCTTGCAGGTTTTTTTTTTTTTTTTGCCTATATAATGTCAACCCCAAATGATGAGCGGGCTCTTCTCCCTACTGCACCGCGTCAAGTAGTGGACGAGCCCCCAGCCTGGCTGGATAGAGCTCCAAATAAACCTTGCTTTTGCATTCTGGACTTGACTGGATCCTGGTGGTCTCTCTGGGGGTCGCAACTTGGGCACTACAATGGGGACCCAAAGAAAATTTACACTTATGTCAAGTCCTTGCTGGAGTATTCTGTGAGGCTGGATCACTTCAGCCAGCAGTCTTGAAGCTGTTCTGGATGTAGAGCTCAGAGGAAACTGCAACAAATATACTCTGAAACATTGGGTCATCTGGGTCATCTGTTCCCACTGGAGATTTTCCATGGAGCCTTCCTTGACCAAACCTTATTTTTCTTAACCAAGAACGAATCTGACAATGGTCACTCATATTGACTCAAGAAAAAAATAAAAACTATCCCTTACTTATTCTCCTTGATAGTCTCACAGTTGAAATCTGTATTTCGCCTCCACAAAGCAAACGGCGTGGGGAGAGAAGGTAAAACGAAAGTAGCAAAACACATTGTAAGGAAGCAAAGTAGGAGAACCAATTGGTTCCACGAGACAGGCACGAAAGGATGAGTCTGAAACTCACAAAGGGAAACTAGGAAAATTACACCTTGCTGTGGGAGAGAAAACAAGTGTAATTTACCAGAGTGGTTTCGTTCTCTTGGGTTGAAATATCAATTTAATATGACCCAAGCCTTTCTTTCCTTTGGGAGTCAAAAAATACTAAACATAATATATAGTGCTGAGAGTATTTTTCAAGTGTGTAGACCTTTATAGACAAAGCAAAAAATAAGCCTGTGGCTGCCATCTATCTAACTGAGAATACCAGACAAGGCTGTGTGTCTAAGGGCAGGCTCTTAGGGTGCTAAACTGGGATCCCAAAGTGACTAGATTCGCAGGGATTTTCACAAACACAGAGTGCGGTAGTTTGCATGCAATTAGCCCTCATAAGCTCATGGTGAGTGACACTGTTAGGAGGTGTCACCTTACTGGAGGACATTTGTCACGGTGGAGGTGGGCTTTGAGGTCTCGTATATGTGCAAGATACTTCCCAGTGTGGTGTAGGAGGGTCCTTTCTGTATTTCTTTGCTTTCATTGGTTAAATGAAGACTCTGCCTGGCCTATAGGAGAGGACACAGCCCTTAGGTGGGTGGAGTAGACAGAACGGAAGGCTGGAGAGAAAGAAGTGTGCCAGACGCCATGATCCTCCGTCCCAAGAAGGATGCAGGTTAGAATCTTCCGATAAGTCACCACCTCGTGGTGACATACAGACTTTTATAATGGGTTACTTTAAGATGTAAGAGTTAGCCAAGCAAAGGCTAGATAATGGGTAAGGCAGTATTTAAATTAATATAATTGTCGTGTGGTTATTTTGGGCATAAGCTAGCTGGCTGCCTAGAGCCAGGTGGGAAGGAACAAAAAGGGCCCCGTTCCTCTCAGGTGCTGAGAACACAGCCGCCACCTTTTACAACACCAGTGTCTCAGACAGCTTTCTGTTGTCTGTGAAAGCTATAGGACTCTCAGCTACCCCTCCGGCACTATCCCTCACTGCCCACCAACGTATCCCACCACAGTGTTAATGGACTGATCCTCTGAATTGTAAGCGAGCCCCAATTAAATGTTTCCATTTATAGGAGTTGCTGTGGTCTTGGTATCCCTTCACAGTATTAGAAACGTCAAGCAAGACGCAGGAAGAGAGGAAAAACAGGGACCACCAAGGGGTACACATCAGTGAGGTGATCCCCACAGATTCTCAGGCTCACCCCACAAAATGGAGAAAAAGCAACAAGAAGAGATGACCATAACTGTGCTCAGCGTTGATCTGGGGTTTCTCGTCAGTGCTACGTGTAAGCAGAAGAGATAAAATACCAGGAGGACCCGAAGACAGACAACTATCTAAAACACAGGTAGCATGACCCCCATGTGGAAAATTCAATTTACCAGCTAACATTCTAGAATTAAGCGGGCTTGATTCTTGCTGTTGTCTGTTCTGAAGAGGTGTGGGCATTTGTGTTGCTCCCTCCATGTGGGCCGACACTGGTGAGTGCCAGGTCACCTTGGTCTTTCAGGAAAGCACAGCTGAGCTCCTGTGCACACCAGCAAGAGGGAGGCCCTAAGGAGACATATGCACAGGAAGCGCACCCAGTTCTAACCGTGTGACAAGGTCTGTGACTGCTAAGAGAGGTGACGTCACAGATATGGATTCCCACCATTCTGATCAACACTTCCCTGGATTCATTATTGTCCTCACCTGTGTTCTCATGAAAGATGCTCTCTGTGTAACCCAGACAGTCACCCAGTCACCCTGTATCCCTATCATCTTCCTTGACTCCTTTGTTCTTTCACACACAACTCCCCCACCTTACGTTGTAATTGAAAACCTCTTCTCAAACGACTCTCCTTTAGACATTCATGAGTAACTCAAGGAACTTGCTATGTATCAGAAATACTTTATCTACCAGGGAAAGGGGGGAGGAGTACATAGTTGTCTCCGTTACGTGCCTGAGGAATCCTTTATTTTGTTGTTATTGTTGTTTTGTTGTTATGCAGTGAGCAGCCTTTTCAGTTTTCGGGTGAAAAACCACAAATATAATTAATGGAAATTTGATTTCATATTTACTATATTTCTAGTGCTGCTTCTAAAATAGAGTGGGGCCTAAGGACCTCCCCACCCCCAACAGTAAGAGAGTGAGTGAGTGAGCAAGGAGCGGAAGATCCTGGACTGCATCCTCAGGGATTCTCAGCAGGGGTCCTCCCTCTCTGAACATCACTGTTCTTGACAGCAGGGTGCACTTAGTCCTCTGAGACTAGAGAAGATCCTTGTAGTCCTGTAACCAGGGAGATCCTCATGTTTGTTTTGCTTTGTTGACACATTGTCTCAGTGTGTAATCCAGGCCCACCCAGGTTCACTCCGAAGTTGCCAGCTACTTGCCTGTGGCCCCTGAGTGCCAGCATGAGAGGGCATGCGCCACGCCCAGCTCCATACTGCTTCCGGTTCCAGACTATGAACCACAGTTAAGTCTCTACATCTCCAAGTGCTCCAGGTGGCCACCAGCACTTTAAAGCCCAGAGACGAAGTTATGGTTTACCTCTTCCAAGTCTGGAGCAATTTCTGTTAATATTTAGCTTTGTGACTATTTTGCTTTTCTGAAACAAATTCTCACAGGCTCCTGGGAAAACCTGGGAGTCCTTTTATTATCTGTGGGGAGTGCTCTTATTTCCCCCTCCCTCCTCTCCCCTTTCCTACCCTGACTCTTCCTGTCTCTTTGCTCTTCTCCCTTCTCTCTCTTCCTTGTTCTCTTTCTTTGCTTCTTTCTTTCCTCCCTTCGGAAGGCTCATTGCAACCAGGATTAGCAACAGAGTATCACCTACGGCACCAACACGAGCCTTCAGCGCCTGATTGTTTTATTCAGATGTACCAGCGTAGTTTACGATTAGTGTTAGTGTAACAGTGTAGTAGGCAGAGTTATCTGGTGTATAAAACCTCTCCACTTGTTCTTCTCAGGGAAAGGCCAGGAGGCTGGTGAATTACTGCTGCAAATAGCTGGCACCACTGACATTCTTAATTGCCTTTTGGAAAGCCAGACTGCGCATCTCTGGGATAATGAGCATTTTTGTTTATCTAAAGTGATTTGAAAATTGGAGTTCAAAAGTAAACCTCTCTTAACAGGAGACAAATAATATCATCAGTGCCCTGTGGAAAAAAAAAAGTTAGAAGATAATTTTAGGAATAAGGTAAACAGCGAAAGCTTTCAGTGGTCGCTCTGATTTGATTACTATTGTCTTCTAATTGTTTAAGAGTCCATCTGAGATCAAATCCTAATTCTGAATTCCATCTCCTGTTTGTCTCTTTTCCGTGAGATAGGACCATTTCACAGTGATTGGATTTACAGTGATGGAGGCTTCAGTGGGTCTGATGACATCATGTTGCCTTGATATAGGAAATGTGGAGGTAATTTATAATCTCCTAACCAGGAAGTAAAAAGGAAAATAGAAAAAAAAAAGGACGTTATGTGTTCTAACTTGATTAGGGACCAGGCAACAACCCTACAAACTATACAATACAGTCAATTAAAGTGAAAGAACATTAATATCATAAGCATTCCCACCTCATCTCTTCCCCTCCCCAGACATATCTACCACCTGGAGCTTTGCAAGGCTCTTATTTGCTTTGTATAAAGACACTTTTACCCCCTCTGAATTCATCTGTAATTTTACTAATTTCAATTCCGCGTGAAAGTGTGCCTGTGCTCTATGAATTCCATTGCAATGAATTCTTCCCCAGAATGTTGTGTAAAGCCTTTCATTGTGCTCTTTATAGCTGTGTTTATTCTACTTTTACTGTTGCATATAATTTTCTTATATGGATCTACCCTGGTTGATCCATTTATTTTTTATTTCATTTGATGTTTGAATTATTTTCAGCGTGGGAGATTTATGTAGAAGATATACGGATCCAAATTCGTACTTATGCACAGCAGCGAGCTGCAGAAATCCATCAGAGTGCCACAGATGAATGCAAATGGTCTCCCAAAAGACTGTAAGAGGTTCTAAGTTCACCTTGACTGAGGAGAACTGCCATCTTCCTACATCTTTTATAGTAAAAATTTGTCCCTTTTTCTCTGATGTCAATGCAGTTTGTAAAAAAGAAGATGGGGTGGGTGACTTAGCTGCTACTCTTTATTATTGCAGTGGAAGGGGTGCCCGGGCAATTAGGGAAAAGTAGATAAATCCAATTAAAGGGAAGGAATGAGAGTGTGACTTCTAGAAGAAGACATGGCCATGTCTATAGAAAACACTAAGGAATTCAACAAACACCTGATACTAGAAGTCAACAGGGTACACGATATGAGACCACCATATAAATATGAATTATTGTTCCATACACTAGCAAGAGCAACCCAATGATGAAATTAAAATATAATCATCTCCTCCTACAAGAGAAAGTACCAGAAATACTTACAAAATAAAATGACATGAAGAGTATAAGCTATATATCCACAAAAGAACAAAACTATTGCCATAATCTAGAGAAAAATTGAAATGAATGGAAACGCATTTCGTGTCCGTAGGACATAAGGGTTCATATTGTGAGGCAGGCATGAGACTCTGATTGCTCTACATAGTCAATTAAGTTAATTAAGTATGCCAGGCAGCATTTTTTTAAAAGAAAAGATAAATCCATGCAGAATTTCAAACTAACAAAACAATCTAGCAAAGAAAATTAAAGTTGGAGGCAGTGATTTGCATAATCCAGGAAATTCTTACAGAAATGCCTACTGCGTTTGTGGTAAAATGGACAAGCTAACTTAACATTTATGTGGAAATACAAGGAATCTAGACTAGACAAAGATAACCAAGAGATAGATACTGGTGGACTCACTAAGCCTTATCTGAAAACCATGCAGTATGTTACACCAGCAAAGGCTCTGACTCCAGGGCTCCCAGCAGGCTAGGTCATCCCATCCAAGACATGAACCAAAGAGATTTACCCAACATGGCCGACAGAGGTCCAGCGTCTCCAAGTCTGTATTGGAGAAACTAGTAGTTTTCTAGAATGGGGAGATGAAGGATGGGCTGGGGTGAGATTGTGTGCGTCTGTCTGTCTGTCTGTCTGTCATCTGTCTGACAGGGGAGTTCAGACTGTTTTTGGATCTGGGAGTGGCTCAGAAGTCCTTACCACTGGCACCACTTAGGGACAGCCCGGCTCTCTGGAGATGATCACTTCTGCTCCACGTGGGAATTATCCTTACTTAGCGTTGATTGTTTGCAAGCTCACTGTTATTTGGGTGAGTTCTGTTTTGTCCTTGTAGATAATTTTTGACAGACCAGTCCTGTTTTTCTTGGTACCTATGTTTTAAAAACCCCCTTCCCCGCAAGTAGAAAAAGAAGTAAGCGATTCACTGCATAAATTTATTGTGGAGGATTGGAGTGATGCATATCCGGAGCAAAATTCTCTAGGGTCGTCATCAGTCCCCCTAAGACAACTCATTGCGCTCCTGTCTTAGTTAGGGCGCCTATGGCTGTGATGAAACACCATGGCCCAAAAGCAAGTCGGGGAGAAAAGG
>JAQHUG010000020.1:0-18182 GCA_028555095.1 Dicrostonyx torquatus | reverse complement strand
GTAGACCAGGCTGGTCTCGAACTCACAGAGATCCGCCTGCCTCTGCCTCCTGAGTGCTGGGATTAAAGGCGTGCGCCACCACCGCCCGGCTTGACTTTTCTTCTTTTTAAAAAAATCCAAAATGCACTTTTATTTAGTCTCAGAGAATTTTATAGCAGTCTACAATGCATTTTGATCATATCTACCCAGGCTTCTCCCACCACAACCCCTTCAATAATTCCTCACCACCACGCCTCCCTCCCAGCTTGGTCCTCTTAATTTAGCCCACTGAAACCTGCCTGTGTTTTCATATTATATGTATTGTGTGTGTGTGTGTGTGTGTGTGCATGTGTGTGTGTAACTGTGCCATGGTGCACATCTGAGGTACAAGGGCAACTTTCAGGCATCAGCTCTTCCCTTCCTGTGTGTGGGTCCTAAGGATCCATCTCAGAACTCAAGTCATTAGGATTGGCAGCCAGAACCTTTATCCGCTGAGGCATCTCTTTGTCCCAAGGTCTATAACTGTTTTTAGAGGAGGTGCAATGCCGAGGACTGAGCCTGGAGCGATTCTGTCACTGAATTATAACCTCACCATTTGATCCAGGAGTTTATTTTGCCCTGTAACTACAAAAACAGTTGTGGCACCCCTTCCATCTTGGCGTATGCTATTCAGGACAACTCAAATCCATGTTCTCCCACTGTGATCAGTCATACTGGCTAAGAATGAGCCATCTCTTATTCCCTTTGAGATATCAATCACATGTGGCCTGGAAAGATGGAATTGAAGTTCTGAAAGATCATAACTTTGAACCCAGAGTATTACATGCACACAAAAACCATCGATTAAAACTGAAGGAGAAATCAAACCTTCCCACAATAAAAACAGATTAGAAAACACTGGAAAGTTGTATTGTAGAGTCTCGGACAGGGGCAAAAATTCAAAAGAGGAGCCATCCATCTGCTTTTCTACCTCCTAAATTTCACTTTTATATTAGGAAAGAACACATTGAGCTTCAGCCATACTGACCAGTAGCAACAACAGTGTGAATTAAACGTCCTTCTCAGTCGGTACCAGGGAGTCATCCCTGCACTACTCTAAAGAAATTGCCACGTGCCTGCATTTGCATACCACAGAGAGAATGACCTTATTTGTTTTCTTTCCTATTTTCATATTGATGATTGGGCTAAGTGAATCAATTTAATGTTCTCTCCAATAACTGACTCAGGGTACAGAAGCCAGCAGAGCATCTGAGGGTGACGAGGTCTCTTGATGGCAGGGAATGATGGCTGCAGTTCCCAGCCCTGTTGAGAGGTTGGGATCCTTACCAAGAATAGACAAATCCTGCTCTGAGCTGAAGGGTCAGTCGAAGGACATCAGGGTCCCTCAAGACAAAACCAGACAAGAAGTCTTATGCACGTCTGGGCTTCCAGTGGTCCTCTCTGGTGGGCGGCTCCTGGCGTCCCTTTGTTTAATCAGTACTCCAGGTCAGGTGTGTGAGTGAGGACACTCCTCCTCAGCTGCTCTGATATCCTCACAGTGGCGATCTCTCTCATGCCTGTGAGAGTGGGTACCAGTTGAGTGCTGTAGAATATTATTTGAAGGTGTGTTGCTTTTGTTTATGTTGCATTTGCTTAACTCTGTGAAGCTGTGATTCTTTGCCTGCCTAAAACACCTGATTGGTCTAATAAAGCGCTGAATGGCCAATAGCGATGCAGGAGAAAGGATAGGCGGGACTGGCAGGCAGAGAGGATAAATAGGAAGACAAACAAGAAAAAGAGGAAGAAGGAGTAAGAGAACAAGGAGAGAAGGACATCAGGGGCCAGCCACCCAGCCACCTAGACAACCACAGAGTAAGAGTCAAAGTAAGACACACAGAAGAAAGAAAGGGAAAATGCCCAGAGGCAAAAGGTAGTAGACAGGATAATTTAAGTTAAGGAAATCTGCATAGAGACGAGCCAAGCTAAGGCTGGCATTTATAATTAAGAAAAAGCTTCATGAGTGAATTTATTTGGGAGTGGGGTAGCTGTTCCCTCAAAAGACCAAGAAGCCAAAAGAGTAAAAAGTAAAATAAAGAAAGAGCTGCAGTTGAGCTCAGCCCAAGCCCTAATCTATAGCGTCAAGAGCGATAACGATGGCTGTTCTATCGTCTAATGCTGGTTCCTGCCCTAACCAATAGCGTGATGAGGTATGATGGTGACAGTTATCTATCCTCTAATGCTGGTCCCTTTTTTGTCTAAGATTGCTGACAATCTTTTCAACCCCTTGTGTCTTATACCACACCCTCACCTTATAAATGACTGGCAGTTTTATTTTGTAGAAAGTGTGGCTTTAACTTTCATCGCTCACCGTTCTGCAGAGTCCAAGCACCCATTGAGTGCTGCTCCAGGGTGATACCAGGCTCCTGTCATGTGGGTCTGCCACAGTGCTCCCCACACTACCTCTTTCTTGTCCACACCTGCTTCCCCAGTTACCATTGGGAGGTAAATCCTGACATAAAAAAATATTTAGAAGAGAACTGAGAGGCCCAGTTGTCTGTGCTCATCCATCCTGGTGTGTCCCTTAAGCCTGCCTGCTTTAGAAGGCATTTTGAATGATAAAAGCAAGGCATCCAAGACCTCCAGGGACATGTGCTCAGGGAAGGGAAGTCTGTATGTGGCATCTGCTGCTGGGTTCCCAGGTGGGGCTGAGAATCCCTGTCTTTCCACTATGGATCGGTGTGTCCTTGGGTATCTGATGCTGAGTTCCCAGATGGGGCTGAGAATCCCTGTCTTCCCACTATGGATCGGTGTGTCCTTGGGTATCTGATGCTGAGTTCCCAGATGGGGCTGAGAATCCCTGTCTTCCCACTATGGATCGGTGTGTCCTTGGGTATCTGATGCTGAGTTCCCAGATGGGGCTGAGAATCCCTGTCCTCCCACTATGGATTGGTGTGTCCTTGGGTATCTGATGCTGAGTTCCCAGATGGGGCTGAGAATCCCTGTCCTCCCACTATGGATTGGTGTGTTCTGGAACTCTGTTTAATGCTTTGGCTGGGGATTTAAAAATACCCTCAAAGTGCAGCCCTGAGGTTCTGCTTAGCCTAGAGGATGTGGTATTCATTACAGAGAAAACGTCATTAATGTATAAGTCATAGGACTGCTGGTCATTCCAGGTCAATGAGTGGTCAACATATGACATTAGGTAAGGCACCCTTAATTAATTAGTTGGTTAACTTACGTTTAGACAGTGTCTCCCGTGTAAGTCTCAAACTTGCTCGTTAGTTAAGGATCACGTCCGTTCACTTCCGGAGACTAGGGGTTATTGATGTGCTTGCTCCAACAAGCCTGGTTTATCTGGTGCTCGGAGGGCCCTAGCGGGCCCCATGGAAAACATGATGCTAACAGGCCTTTCCTTTCCCCCTTACCTCTGTCTCGCAAATCATAGATTTTCTCCCTAAAGCTAGTCACCAAGGTCTATTCCCTCATTTGGACACTTTTTTTTTTTTTTAGTTTTTCGAGACAGGGTTTCTCTGTGGCTTTGGAGCCCTGTGCTGGAGCTAGCTCTTGTAGACCAGGCTGGGCTCGAACTCACAGAGATCCGCCTACCTCTGCCTCCCGAGTGCTGGGATTAAAGGCGTGCGCCACCACCGCCCGGCTTGGACACTTTCTTGTAGCAGACTCCTTCCTAAAGCTGATCATCAGAGTTCAGCTATCAAAGTACTGAAGTCTAGTAATCAATAACCCCTGTTTGGCTACCCTAATTAACATGTCCAAAAAACATATCACTGCACCCCAGTCCATTCCAACACGGACCTCCCCTTTTCCTCTTAAAAATAAGACCTGTAGGGTCATTGGCTGCTGTCTCTGCATCAGAGATCAGCCCATTTGCTTTTCTTTCCCACATAATAAAGGATCTCTCAGGAAAAAAAAAATGGGTGTTTGGGTGTGGTGTGGTTTGTGCCTAATCTATGGCTCAGGAAGAGCAGCCTGCTGAATGTGGGTCCCTTCAGCGTTGAAGATCAAACCCAGGACCTCGTGACTACGAGGGAAATGGCAATGACAAACATTCTACTAACTGAGCTAGGGCCCCAGACAAGATGGTCACGTCTTCAAATGCAAACACACCTTAAAGCAGATGTGTGTTGCGCTCTTGGAGAATGTGAGCATGGCTGGCAATATCCTCACCTGTTCCTCTCAGCACAGTGGCGCAACACGCACCGTTCCGTGTTCAGGGTATGTTCACCTGGCACAGGGGTGGGAAGAATACATATCAACTGTAATTCCGACACACCAGAGTTGTGTATTAAGAGCCAAGTGACAAAGGTCAGGAAGATATGATGTCTGTGTAGATCACATGACATCAAAATCTTATCCTTAGAAATGGAGCTTGTGCCCCACTTAGAAGGCTTGGAGGCTGGGGACCGAGACAGCTTCACTCTTTATTATAGCTATTCTCAGGGACTCTCAACAGTTCCAGAAGCGTGGGTCTGGGCCTGTCCTGCAATTTTTATAGCTTGCTTCTCTGCTCACACTGTCTCAGTTATTATTTGAAGCTTATTTATTTATCTCTTGAAAACAACACTGGGCAATTTGCTGTCATGCAGTTACATTAATGAGTTTTTTCAACCATTAGTCCCATGATGCTCTGGTTACATATAAAGGTTTGTCTTGAACTAGTCACTGGGCTTTTGCAGGAAGAAGTTTTGTCGCAGTGAGCTTGAGGGCTGTGTCCTACAAACAGGAGGGTCAGTGGAGCACAAGCCCAGCTGGGCATCAAGAGAAGCTGTGCAGAATCAGGAGCAAAGAGAGACATCCCTCCAGAATGACTTTATATGTGAGGCAAATCATCACTTAGGCGGTGTCCCGAATCTGCGGACCTCGGCCAGAGTGTAGGCATCTGGGACACTGGTGTTAGGGTTAGGGTTAAGTTATGGCATTAGAACTGATCTGGAATCTTCTAGCTTCATACAGGGAATAGCTGTCACTCGGATAAAGACTGCTAGAAGCCGTATCCCAAAGAGACAGCAAGGAGATCAGTTATTGGGCTCCTGGATGCAATCTACTTAGAAAACCTAGCTTGCAAAGATCACAGGTATGTTGCCAAAATGTACAAACTTTATGAGCAACTGGAGATTCTACTGTGATTCAAATTTCCAAAGGCCAAGTCCTGTAAGTTCAGCTGTGTGGTTACAGAGCCTTCCTTCAACTCCAATCTCAGGTGTCGCAGAGGTGTGCTTTTATGGTGTGGGAAGTCCTTCTGTCTATGTGCAGCTTTCATTGGTTAATGAATATAGAAACTGCCCTGGCCTGTTGATAGGGCAGAACTTAGGTAGGCGGGGAAGACAGAACTGAATTCTGGGAAGGAGAAAGCAGAGTCGGAGAGACACCATGGTACCACCGCCAGAGATAGATGTGCTGAAACTTTACTGGTAGGCCACAACCTCATGGTGATATACTAATTACTAGAAATGGGTTAAACTAAGATGTAAGAGTTAGCCAATAAGAAGCTAGAGCTAATGGGCCAAGCAGTGATTTAATTAATATAGTTTCTGTGTGATTAATTCCGGGTGTAAGCTAGCCGGGTGGGTTGGGAACCAACAAGTCTCTCTCTTACATGTCTGTCTGTCTGTTTACAGTATCAGAGCCCTCCTATGGCTCCCTTTTGGAAGTGCACAGCCATTCCACTTCACACAATGCCTTCCATTTACTTATTTCTCTGTACTTGCAATGTCCCACAGAGCTTCACCTAGAAGAAGCATGCACCCTTACTTTCTTAAATTCATAGAAGTAAGGCAGTTGGGGGAGAAGGGAGGGCTGGAGGGGAAGAGGGAAGGAGAAAGGAAGGGGAACTTGAGGGAATGGGATGGCCTAGATAAGGGAAGGTCAGAGATGAGAACAAAGAAAGAGAATCTTGATTGAGGGAGCCAGTAGGGGGCTAGCAAGAAACCTGGCACTAGAGAAATTCCCAGGAATCCACAAGGATGACCCCAGCTACGACCCTAAGCTATTGTGGAGAGCGTGTTTTAACTGGCCTTGCCCTGTCATCAGATTGATGACTATCTTAATTGTCATCATAGAATCTTCCTCAAGCAACTGATGGAAGTAGATGCAGAGATCCACAGGAGAGCACTGGGCTGAGCTCCCAAAGTCCAGTCAAAGAGAGAGAGGAGTGAGAATACGAGCAAGGGGGTCAAGACCATAATGGGAATGCCCACTGAGACAGCTTACCTGAGCTAAGGGGGGCTCACTGACTCTGGCCTGACAGCGGGAAACCAACATAGGACCAAACTAGGTCCTCTAAATGTGGGTCACAGTTGTATGACTGGGGCAGTCTGCGGGGCCACTGGCAGTGGCACCAGGTTTGTTCCTACTGCTTGTACTGGTTCTTTGGATCCCATTCTCTTTGGAAGGATGCCTTGTTCAGCCTAGATATAGTGGAGAGGGCCTTGGTCCTGCCTCAAAGCAATGTGTCAGACTGTGTTAACTTCCCATGGGAAGCCTTACCCTCTCTAAGGAGTGGGTGGGGTGGTGGGGAAGATGGAGGGAAGGGAGTGGGAACTGGGATTGGTATGTAAAAGGAGAAAAAATAGTTTTTAAAACAAACAAACAAATAAATAAAATTTAAAAAAGAAGTGGATGGCCTTCTCTGGCAATCTGGAAGCATATTAAATTTGAACAGGGAAAACAGTAGGACAGGATATAAAGAAGGTGGGTTGGGGAGTCAGACGGCCATTGAGGGACAGGCGTGGGCTATGTGAGACCCTCTCTGAAAAAGAATAAATACAAACAAAATGAAAACTTGCCAATACCCAAACCAACCACACCAAAGCAATTAACTAAAAACAAGGAAATCACAGAGATCCTCTAATCTGCCTCTGGATATTTAAGCTCATGTCTCTCTTAATCATATTGTTTGAAATCACTGAGAAATTGAATATGATTCTTACCACACTGCATCTCAATCATTGGAAACCTCTGCCACAGACTTCCAATGAGAATATGTTAATTACTGGAAGAACTATAAAATTTCTTACAGCATCCCCTCTGAGATAAAAATATCATATTTATGTCAGTAAGTTAAAATATATGCAACAGTCAAAATATAAAGGAATGGTTTCTACTGTTCTGTCAGGGTATCAGAATGCAGTTCTGTTTATTGTAACATTCACCGTGTGGTTAATTGGATACATTCACCCCACGAAGGATACTAGTACTCAAACTCCTGATATCTGAGAATATTCACTTCTTAGTACATGATCTCACAAGGTCAAAAAATACTGTGTGTTAAAAGGAAAGATGTTGAGACAGTGGCTTGTCGTAGATTATCCGGGGTCATCATGAGAGCCCCTGTGGGAGAAAGATGAAGAGACCTAACATGGAGTGGGACATTAGAAGCACACAAGATTGGACAACCTGGTATCAGTGCAGGCAGCCCGGAACCAAAGAACGCACAAGACTCTGGGAACCAGAGAGATAGGGAAGCAGATTTGTGCAACACTTGTAAGGTGAGGAAGTCCCACCCACACTTTGAGTTGGACCTCTGACTTCTAGAACATTAAGCGAAAAGTTCTGAGCTGTTTTACGCCAGCAAATTTATAGCAGAGTTTGTCACAGGAGGAAGAGAAGCGGATGTGACGTGAAGGGAGGGACAGGAAAGATGCAGCTCTTCAGAAATGTAGCAGGCCTTCGAATATCCATGAGGTGGTTAACCACTCTGAAATGTCCTTTTAAAATTCACACACTGAGCTGGGCGGCGGTGGCGCACGCCTTTAATCCCAGCACTCGGGAGGCAGGGGCAGGCGGATCTTTGTGAGTTCGAGACCAGCCTGGTCTACAAGAGCTAGTTCCAGGACAGGGTCCAAAGCTACAGAGAAACCCTGTCTCAAAAACCAAAATAATAAATAAATAAATAAATAAATAAATAAATTTACACATTGAGACTTAAACCACTCAGAGACAGTTTTGGCTAAGAACAGCCACAGGACAGAGACCCAATCCATAGTTTGGCTTATTTTTCAAGAGCCATCAAGTCCTCCTCCAGGGCTGAGGGAAGGTGAGCTCAGAGGGAAGACGTAGTCTGTAAGCTACAGAGCAGTATCCTTAGAGCTGAACGATCACACACCCTGGTGCAAGCCTGCAGCCTTGGGGTGTGTGGAATAAGACTTGCTTGTAAAGCCCTCTGGTCCCCAGGGTGCTCTGTGAGGGCACCCTGAGCTAGCTAGTCCCTTAGCACGAAGGCCAGTTTTCTGGCAGAAGCATTTGATGTCTGCATACAGCTTCTAGAGACGTATTCTACCGCAGAAAGCAAAGGGGGACAGAATATGACATTTCAACCCGATGAGGTTATTGTGATGAAAAAGGGGCCAATGAACGTGAATGCATCACAATGAAAGGCCTTATTAGTGTGCGACCCTATTAGTGTGCAATTAGCAAAAGCAATGTATGGATGACACCTTCAGTTGGTGCTATTTCTGCCCATTACGCTTGCTCCCATTGATTCTGACCTTTGAGAAACCCTGACACTCTAAAAACAATGACTTGCTGGCAGTTGTCCTCTGGGATTTTTGTCGGCAGAGCACTCCTGACTTGCTGCCTCCCTTTTCCCCCTCCCCGCTCCCCGCCCCAGCAACTGCCTTCCTGACACAGAGGCAGAGGGCTGCCTATAGCTTTGTTCCCTGATAGGCCAGGGAGAGCCCTAAGGTACAGAGATAAGCCAAAGACTCCTGGGTCACTTCTTCTGGGAAATCATAGAAGGCAGGGCTGGCCACGGGAGAACAGAGCATGGCCGAGCTCTACTTCAGGGTGAATACACAGCAAGCCCTGCATTTGCTGACACAGAACCTGCAAAACTGAGCGGCTGCTGGGACGGAGGACTGGTCTTCAGAGACCCACACGTTCAAGTGTTTCTCCGTAATTATACTTGCACCCATCCTTACTTATATTTTACATTATCCTATTTAACTGTCAATACATTTATTTATTTATTTATTTTTACATTGTCACAGTTTCTTAAATGGGATCCAGAGTTTAAGTGACTTCAAGGACTGGGGCTGTGTGACCACAGCGGAGCTAAGCTTGAGGATGAGGCATTTTGGTGTCCAGCCACGGTGCTTGCCTCCTGTTCCCGTCTCTGGTGGCTAATTTTCATATCATTTACCTTTAAAACTACGCTGAAACGTATAGCGGGTTAGAGGTAAGTCCACGTCACCCAGAGGTGGGGCATGAGGCCAGAAACGCAGGCCTTAGGTCACACTGCTTCTGGTGACTGTAGGGGTGGAGGTTGGGGGGTGGGGAGGACACTTCCTCTTGCTTCTGTGGAAGACAGTTTCCACATAACAGGAACGAGACCTTCAGTCTGCCCGGAACGGAAACTTAAGCTACAGATACAAGGTATCTGGGGATTGGAGCCAAGATGAGAACTAGTGATTATGTGGGACATGAACCTTCAGGTGGGACCTTCAGAGGACCACAGAACCTCAGTGTTAAGATATCATGCTTAATGCAGATTTGAGAGTCTGAAAAGTGAAGCACAAAACGCGGAGAACCGCCACTAGGATTTTTAAATAAAGGTGGGGGTTGCATTTTTATCATGAACCTACATCTGTAAATGTATACAACTTTGTCTCCCCCACTGCAAGTTAATGCAAGTGTGCCACGTACCAGTCCGGAAAGCTCTAGAAGGATGCAGACCTCCTCCACTTAAGAGCTCCTGTAGTGAACATATTTAATTTTGAACTCTTTTTTTGTAATATAAAATGAGATACAACCAGCCTGCCCTCATTTAACTGAAACAGTTGATAATTAGAATTCAACACGCACACATACACACACACACACGCACACATACACACACACACACGCACACATACACACACACACAAAGCCATTAGGTCTGAGTCAGTCGCTGGGATTCTCATTACCAATAAACAGCAGGTTGCTTGTCTTCCCGGAAGGGAAGCAGGTTCTCCAAGGAAAGCAATCCATTCCCAGCTCAAGATTGATGTCTGTGGGAACAGATGGATTGCAAAACGCGAGACCTCAGCCTCAGCTGCACCTTGCCCTCACATACGCGGGGTGTGGGTAGTGTGTGAGGGTGGGGTGGGGCGTGAGCAGAATGCGTGTATGTGAGTATGAGGAGCAGGGAGCCCTTGTGTGGTACAGGGACAGACACCAAAGAAGAAAGGTGGGAGGAAAAGAATAAAGGAAGAGGTTGTAGAAAGACAGGCGGATGAGGACGGATGGACAGGCAGATGAGGATGGATGGACAGGCGGATGAGGATGGATGGACAGGCGGATGAAGATGGATGGACAGGCAGATGAGGATGGATGGACAGGCGGATGAGGATGGATGGACAGACAGATGAGGACGGATGGACAGCCAAGCACTTTGAGACGTGTAGAACACTGTGACGTCCGCACGGCCACCCAGATCCGAGAGCCTGTTTCTGCCCTTCTAAAAAAACATGCACTGTAGGAAGGCAATTCAGGAAAATAAAACTGATGGATAAGGTGAGAGCCTTGACAGAGATGATGCTGGGATGCCGGCCATGCCCCACTGCAGAAGATTTCTCCAAGAGATGCAGTGTCACCTTAAATCTGTTTTATGTCCTCATTCATTTCAGGAAACGAGGATGGAGAATGGGGGAGATCTCAGAGGCCTGACTTCAAAGATGGCTCTTACAATGCTGGCATGCATGGTATGCATGGCACACCGGTGTTTCTAAGGCACTGTTGCTGAAGAGGAAGAAGTTTTGGAGGATGGAGCCATTGGGTTCAGCTAAAGAGAGCCTCTGCTGCTGAGCGGTGGTGGTGCACGCCTTTAATCCCAGCACTTGGGAGGCAGAGGCAGGTGGATCTCTGTGAGTTTGAGACCAGCCTGGTCTACAAGCACTAGTTCCAGGACAGGCTCCAAAGCTACAGAGAAACCCTGTCTCGAAAAACTAAAAAAAAAAAAAAAAAAAAGAGTCTCTGCTTTCATTCTCATTAATATTGACATTATGACATTATTTGATTAGACATGGCCACACTCCTAATTAGAAGTTCAGAATAATATTGAAGTAAAATCTCTTCCCACTGTCAGACTGAAACAAGACTAAGAAGTTAGAAAACAGTTTCCACGAATGTCTGCGGAAATCCCAGCTTCCCCATGCAAGGTAGAAGGAAAGGGGCCAGAAGGAAACCGTCCGCAGGGTCCGCACCTTCAGAATGCCCTTTGACTTCCTGCAGACAGCACCAACACGCCAACTTTCAATGCTGGGAATCTTGTTTTCTGGGATTAGTATGAAGCTCCTTCCTTTTCAGGTTCAGTCTTCTGGCCTGGACTGTTTGCACACCTCTCCCTTCGCAGGCTGACTCTTCACTTCTCACCACGCTGACCTTAGTCTTCCTTTTGTAGTCAGTTGCGCCTTGCCTCTAAGGGAATGCTATGCGGATAGGAGCCTGGTCCTTGGTTACTCCGGAAACTAAACAGTCTCGGCAAGTGTCTTTTTAATGAACACGTGCCCATGTTAGCTTTAGCTTCGGGAGTGCTTTTGTTCTCCATACTAGTGAATGCACATGAACCTGGAAGAAAGTATTTAAAAGTGTATGCACACACGCATGCACACACACGCACGCACACGCATGCACACACGCACGCACACACACACAGCATGCACGCACACACACGCATGCATGCACATACACGCATGCACACACACGCACGCACACGCATGCACACACGCACGCACGCACACACACGCATGCACGCACACACACGCACGTGTACACACATGCACGCACACAGAGAGAGAGAGAGAGAGAGAGAGAGAGAGAGAGAGAGAGGACGGACACAAATCTCACAAATCTCTATTAAGTGCAGATAAGGGTGTAGTTCACAGTAGCACAGACCACTCTCTGGTCTTTCACTCGAGTGAGTGAGTTCTTGAGGCGCGACATGTTGGAAGAAGAGTGAGCAAGATACAAGCTTTACTTTTTCAAATTCTGATACATTATTCAGAATTCCGGGTGCGTCTTAGGGATGGGATGGCAAGCCAGAAGAAATTTCAGTACTACTATAAAACATAACAAGAGTAGCTGTTACTGAACTGGGTAATAAAATTGAAGTTACCAACTAGAAGAATGATTTTGAGTCTTTCAAAGGACAAGATGACGCAGAGGGTCGGCGCTCACATACGCTCTTGGTGTCTATGACGTTTTACCCATTCCACAAAGCATTTGAGAACTGTTAGAGAAGCATAAATGACAACAAAATAACCTTTCGGTTCGGATCCCTGGTCCCCAAGGTAACAGAGAAATAGAACAGCTTTACCCTTGAGTGAGCATCTGGCTAGAATGTGAAGCCTACTGGCGGCTACACTCCAAGACTGCATAGACAGATGGTAACTCTCAGCTCTCATTACAGAGCAGAGAAGCCCGTGCCATCCGTGCTCTTAAAGTGAGTAGTCACTGGTCTTGAGGAGGTTCCAACTACACTGTTGATTACTCTTAGATCACCCCCAAATTTACCTGAATAACTCTTAGATTGAGCTGACTGGCTCGAACCAAGAAAAGCAAGCTCCTCTGGCCTTGACAGGAGGCATCCCAGTAAGGAAGTAATGCCTGCACATCTGTCCATCGCTGACCTATTCATGACAGCAAGGAAAGGGACAAGCCTGGGTGTCCATCAACAGATGAATGAATGAAGAAAATGCTACACACATACACAAGGGAACTTTTTTATTCCACTGCAAAGAAAATATGCAGTTATCCAATTTGCAGAGAAATAGATGCAAATGGAAAATATTTTCGCAAGTGAGTTCCCAAGAGGTGACATTCTCAGGAAGAATAATCAAGATGTGTGCTTTTTCATATTCACGATATCCAGGAAAATGAGTAAGTCTAGGTGTCCAGGGCCAGCAAGAAAAATAGTACATGTTCTCTTTTATGTGTGGGTGCCATATTACATTTTTACATATTCATGTTTATGTAGAAATGGGCATGCATAGAAGCCAGAAAGCTAGAAGGGGGCCTATTAGAGGACAATAAGGGAAATTGGAGGGAGTGGCTTGTAGAAAGTAATAAAGTACACATGGTATGAATGGAATCAGGGGTGGGGCAGTGGGAATGGAGGGTTTAAGCCGGAGTAGAGAGGGGAAGAGAGATACAGGTGAGGAAGGGAAGGGAAGGATCAACCAAAACCGTGTACGAAATACCATGAGGAAACCTGTAACTTAATATACTAATTAGAACAAACAAATAAATTAACCCGGCAGCACAGGATCCAGATGCTAATCACAGGCCCATCCTGCCTTTAAAACCTGCAGCATCATTTCAAGAAGATGAAAGTCTTCACCGTGATGAGGATACCTTCACCCTAAATATATGATGCCAAAGAAGAGAGGACATGGAATTTCTTCTTTTATAGAAAGAAATAATGCTTGTTTTCAATTTTATTTCCCTTCAGATATAGAAAGCATTGTATAATTTCATGAAAATGAAAAGTTTAAATCACAAAGAATTGTAAAATTATTTTCTATATTTTTTTGGAACATGCATTTTCAGCCTGTCACGGGAAATACTGTGTCTGTCAAGGTTTCCTCGGGCATGAGGAAAGGGGACAAGGAGGCCTCTTAGCTGAAAGACACCAGCATGCCATTCAGCCTGTGTGAGCATCCATGGCTTCTTTTCCAGAGTGGCTTTCCATCTCCCTGATTCCCATGATGAGTCCCAAGAAGCTTCCGGGAGGACAGAATCCAAAGCATAAAACCCGAAAGAGTCATATCATCCCCCGAAAGAGTCATATCATCCCCCGAAAGAGTCATATCATCCCCCGAAAGAGTCATATCATCCCTGTGCAGCTGCAAGAGCCAAGCCGTGGACTTCGCCAAGGTATCCAGCAACAGATCCATGATGGGAGGGCATGTTCCATCCATACCTAGTGGAGTCTATGTTTTCATAGTCATGGTCACGGAAACATGCTAGTTGAAGGAAAATAGATGCAGCAGGGATTATCAGGCTAAGTGAACTTCATGAGACCCAGAAAGAAAAGCGTTCGTGTAGAGCCAAGAAAGCAGAAAGAAAGTAGACTTAGTTTTTGTTTGGAGTGAATAGATATTAGAAAGGGAATATCGTCAAACTCTGCATCATATGCCAATAAGAAAATCATTAGAAAACCCATCTCATTGTGCCAAGACTGTACAGTATAGATATTTAAAAATATTACCTTGATTAATCACATCCAGGGATTTCCCTGTGTTTATTTTACTACAGTTCAGAAGGTATGGAAATTTCTATTTGACATCCAGGTAAGGCTGGGGGAGGGGTCATGTGGTCCTACCCCTCCCTGCTGGACTACTCTCTGTTGACACATTCGGGGAGAGGGGGAGACATTGGCTTCAGGAGTGTAATCTCTGATGGTCTCACTCAACCCAGTGACCACACCGATGGCCCTGGTTAGACTAAACATCACCAGACAAAACCAAAAGTCATGAATATGGAAAAGGGACTGAGGGAAGTGGATCATGACAGGGATGGGAAGGAGATGAGGGAGGGGAGAGAAATCAAAGTATAGTATATGCATGTAAGAAACTGTCAGAGACTAAATTAAAAAGAAGAAAAACCTATATGTTTTTGCATTTAAGCCAGTTATTTAAAATAGAACTTTCCTCTTTGCCCTAGAATAGTGTGATCCCTGAGTTGGTTTCAAAATAAACGTTCCCTCCCGTGGTCCTGAAGCAGTGTTGCCAGGCAACCTAGGCTGGGCTCCTCCCACCATTGACACTTGTGGGGTTCCTCCAAGAGCTCTCACTCCACACCTGAGTGCCAAGCAGGTGTCTGGAACAGAAGCCTTCTTTTGAGAACATTTTGCCTTTAGGAATTTATTATTATTATTTAGAAATTCAGTTTAATCAAAGCATATAAAATAAGCTTTAATAGCCTTGAAGATATAATTATAGTTTTGTGAAGTTCAGGGCTTTACAGATAACCAGAACGGAGGGAGGATTAAATATAGACAAGAAGACAGCATGATGCTGGTGTTGCCAGTCCTCTTAACTATCAGTTTACGATAATAACGTTTTGAGATTTGGCCCTTGTGGGGAAGTCTGAGCAGGAGTCTAGGTGACTGTGATGCAGACAAGCAAGACAGAACAGAATAGGATATACTTTTAATTAATGTAATGTGTAAAATACAAAATGCTTGGGCAACCTTTTCCTTATTTAATTACGCGTCTTTGCCCAAGCTGTCTAACTTTGGTAATTTAATATGATAATTGCATGTCATGAATTAAAAGAAAATTTAGCATCTCAGTGAAGAAAAGAGATTTGTTAAATATTTTGTACTAAAATAAAATAAGGACGGCGATTTGGGCAAATTTAAACAGTTTGGGCCATGGGAGGGTTTTTTTTTTAAAAGTCTAAATTAAGTAAGAGCTGATACTTTTTCCTTCTGTCTAAGAAATTTAGAAATTAGAAAGCATACTAACACAATTGCAAAGCAAATCCAAGAACCTGATATAAACATCAGTTCCTGAAAATCTTAGTGAAATAGTGCCTCGGTTAACACACTTCAGAATTAAGATGCCGACAAAGGTACGTTGAAGCCCTTATGCCTAATGTTTCCAAAACTGACTAGTGCCAAGGCAATCAAATCAGATAAGTAGGAGGGTCTTGATCTTACAAGACTAAAATCTGCGTTAAAACAGCACTTTAGCGCACAGCAGTAATGAATCCGAGAGCAAAGGAGAGTCCCACAGGAGAGCCCCTGCTGCGGATACCCAGTGTGTGGGACTGGGAAGCTGGACGAGGGAACACCTTCCACCCGTGTGCTACTGGACGGGTGTTGTCCTGCTGCCTTCTCCATCTCGGACTGAGCCAGCCAGCTTCTGGCCTGATCTGCACACTTTTTCGGGGATTTGCAATGGCAGCCCTAAGAGATTCTGATGAGATAGGAAGGCATCTTGCTTGGAGAAGCATGTCACTATAAAATAATCCTACCACTGGCAACAAGAAGAAAGGAAAAGTTCTCTCCCAATGCAGGAGTCCAGGGAAAAGCCTGTTCTAGCCTAACTGACCCGTGTGTGGATTTGCACAGTCACAGAAGATGAAGATGATCTAGAAGGTTCTTCAGTAAGAAGCATGGGATGAAACACTGCCCCTCAGATCTCAAGCTGTGTGTGGGTTTCTTCTGATTCATGTACTATTTGTCATCCTGGATCCTCAAAGAAAGTTCTAAAAATATAAATATTCTTATATTAGAATCACATTCCCTCAGTATAAAATTATGAAAATTTTTCACAAGGATAAACACCACTACTTTGGGATAGTGTTGTGATGTCCAGGAAATGCTATTTCACCTCGGTCTACCATCAGCTCCGATTAATATAATTTTCTGTCCCTCTTTCACAATGATTCCTGAGCTTTTGTAGGACAATAATATGTATGTCCCATTTAGGGCTGACCACTCCACAGTCTCTCAGCCTTTGTACATAGACCTGTTCTGAGTCCCTGTGTTAATTTCCATTTACTGCACAAGGAAGTTTCCCTGAAGAGGGTTGAGAAAGTCACTAATCTATAATATAAAGATTAAAAAACTTTGGGGACAGTTTATGACTTTGTTCAATTAACAGAATCCTAGTAGTAGGGTTTTCCCCTAGGACCTAGGACCTGGTCAACTGAGTGACTGATCCCACATGCACACGACCCACACAGGATCAAGATAATATGGGCTGGGGAGGGACTTACAGAGTCCTACCCCTACTGGTTACTGGAAATTGATGGCTACTGGGGAGGGGAAAGTCAGTATCTTTTAGGGGTGCAGTCTCTGATGAAATGCCCAGTTTCTAGTGGGTACCTCTGCACTCATGCATGCTGTGTACAATGTCTTGTACCCTGTCATTTGTATTTTAATAGAACGCCGATTGGCCAGTAGCCAGGCAGGAAATATAGGCAGGGTTATCAGGCAGAAAGTAGAGGTTGGGCGATAAGAACAGGAGAATTCTGGGAAGAGGAAAGGTCAGTCTGCAGTTGTCACCCAAATGCAGAGGAAGTGAGATGAGAATGCCTCACTGGTGGCTGACACAGATACGAATAATGGGTTAACGTAGGATGTAAGAGTTAATAAGAAGCCTGAGGTAATAGACCCAACCAGTATATGATTAATGTAGACCTCTGTGTGTTTCTCTGGGATGGAACGGCTGTGGGACTGGGAGGGACAGAAACCGCAGGCAACACATACACATACCCACAGCGCTAAATTCAATGGGTTTAAAAGAGGATATGGAGCTGGGAAGGAAAAACAATGAGAGGGGACTGAAAGGGGGGAGGGCTGCCCTTTCCCAAATACATTCATCTATGGAACTCCCAAACAAAACATATAACAACAAATCAGACATACACTTAAAGTAAAATACTTTGAACTTGTCATTGCTGAGAAATATAATTGGACCATGCGAAGGATCGTTTTGAGTTGGGCCAGGATTTCTGGAGGAAGAGGGAAGGGCTCACTGTCTGGAAATAGCCTACAGTGGCAGAAGTGTGGGCAGGTGGCAGCTGTGAGTCAGGAAGAAGCCACCCCCGGGACACTCTCCACCTTGACAGGAGTGCTGGGGGCTGGCGTGAGTGTGCAGCTAGTTTTCAGTTTGCTGTGGGGAGTGCGTGCTCAGGTGGCAATCCCTGTACTCCATGGGTAATTGCTGTGTCTGTTTAGTGAGGCCGTATCTAATCTGGGTGGGGATTTTACTTTTCTCCTGCCTTTATTCTACCATTTTCTCCAGCATTTCGGTATTTTGACGACATAGGTAACAAACCTTGACTTTTAAAGTGTGTGGCACCCAAGTTCCTGTCCTGATTGTTCATTAACTGCGAGGCTGGCTGGAGGAACTGCCCTCTGGACGCCCTCTGTGCAGGTATGGCATCTTTAGCTTAGAAGAAGCTGTGGGAAGAAGATGTGTCCTAGAACCCTCATGCACGCTTGTAAGCATGTTATAAACAGTTACTCCTGAAATAGTTTATTGCATTTGTTATCCAGTAATGCCAACAAAGCATTAGATAGATGAAGAGAAGAGGGCACATTACATATCAGGTACGAAATGCAATTAAACCTCATAAAATGGTGAGACAAGAAAGTGGCCTTCTTCTGGTAGCCCCCCTAAGGCAGCACTCTAAGCTGCCCTGATCACCCGTCTCCAATTCCCTCGGCTGGGAGTTACTGGGCATTTGTTTATAGGACTGGAAATGGCTTTATA
>JAQHUG010000019.1:14096520-14115411 GCA_028555095.1 Dicrostonyx torquatus | reverse complement strand
GAGTTCAATGAGATACCTGGCCTCAAAAAATTACATAGTAAGAGCAATTAGCAAATTCAACCAATGTTAACTTCCAAACTTGGCCCCCCACATTCATGTATACACACATGTATGCACACACATACATATACCACACATACACACACACACACACACAGTCACTTCATTCACTCTGTTTACTAAGCCACAGTGATAAATAGCAAGACAAGCTGGTGGTGTGTTCAGATCTGGTCTGGATAGGATGCTCAGAGTCTGGCTGAGGTGTTCTTGGACCAGTGTTGTTTTGTACATACCAGGGATTAGATAGTTACACACAGAGACTGCCAGGCAGTGTTTGGGAAAGACCTCTCCTCCCTTTCTCTCGTCTTCCAAATGGCAAGAGGTCACAGCAGAGGACACAGTTCCTAAAACACGATTGCATTTCTTGAGCAGTGACATACTTAAGGCAGACCTACAGTGATCCCCAGAAACACCGCCTGGAGTGTCTCGTTGCTTAATTAGAGCTGGCACTGGGCCACTTCGTCTCAGCCTTGAAACAGTGCTAGAGCCATGGAAAGAGCCACTGCCGTAAGAAGTGTTATTTCAGGAGGACAGAAGGTGATGGCACCATGCCAGTCTGCAGAAAACAAAGCCAAATGCCCCAGCCACTGCAGCAAAAAGTCAAAACAACCAATGTTCTTGCAGTCAGAGATTAGATCCACCACGACGCCCATACCTTGACTTTCAGCATGATCTCTGTTGTAGTGAAAACTGTATAATCCTCACTCACGAGGCAGCAGGCCATGAAAGTGCCAATTAAATTGCAAATATCACCAAAAAGGAAACTGCAAGAATCTAAGCTGTATGCTAAATTGCAGATGAAGATCACATACTAGTCAATTGTAACAATAAATGTAACTTCACCCCGAAACATGTATTGAGCAATGGTAGAAGTAATTATTAGGGTTAAGTAAATACATTCTTCACCCTAATCAGCTTATTGTCTTTTCTACGGAGGAGGAGGAGAAGGTACTCCTCTGTGACTTAATTGTGACATATGCTCAAAGGACTCAATAATCATGTAATGTTGTCATTATATGGACATTATACAAAGTACTTAAAAATTACATGGAGTCTTTTCCAAATTTCCAGAAATAGAAATTTTTTTAAGTAATTAACATTTGTTAAGTATGTAAACATGTCAAATTGTGAGCAAATGGCAAGAAGGAAGAAGAAGTGAAGCCAGAAAATGGATCTGACACCTGATTGAGCCTTGGATCTCCTCTAAAAACAACTGCCCAAAATGTGAGAGGGCAGGTCAGGCCCTGGGAGAGCTGCAGCTCTTCAGCTGTGAGAAGAACAGGACTGCTCCTTGACCTTCATCCCAAATACATTTTGCCAGGCAATGGCGTCTCTAGTCAATAGTCCCAGTGACATCTCCAATAGGACCAGCCCAAGTAATGTCATCTCCGATGGTCGGTGCCAGGTAATGGCACCGTAAATAAGTACTATGAGGTGCCGCTCTAATGCTAGGCCCAGGTGCTTTTATCTCCACTGGTAGAGTCCAGGAAATCATCATCTCCAAAAGTAGGAGCACAGATAATGGCATTTTTAATGGTGAGGATCAAAAGAATTTTGATTATTCACTAAAATGCAAAAAAAAATACTTTTTGATTAATATGCTCAAGTACCTTTTAACACAAATCAAATCAGGCCAGAAAAGAACATCTCAGACATAGATTTTAAAATAAAAATACTTTGACTTTTCAAACGTAATGTCAGATAGATTCTGGAAGCTGCAAAGAAATCCAAGAGATTCCACGAAACATAAGCCATTCCAAGAAACACGTCAAGCTGTTTACTATTTTAGAAGAATCCTGACACTTTTCAAACTGCTAAGAAATAGGGTGGAACACTTCAAAGATAGAGTCCCACGGCAAGAATGGCTTTGAAATCTCTGCTCTCTGTAATCTGCTGTCTTAAAGATTTCTCTGATAAGAGCTCCAAGAATCCAGAGGCAGAACACGGTTTTATCACCCTCCGAGGATTTGGGAAAACGTTTCTGGCAAAACCAGTCCAAGACTTACTTAATGCTGTATTTTCTCTCGGTGGGAAATAAAGAAGCCATGCTAGGTACTTTGTGGCCAGGCGGAACATCTTTAAAATTTAGTGCATGCTGATCAATTTAGAATCAACCTTGGCCAATGGGAAGGATTCTGGTAAGCTCTTATTCCTCCGCCGGGCAGGTCTCGGTTTTGGCAGGCAGCACCAGGTTGGTAGGCAACACATCAGTCAAGGTTAACTGAAGGAGCTCCCTCTTCTTGGCCCTGCTCATTTGAGAATGTCATCCTTGCTGGCAACACATCGTCTTCTGAATCAGGACACGCTGACTTTAGCTGATGCAGTTATGTGTGCTAAGCGCCTGGGAGTCTTCGAAGGGATTATCTGTTTGTGGAAAACCTTCCTTCTTTAGAAGTGATGAAGTTCAGTCTAGATATAAAAAAAAGTCCTGGTCCTGATCATGTGACCCTAAGAGCAGCAAGCTTACTTACAATCAATTAAATCCTTAGAAATCAAGCTCCAGAATCACCCACTGTTAAGTTTCCTATGTAATAATATAACCCTTGGCCAGGGTCTTCATGGAGAGGATAATGATGTGTTGTGCTGGAGGCCACTAAAGCATCCAGAACATCAACCTCAACTTGGCCAGAGAATGGGAAGTTTGATGCAGGAAAAAAGAGGAACTGTCACACATGTGAAAATGACTGTAAACCTCGCTATATTTTCTTATTCTTCTTAAAAATATAGCATCTGATTCTAGGGTTCTTCTTGAAATTTTTATTTTATTAGAAATCTACTCTTTTGACTGCTTTGTTAGATACGTAAAGTGACCACAAAGACCCTGGACTCACTTCATTCATATCTTCAAGTTCTGAGATATGAGTTAGTCTCAATTTGGCATAAATATCCGTGGTCATGCCCCCTTCCTTGCACAAGACAGAAGCACCAACCAGACAATACCTGTGCTGGTTAGTTTGTTTGTCTATTTGACATAAGCTAGAACAATCTGAGAAGAGGTAACTTCACCTGAGAAAATACCTCCACCAGGTTACCTACCTGGGGGTAGAGGGAGATTTCATGATTATTGATTGGCGTGGGATAACCCAATTACCTTTGATTGGTACCATGCCTGTGTATGGGGTCCTGGGCTGTAAAAGGAAGCAGGGTGAGCGAGCCAAGAAGAGCAGTCAATAAGCAGTATCCCTCTGCGGCCGATCCTACAGCTCCTGGCTCTAGGTTCATAGTCTGCTTGTGTTCCTGCCTTGGCTTCACTCAGTGATGGACTACCAACAGGTCAGGTAAGCCAAATAAACCTTTTCCTCCCCATGTTGCTTTTGGTCATGTTTCTTATCCACAACAACAGGAAGCAAGTTAGTACCTTGTGCTTTGACTTCCGGGAGGCCTCATAAATGCTTTACCCAGTGATCCCTGAACCTTAGGTGCCGGACTATGTTATTATAGGCAGATCAGTCAGGACTGGGCTCCACATACTCTCTTATTCTCTGCATTTTGATCAGTAGTGGCTTTCTGAAATAGTCAGCATCTGTTGCAAAGAGAAGTTTCTTTTCTAAGGGGGAGAAAATGACATTTACCAGTGGGCACAAGGGTAAGTACTTAGAATGTAGTTAGGAAGCGTGCTGGTTTCCTAGGTCTCCTGAGCCTAGGGCTCGGGGCTCAGTGCAGAAGAGGAAACAGAGAGACTGTAAGACTCAGAAGAACCAGGAGTTTGCTGTGAGATGGTATCTCCTAGAAATATCAGAGAAGCTACACCCATGAAGTCTCATCAACATGGCTGTCTAAACAAGACCCAAACAATAATTATGCCATTGGGCATACTAACATGGATGGGGAAAAACTCAAGGGGGAACCTTAACTCCAGACAAAGAAATACAGTCAAACTGGGATTGCTGAAGAAAAAAAAAAAAAAAACCAAAAACCAATGGTCTTCCCCAGAGAAGAACCCCCTGACTGGTTATCGCCCACTAAAGCTACCATCCACCCACTCCCAGGTGGTGGTGAGACACACCTTTAATTCCAGCCAGTGCCTGAGAGTTCCAAGACAGCCTGGTCCACAAAGCAAGTTCTAGGTCAGCCAGGGCTATAACACAGAGAAACCCTGTCTTGAAAAACAAAATGAAAAAGAAAAAAAGTCCCTTTTCCCAAAATGACTCCCATTTGTGTCAAGTTAACATAAAAACTAGCTGGCATGTGTGTCGTACAAAGCACTGTCACCAGTATATAGTTCTAAAGGTCAAGGTAGCCCTGTATCCAGTCCTTTTCAACTCAATAAAAAAAATGTTCACTCCAAATGTTCCAACCAAAACAATAATATCTTACAACAGTTGGTACCTCCCACCCTACAGGCAAGACTAGGAAATGTTCTGAACCTGAAATAAGAATTCTTAAAACGTGACTATAAATGTCAAAGACAAAGGGGCATGAACATTTGAGCAATGAAAAAAAAGAGGTAAGAAAAAAGAAAGACTATGTGTCAGGGACATTGGAATGGAGTCTATGAAAGTATTAATGAGGGAATCTGGCAGAAAATGGGCTGCCCAGGTCCAGCTAAACCCCTAAAGCATGGTGTTATGTAGTTTAACTCCAAGTTCAGACTTGACTGTCCACAGATGACATTCAGAAACACACAGACCTTAACGGGCACTTCTGCCTTTCTTTAAATATTGTGTGTTCCTCCGTCATAAGGCACTGCAGAAACAGTTGACAAGGGGTCTTGACAGTGTTGGAGTGGCCCCATACAAAGCATCTCTGGGTAGGGAGAAGCAGAGAGCGGGTGATACCCCGACCCAAGGTACTTCCTGATATCTGCCCAAAAGGGCTGTTCTTGGATTTATGTGCCGAGACATCAAGTTATCACTGATGTTTCAGGGAAATATCTCCAAAGCTTGGGTTTTACTGGATCCTATCAAGTAAGGGAGAAGAAACAGATGTATCTTCCCAACTGGGAAAAAGACAGGGTTGTAAGTCAGAAGGAAACTATGCATGGTGCATATGTGTCTGATTATACTGCGGGGCCTTGCCTTTGCACATATATCTAGAATATGCAGTTTACTTCAATGTTTATGAATTGCGGACATTCTATCAGCTTGGGAAAAAAATGACTGTTCCTATAAATGTCATGGTGGAATGGAATTATAACTTGTTTGTTTAGCTAACTAGCTGTTTATTTCTATGCCTTATCCTGATGCTGACTAGGAATCAACCCTCTGTGTCACCTCTGTTCAACCCCGGAGTCAAAAAAAAAAAGATTAGCAATGAGTTTTTGTTTTGTTTTGTTTTTCTTGTTTGTTTTCTCTCTTTCGAAGATTTAAAAACAATATCTTGTTTATAACTGCCTTGTATTTTGAGAGTGTTTTAAAGCCTACACATCACTCCTCGTATTTTGGTGTCCATTTAGAGTTATGAACTTCCTGAATGGAAACTTTACCTTTCCACTCATGGTCAAAGGCAGCCAAAGGTATGAAACACTAATGTTCTTCCCTCATCGCTGACCCTTAGGAGTACGGCAATCTTTACATTTAGGATCACAGGGGGACCATGGGAATCCGATTTCCTATTTACCAGTGTTGTGTCTACTAGTGTATTCATCCTGAAACACAATGCATTAGCTCAGAAGCAGTCACTAACATTTTTAACCCTCTAGTTATAATCCGCTAAATCTAATCCCCTTCATCCTCATGAATTCCATAGACAAATTACACATGGAATTTTTTTTTAACCTTCCCTCCACTCTCCCAGCCTTCCTTCATTTCTTTCATTTTCCCCTTCCATCTCTTCTCCTTTTTCTTTCCTCCCTTCCTCTCCACCTTTTTATTTACATGAAGATATCTTTTTTTTAAACAATTTAAATTCTTCTACAAACAAATTTATCTTGGGATGACATAGCTTGATAGGTGTATTCTGATTTGTCTCCCAATATGTAACACTGTTCTAATTATAGAAACAGTCATTTTCTAGCATCATTATGGTTGGAATGTTTGTACATTGTCTTTTGATTGACAGAAGTTACTTAGTTACTTATATATTCTCTTACCTTGCAGGATTTAGTCAACATCCAAAAAAATCAACCACTATTATTTAGTTGGGTATTAGTGAGAAATAAGGTGAATTCGTATAGCCATAAAATTAAGCTGGCATTTCTAACCTTAGCTTTCTTAAACGGTTAGGCAATTTTGTTCCAACAGTCATAGGTCTGTATATACTCTATTCTACATTACCACTTTGTAATAAAGTAAGTATGGAGTTTTTCTTCCAAAATAGTCATAAATTAAAGTGATTTTCCCTTTGAAAGTTTATGAAAAAAATAATCTTAGGATCATGACTTAGTTTTTTCTTTCTTTTATTTTTTTCTTCCTCACATTTTTGAAAGACTTACTGTCTTTGTTTCTAGTGTAAACCACATCTTCTCTGAGCTTCTCCTCGTACACCAGCAGCATCTGAAAGGCTTCACCCACAAAACATAAAGGAAATGCATTTAGATCACTGTTCCTGCTTCTCCACATCCAACTCCAGCTGAAATAACAGGAAGAGAGAGGTTTAAATACACATTTTAAAAAGAAGGAAGAAAGGGAGGAGGAAAAGAAGAAAGGAAGGAAGTAAAGAAAGAAGGGAGGGAGGAAGAGATGGGGGAGAAGAGTCTATTTCTATTCAAAGGACCACTTTTTTCTGAATTGACAAAATACCCTAATGTTCCATGGGCCAGCTACCTCCCAATCCTGCGCTGGAACCATATTCTACCACCTCTGCATGGAACTGGGTAGCCCCAAACACCTGGAAGTCATCATTGCTTCTATTTCTAAACAACAAATGAATGCATGTCTTCCAAGATCACTCTGGAAGGAAACTAAGGACTTTTGCTTTTGGTTCTGTTTCTACTTATCAAATACATTAACGTCTTATTTATTCTTTGAGAATCCCATATATGCAAACAGTGTATGACTCTCTTTTCTTTTTAAAATTTCTTCAGCTCCTAGATTCCAGACCTAACTCTTTCTTGATGCTCTTGTAAGATAGAAACCCAACTTCCCGGGTGAACATGGGGCCAGGCCTGGGGAATCCTTTGAATCTTCCATGGAAGTTTTTCATTTGGGTATCCCCACCTGTCAGATGCCATGAACTGATATGGGTGAAACAGTGGACTTTGCTGAAACAAGACAGACAGGAATCAAACAGTAGTTTCCTATTTTACCTACGAGCATTTCTGCTCCTGGCACTTACCAGTGAGTCAGGGGAAGTCCTGGGTAAGAACTGTAACTTCTAATGTGTCACACCTTCCTGAAGAAGGTGGCCCCCAAAAGAAAAGGATAGAGGGTTATCTCTAAGGTGAATGCTGCCATCTAGAGAGGCAGTTTGAACAAAACAAATCTATAGCTAAAGAGGGGTGTGAGAATGTGACGGTTCTCCAAGGAGGCACCATCCCTCACGGGGAACCATCATTTCATTGGAGGTGGCATCAAGGATGCCCTGATATGGCAGGAAAGTTTATTTCATAATAATTATCGAGAACGGGACCCTCCGAGATCTTTTAAAGATTTTAAGTAGGGAACAAAAGATGATTTCCTTGGGGTTTTTATAAAATAACTCCTTCACACATGATTGCTTTACCTACCTAGGAAGTAAATGAGATACAGCTTTGCTTCTAAATTCTCTTGAAAGGCATAAGGAAGCTGAGTCATCTGTGGGTGTCAGTCCTCTGGCCTCTTTGGCAAAACAGTACAAAGGCATCCAGCTTTCCTGAGTGACTTTACATGAGAATGAATCACAAGGCACAAGAGAAACATAAAAGACCTGCTGAAGGTCCTTCTAACTGCAAGGCAAAGCCAGGCTGCCCCTACAGATTGCACACACAGCCATTTAAGCAACCGGGATGTTAAGATGAAAATCTACTTGCTGAGATGAAAATTGCCAAAATACATATCTCCCAAACAACCCTAGAGACTGGGATTGTCTCAATTCCAAAATTCTTATTCAAGAGAGATTCTAAAGCATTTCAAACTCACTCAAGGACACACAGATCCCTACCTGAGCTACTTGGAACATATTTCTCTGGCAGTTATAAAATTTACTATTATATCATGATTCCAAATGATTCAGAACAATAGACGTGTATGGTATATACATTTTGATAATATATGTATATGTTCACATATAGGTATATCATCCTTGTATTATAAAATTCACAAAACAATGCACAAATTGAGATCTGTCATTTTAATTTTGTCCAACGGCTCATGTCTGATTTGCAATGATAATTTTGAATGAGGCCATAAGCATTATTAATTCATGCAGAAAATTCTTATCTGCTACCCTCCAGATTTGGTGAACAAATCATACCCCCCACAGTAAGTGAGTCTCAATGTAAGGACTATTGTCCAGGGCTCCTGCTTACAGGTGGGATAGCTCATGTCACAATGTCTTGCTTCCTCTATAGCAATACCCCTTCTTGCCACAATGAAATTTTTAAGAAATGACTTGATTTCCAATGATTCTGAAGCTATGAAAGATGAGAATATGAATGTGGGTCTTAGAAACTCTGTTGTAATTTATTGAAAGCATGTAAATGTTTCATAGACACCATAACTTAGGGATGGCCGAGATGAGATAAAATTCCACACCCATTGGAAAGGGTGTGATGGAAGGGGAACTGAAGGAAAGAATAACAAGCTTAACAGAGAGGTGGAAAAGTTGAACACTTGTATAGTGCTGGAAGGGATAAAAAGGGATGAGGCCACCATGGAAAACAGCCTGATACCATCTCCTCGAAAAGTTAATTACAGAGAATTATAATTTTGATATAATGATTACACTCAAGTATGTACCTAAATAAAATCAAAGAAGACACTCAACGTAAATCTTTGACTCAACAAAACACTTAGAACAATAGTTCAAAGTGAAAACAGCTCAAATGTCCATCAACAAAAGAAAGACAAAAATGAGGCACGCACATGTAATAAGGTATTAGTCTCAGAAATGGTGGCATTCTGATGCTCACCACAACAGGGTAAAGCTTAAAAACTTCATGCCAAATGAAATAAGCGAGGCACAAAACTGTTAAATATTGTATGATCCTGATTACATACAGCACTGAGAATAGACTCATTGAATTAGAAAGGTGAATAAAAGTTTAGAGTCTGAGGATTAGAGGGAGTGGAAAAGTGACTGACTGTTCAATGGTTATAGAGTTTCTATACCACACACACACAAGCATGCACCACAAAAAGATAAAAAAAGTTCTTTCCAAGTCATGATACAGAACTCTGAGTCCTAAGGACACTGGGAACCAGAAAGCACAGAGAAGGGAGAAACCAGGATAAATGAAGACAATGAGGTGCCCATGTATGCATGCTAAGTAAATACACACAGGTGTCTTCCTACTACATTATTTAAGAAAGTGTCCCCTCCAAATATGCATCATAGAATCAATTTCTTTACTATAATTTATCACTCATGGCGATCAGAAACACACACATATACATACACATGCATGTTTGGCAGTATAAACAACTAGATCAAATAGTGTCTGAGGTTACGCTTTATATTTGGATAATGTTCTTCAAGCTATTTATTTGAAAACTGTTTATTGAGTTTATTTTCCTTAAAACCCCTTAAAACTCACTATATTGAATATCCTCATATATTAAGAATTTCCAAGAGAGACATACATAGATCTAATCTACATGGAAGTAGAAAAAGACAAGATCTCCTGAGTAAATTGGGAGCATGGGGACCATGGGGCAGGGATGAAGGGGAGGGGAGAGGCAAAGAGGGGAGCAGAGAAAAATGTAGAACTCAGCAAAAATCAATTAAAAAAAGATAAATAATAAATAAATAATAAAGAATGTCTTTTCTGAAAGTATCTTTGTATTAGACAAAATATAAAAACGTGAGACAAAAAGCATTAATGTCTGTATAAAACTAACTATAGTACATAAATTATAAAATATTCTTGTCAGAGACTTTAAAAACTGTTCATCCACCTGAGTCTCAAAACAAATCTGTTTCTGAGGCTGGAAATCTGGCTCTGTTTGTACGAGAACTCCCTGCTTGGTTCCCAGCCCTGATATGGTGACTCAGGACTTCTGCATATCCAGTTCCATGGGACCTGACCCCTTCTTCTGTCCACACACATGGCACACAGACATGCATGTAGAAAAATACCCATACACAGAAAATAGAAATAGTGGTTTTTAATCTCTTTATATGCCGTACTTCTGTACATATTGACTTAAATCCAGACTAGAAAGCCTAAATTAAATTATCCTAGCTGAGAAAAAAAATTGAATTTCAGTTCATTTGAGAAGGACTCTGCAGTTACCCATATATTTAAATTCACCAGGATTAATATTATATCATTATATGATATGTACTTATTTTGAACTCAGCTGAGAATGAAAGGAAATTATGAGAACTGATTGATTTCCTGAGTCTAAGTACATATGCAGCCTCTGTGGTTTGTGCTGGTGTCTGTCTTAATCTTCAATTCACGCTTTAAATAGCACTAAGGGAGAACGATGCTACAGTTGAGATGCTCAGGAGTACCGAAGCGGAAACGGTATTGGAACGGTAACTCCTGGCTCAGACCCTGGCTGTGCCCTTCACAGCATGACACAGCCCTTTCCTTTGCTTGCCCTAGTTCCTCGTCTGGAAAACGGGAATAGCAACACGCTGCCGGCGCGCCGTACTTCTAAAGCAACAATGAAGAGCTTATAGCTGTGACACAGAATAAGTAGTTCATGTTTGTGTCACTTTCCCGTTGAAAGATGGGACATTACGTATAGAAAAAGCTTACTAGCCAGAGTTACACATGTGGTAAGGCTTACAGTCAGATTCTCATTTTCTGCTAAGTGCTGATGTCTAGAGGAGAGGCATTGCATCATTGGGAAAGCAAAGAGTTCATAAAATGACATCAACCACATTTGTTAGAAAGATTTAAAAAGATTAATCTTATTGCTCGTACTTGGCATTATGGTAACAAACTTGTATTGGGGAAAAGAGAATTTTCAAGATGAAGATATGTTTCTTCATTCAGACAAACAAAGGCAGTCATTCATAGAGTTAAGGGATATTTTTTTTCTTTGTAACTTTCTTTGTAATGACTTGATCACCTTACCCAGAAGCCAAATGAATGGGAAGTAACAGGAACCAGATGGACATCTGGCTTATTCTGTAAAATGTTCATTGCTTCCATGAGAATGAAATCAGGACCAATCTCCTCAGGTGGAAGACATTTGGGTCTGATTTTGGAAAGATCTGATGCCTCTATAGACTTTATGGAATCTAGCCTAAGCCAAATATATTTACTCCATCCCAAACTCTGTGAGATGTAGGGTAGAAGCTTCCAGGAAGGTAGCAAGGATGCCGTCATTGACAGGATGTTTCAGGGCTCTCCAGGGCAAAGCCTGCGTAGCCTTCCCTAAGACTGCTGTGATGTGATTGATCATAGTTCGGTTGTGTTTGCTTTGGGGCTGAGTGTGATGTTTGTTTCCTATCTGTCATGATTTTGCTCCCCTTCCAATTGATAAACTCTGCATTCTCCTAATCATATAAGCTACAAAAAATTAACCAAGCTAACTTTTATGGGCTTGCTTTCTTGAACTACAAACATCAGATGAGGGCAGCCTGACCCCCTATACCAATCCAGCCCTGATTAGAATCTACAGAAAGTTTGTTCTCCAGTCATTGTTTAGAGACCAGAGGAGGAAACTTCCCTCTCCTACTACAATGAGTGAGTTATTGCATTGCTTAGTCAAGGCTAACAGTGTCTGCTTTACATTTTAACTTTGTTAAGGTGATTTTTAGTAGCCATCAAAAATTTACAAACCTTTTGATCAGTTTGAGTAAGTTTCTATTTTATTTTTTGACCCTTTCCCCTCACCATCCTTTTCAATTTTACCAAAGTTCCTTTTAAGGAAAAAGTTAATGTTGCTATACTCAAATGAAATTCTTTCAAGAGTCTGGATTGGTGGTTGCATAATGAGAAGAAAGTGACTACAACATCTCAACTCTAAAAATCATCTCAAATGAGATAGAAAATAAAAGAAGGAAACTAATGTCAGGCTGTAACCGAGGAAGTGCTGGTAGAATAAGCCAGCCTTGGGCCAAATGCTGTAGATGAATAAGCCACATCCCTGGGATCATGGTGATTGCCTTTAGAAACCCAAGTGGCCCCATCAGGACCAACCCTAGAACATGTTAGCTCATTTATTTGTGGGCTGAGCTTAGGAAAACTTTACACTTGCAAAGAACTATCACGTTTTGGGTTTATATTTTTTTTAAGTGATGGAATTTCTTCCAATTGATACATTTTACCAGAAATTCAAGTTGTGTCATTGTTTTGGGGTGTGTGTGTGTGTGTGTGTGTGTGTGTGTGTGTGTGTGTGTGTGTGTGTAAAGTGCATCATTCTGCACCCCCATGATATATGTCATTGCTGCAAAATATTTCAAGTTTTACAAAGCAGAATCATATAATAGTTGAACAATGTTATACATCTCTGCCTGGCCAAGTAGACATAAATTCATCAATTTGGGGAGATAGTTTTTCAAACTGAAGGAAAACTGTCAAAATCCACCTTGATCAACAAATGTCATATCGTCACAACCAGGTCCTGAGAATATCTCATAAATACACTGTAACATCAGAAGCAGAATAAAAATGGTAATAAAAAAGACTCAGTTTTTTGGTAAGCCATTTTATTGAGACAATTTCCCAGAACGTTCACCAGTTTAACTGAGTTGAAAAGCCACCTGGCCACTTCGATATCCTTCTTAAATCATTAGTACATTCCTTTGGTGAACTTCCTGTCATGAACTATAAATGAAGCCTGTCAGAATTCACTGGCATGCAAAGCATATGTGTATTTGAGTGCCTTCAACCGAAGCTTGTTAAGACAGACCATCAACTATACTGACCGTCACACGAGGGCCAAGACCAGATGCATTCATCTACGTTCTACCTCTTCTCTTTCTGCCTCCATAGAGTCTCTCTGAGCACAGTAAACAGTTCAGCATGCGATAATTGCCAAATAATCATTTATTGGCTTCCTTCCATGCACCAAGTGTGCCAACATGAAATGCAGGCATTTAAAGTATTAAAATGTCCACACGAAATTCATATTAAAGCAAATGGAGATGGAACACTTTTATCTTCTTTTGATATATCTGTCACTAAGTGTGCAAAAGAAAATATATCTAGCAGAAAAATCCATGAATATATAGGTTATTTTACATGCAATCGCAAATTTTTCTAGCCATAGAAGTAAGAGATACATTCGGGTTGATGGTAAGACAATTCCAGTCTTTGTTTCTCACCCCCTTATCAAATGAAGCACTTAAAATTACGCAGAAAACACATGGCAGAATATTGGTCTACAGGCTGCCAGTTAGAAAAGGCCTTTACCATCAGAGGAGCGATTACTGATGCAGCCTTCCCTCATCACTACAGAACACTTCTGCACTTGGATGCAGTTTCCCAGGAAGCGATGGATGGCCTGCATCAGCAACTGACTCTAGCCACTGACACAGACTGACTGATGGAAACTTCTCACAGCCCTAAGACTTTAAGCCTTGGTACAAGGGTTTACATCAGGCCCTTCACAGAAGAGGAGCCACTTAATCCTAGAATCGCCCTAGACTTCCTACTGACAAACTGGGTATTTTCTTTGTAGTCTATTAATTCCCAAAGAACAATAAAACAATACTTTTATATCTCTCTGTTCATGTTTGTTTTTCTTTTTTTTTTCATGTATAATTGTGTATCTGTAAAGACAGGTGCTTAATATTGGTGGCAGATGGAACCCCAATTTTTTCCTCTGGACAGCACATCCTTCTTATGAAGAGCGATTGCTTGCTTAGGTCTCTGGCAATCATTTCTACCACTTCATTCTGAAGTGACATGCATGTTTCAGAACATAAAAAGAGAAAGAGAAAAGGGAAGTGCCAAGGGACCCTGGGCCTAGCTTCCCAAGCAGGGATGCAAAGGTTGCATACTTTAAATGGACGGTGACTAGAGCTCACATTTGCCCACATGCTTTTTATTAAACTACTGAAAGGTTTTCTTACTTCTCTGCAGTCTGAAATTCTCAGATCCAACGTATATTTTCTATGTGTTCATACTGAATGAGAAAAAAGAAGGAGAAGAAGAGGAAAAAAAATTCCCAAAAGATTGCATACCAAAGACCAGAGCCTCCTGTTCGCGGAGATTGATGTATGTTTATGAGGAAAGTCAGCATGCAGTTTTCAAAGCCCACAGGTTCATTGTGAGCTAAAGCATGTGGCCTCCACACAAATCATTCCATCTTTTCAAAATCACTCATCAGAGCTCCCGGCTGCCCTCTTCCCTGAGCCTCGCTGTGCTGCTCAGCCCTGTCAGGCCCAGGTCTATGCCTGTGGAGTCCATGAGAGGAGAGAGGGTCACCGGGCATCACTGTGTAACCCCGTTACTGCTCACCCCAAACACTGTTCTGTTTGTCTGTCAATTTCCTTTTTTTGTTGTTTTGGATCAAAGAATTATTAAATAAGAGAGAGAACTTTCCTGAAGAATCACATTTTTTTATTTGTGTGTGAAGGTGTGTAGTATGTATATGGATCCATGCATTCATGTGTGTGCGTCAAAGCTTATGAAGGCCACACTGTCATGCTCAGCCCTCTCCTGGTTTGGATTTTTGAGATATGATCTCTCTATGAGCCTGAAACTCACATATTCTACTAGACTTGTCTGCCAACAAGCTCCCAGCAATCCCCCTGCCTCTGTATCCCCAGCACTGGGATTACCATCACATACCACCACACAAGGCTTTTGGCAGAGGTCCTGGAGACTTGAACCCAAGGCCTTTCACTGAGCCGTCTAACAACATTTGGTGTCACTGGGCTGCAAGACTGCAGAACATGATTTGTTTCGTAACAACAATGCAGATATGTTTGAAAATGTGAGTTCATTCAACACAGCAGGAATAAATTACAAGAGCATCCTCCCTCGACAGTTGTTAGCATCCTGCTCGCCAGGCAATGTGTCTACGGCAAATGTCTGTGAAACAGCGAAGCTGGTGCCTTCTGATTTGTCACCTGTTTTTTGTTTCTTTGTCTGCTTGCTTGTTCATTTGGTTTGGGTTTTGGTTTTCTGTTCTTCGTTTTTACACAATTGCTCAGCATTGAATAAACTGAGAATTCCTTACCAGCATCTGAAAATGACTCCTGGCCTTAACTTAGGTAGAGGAATTGTTTTGTTTTAAGGCTCTGTGTCATTTTGTTTCTTTCCCTCTCATGTTCCACTTGCCTTGGGATATGCCAGAGGGGATCAGACTACTTAGCTGCCCACCTAAAACCTCAGTTATCAAGTTTTAGCTGGTGAGCCCAGACTGGCTTTGACTGGAGACAGTGAGGTTTTCTGGGTCCTAAGAGCTGGGTACTAGATACAGGCCTTGGGACTACACTGTCAGTAGATTAACAGCGACTTGAGACCCTGAGCTGCTGGGGTACCCTGGTGGTGCAGGGAGCCAAGAGGCCAGTGCCACACCAACAAAAACAATCCTGAACTGTAGCACAAATGACATACAGCTTCTGCGTACTAACTAGTACTTTCCAGGGAAGCTTGCCATTAAGTATTCTGAGATAATCACTCCAAGCGAAGAAGAGCTCACACTCAGAACAGATATGGCATAAATCAGAGGACTCTAATGTGAGTCAGCTAGCAGGCTCTGCCTTGTGCAGGGACGTCTTAAAATGCCAGAAGCCTTTGTTCTGTCCTTCTTGGGCTACAGTGTCTCCATAAGTGATAGATGAAGAGAAGGTATCCTCATGATAGGTTCTGTTAGGTTTTCTAGGACATAACAGAGACGGTATCGCAGACTGCTTCTGTCCTTTTGTGACTCAGCATGTCCCACCACCAGCCACTGGAGTACAATCTCCATTTATATTCCTGGTTAAATGTGGAATGGAGAGGCGAGGTTCAACGAAGTGCATTTGTCATGGGAAAGGAACCTAGACCCAAAGTATGTCACTGTAAGCACATAAAGGGATGTGTCTTCTACCTGCCCAAGAAAAGTCACCAATTCTATTCCATTTCGGTTGGTAGCACCTACCCAGACAAGAGAGGTAGACCCCAAACAGCCAAGCAATGCAGGTGGGCAAGGAAGTCTGAAAGGAGTTCAGGTGGTAATGAGCACAGCCAAAGGCCAGTGGGCAAAAGAGCGAGGTTCTAGCAGCTACAGTCTCCTCCTCTCAAGTGGATGAGGGTCAGGCCATTATCACCCGGTGGTAGTGGTGCATGCCTTTAATCCCAGCGCTGTGGGGGCAGACGCAGGCGGATCTCTGTGAGTTCAAGGCCAGTCTAGGCCTGGTTCCAGGACAGCCAGAGCTGTTACACAGAAAAACCCTGTCTCAAAAAACCAAAAATAGAAGGGGGTTATTACTGGCTGAATCTGCATTGCAAGTAGGTGTCCCCGTGGATCATAGGCACCTTACATTACATCCTGAGACGTTATGTTCTCAAAACTACAACAGGTAAGCCTGCAATGCACACACAATGAATACACATGCTCCCAGACAAAGCTGGATTTCATTATGTAGATGGAGATGAGTAAAAATTCCAAACAGGGGAGGCTACTCTGGAAACAGTAATATAATATTATATGTTAAAATGTAATATATCTCTATGTGTAGCTATATGTAGACGTGTGCACCTATATAAGTAACACAAAAACAATTAGAGTCCTGTTGAGTAGTTCACTTGAGAGCTGTGTAGGATAAAGGATTTAAGAAGTATTTAAACGTGTCATCCTTAATCCCATATTTTCTTTTGTACTAATTCCTGCAAAGTATCAGAGGCCCTGCTCTTAGCTCCAGGAAGCTAAATAGTCCCCGGAGTGCAATTCTCAGGCAACATTTTATCAAACAGTGATTCAACAGAGGCTTACTCCCCAGATGATGAGGTCACAAAACACGTGTCAGCCCAATCGCCACCGACAACCTAGGCCTGAACTAGGAGAGCATCCCTGAAAGCATGGAGCAGGATGGAGAAGGTGGAGGCTGTTGGGAGCAAATTTGCAAGAGACAGAGAGAGTGCAGAAGCAAAGGAGACCCAAAACACTGTGTCCCTGTCAGGATATTCTGCCAATCCAAATGGAAGCGATGAATTCTGTTAGGAGGACCAGCTTGTCCTAGACATAGCAATTAATACTGGCCAGAGAGGGCAGTGGCGGGTGGGAAGCTGTAGGACCAGTCATCGACTTCCAAGTTTACTGATAGAGAACTGGGAGAGGATCAGGAGGTTTTTTTCCTCTGGCCGTCAACTTTCCTGTTGGATGAACCATGATTGATTGCTACAGTATTGTGGTTAGCCAGACCTACAGTGTGCAGTGCTGAGCTTTCTATCCGAAGCGTCTTGTCCTGGGACCTGTACTCCCTCCCAGTAACTCCTCTTTGTGTCTGTGTGTGGTGGGGGTGGGGAAGGGATGTGAAAACAGCAGGAGCAGGCCTGCCTGGTAAAGCTGGGTGCTCTGAAGCCTGTGGCCAGGCTTGGCATGGGAAACCTTCCTTTGATGTGCTAAGAAAGTCCCGTGGAGGCACTGATTGGAACACTACCCTCCCCTCAGCTAATGTGGCACCTAATTCTTTCAATGTGACTCGCATGTGAGCGTGGTACCACAAACCACAGTTAAGTTAGGTTAACTGGAAATGGCACACCCAGCAAAGGTCCAAGAGCTACACTTAACCACGGTTTCTTCTAGAAACTTCCTGAAGACTTCTTTCAGAGTCCTTTACTCTGAGAGGCAGTTTGAAGACAACTAACAAAAGCTGTATCACCTGGGCAAGCCACTTGACACTTCTCTGAGCCTTCCTTCCCTCATGCATATAATGAGGTTAATGTCAATGGTACCTAGTTCACGCTCTTGTTATAAAGATTAAGAGGTGTGTGTGTGTGTGTGTGTGTGTGTGTGTGTGTGTGTGTGTACGCGCGTGCGTGTGTTATACAGAATCTGTGTTTACTCATAGGCATCTAGTGTATTTCAAAACCTTCTGAAAACAAAGCAAATGCAAAACATTTCTGGAAAGGGAATCTGGGGAAGTACCCTTCCAAGGGTGCTGAAAGAGATTGGGCAGGCTGAGAAGAGGAATAATATTAGAACCAAGCAGCCTGGGTCACAGTCATTTGTCTGTTCTCATCAAACCTATCCTGTACATTGGCCATGGTCACTAGAGGCCAAAAAGTATCATCCATTGTATTTGTTGGGGTTTTATTTTTCTCTTTAGAGTCATTAGCATATCTGAACCATCCTTTGAGAAAGGACTGCAAACAATTTTATTAAAAATAAGAGTGACATTTACAGATAGATGTGTGTGTGTGTGTTTAAAGGAAAGTTGTGTGGCCTAGAGACTGCCTTCGCATGCTGCATTTACACAAAATAGCAGTATGGCCTTGCATGTGTTAACCAACCTCCCTGATCACTTACCTGATGGGAAAGGAGAGCACAGTGGCATATTGCTAAAAAAGAACTGGCTATTAGCAAAAAAAAAAAAAATATATTTTAGTAAATTTATAGGTTAAATATATATTCATATGTTAGTCTCACTGACGGTAAGTGAACCTATCACTATGTGGTAGTTGTGATTTATATATTAAATAAATACAAATTAGTAATTGGAATATACCATTCCTGTTTTAAATAAACCTGACATTTTCTTAATGATATCTATATATGCTCAATTATAAAATCTAGTTTTAAATTGTCACTTGTAATTAAATAAGCCACATACCTAAACTTTCACCTGTCTAGAAAAAAATCTACTATTATTTATACTCAGAGCACTCAGTTTAAATATTACTAATCCTCACATATC
>JAQHUG010000019.1:13997005-14095908 GCA_028555095.1 Dicrostonyx torquatus | reverse complement strand
CCTGTCTCCAAAAACGAAACCAAACAAACGAACAAAAAAAGTAGTTTATAGTTGATTTATTATATCAAATGAATATCGGCTTCACGTGCTTGACGAGAGATGATTAATAAAAGGTGATGGAACAGTTAGAAGGCAAGCTAAAATTCTAATATCTGATTTTCCTTTGGTGGCATTTTATAGCTATGTCTGTCCTCTCTGATTTTAAGATTTTTTTTTTTTTGTCTGAAGAGGTATACAGCGAAAGAGATGAAACCGACGTCATAATAAATGGACTTTGTACCACGTATAACACATTTCCTTTAAAACACTGTATTGAGGCTGCAGAGCGGTCGTCTCGTTGGCTCTTCATTTCCATGGCTGGTGTCAAAGGAGCCCATACATCCAGGTAGCCTTCAGAAACAGTGTCAGAGCCCCTACTCTGTCACTCCCCAATGATGAATGGATTCTTTTTCCAAACAAATAAGCACTTCAGAGGGATACCCTTGACAGGGCTGTTAATCCAGAAGGCCTCCCTTATCACTGCAGAATTCAAGGGCTGAGGTTTGACAGGATCCCTGCACTGCCTGGCTCTTGGGCAGCTGGAAAGCGCAAGGCACCTAAGCAAGGCTCTCAGAGAGCAGCCAGGCTATGGCCTTTCTGCCGGGGCTCCCACCACTTCCAGAGCTAGTTTTCAGATAACTACAGGTTAGACCTCTCAAATCCTGTATATCAGACATGCAGCAATTGTTGTGCGGATATAGTTTTCATTTGCTCTCTCGAAAAAATGATTGTCATCACACATTCCAATCCACACAAGGAAAATCGGAGAACTAGTCTCACATGACCGGGCTGGGCCTCACAGGAACGCAAGGCGAGATGAAACTCCAGCTCTGGGTTGCAGGCATGAAACATGGAGACCATCTAGCTCTTATCAGCATTGCATAAATTTCCTACCGAAACTCTCTGGCTCTTGGCTTTGCCTCCCCTGACATCCAGACTAAAGGTCAGCATTTCCTTTACATTCCAGAAGCTATTAGGAATCGGCTGCAGCTTATATTCCTGCTAAGAATTGATGAGTTGACCTTAATTCACTGAGGTTCAACAAATCTCTCCAAAGCATCTCCCAAAATACTATGCTCAGATGATGGCTAAGAAATCAGGATTCTTTAGCCAGCCTCCACGCTCTTTATATTTTCACAGTAGTAACGTGTGTTTGTAAAATTAAAAGGAATGGCTAACAATCAGCTCTGTCTCTGTGGATGATTGCCGGGTTCTCCGGGCCTCATCCGACCCCACTCTGCCCTTCCATTCCTCCGGTGGGAGAAAGCAAGAAGGCACGTTTTTACCCCAGTCACAGTTAAGACGTGTGACAAAGCCTGCTTGAAAAGCAGGGCGGAATGTGTTTTCAGTTTACCAAGTATGAAATATTCAAAAGCACAGACTCACACCAGGGAACTGGTGACTGCTAAGTACCTAGAACTGTTTTTCTTTCCCTTTGTTATCTCCCTGCTTTTCTCTTTCTTCCCCTATTAAGAACAAAACACAAATCAAATGCAAATGAGATGCCCTAGGCTTGAGAAGATAAACAGAAAAACAACCAAGGCCCTAGAAGAAAAGACCGTGGGAGGTTCTTCCTAGTGGGTGTCAACCAAATTGTTTCCTCCTAGGAAAGTGATTTACTCTTTCCTGAATGTTAAATTCTGATCTGCAAGCTGGCTGAATATTAAACCCTGGAGCAGTGTGCTTAAGCAAAGCAGACCTGCAGGCTCGTATTTTGCTTCCAATTATCTGAACACCGAGCAAAAACATTAAAGTTTATGATTTTCGCTTCTCAGAACAGAAAGTTTGCCACAGTGCTTCAGCTCAGAATTTCTGCCTCCTAAGTATTACACAAGAGGAAAAAAAAAATCAAGTCTGTTAGATTTCTCACGCTGTGTTTGTTAAGAAAGAACTATACTATGATGATATAGAGTCCTCTCATACTCAAAATCTGTAGGTAGCTACTTAGTCCTTAAACTGGGACTACTGGCCTTTTAACAGATTCTATATAAATGAAACATAAACTGGGCCTTGCTAAAATGGCTCAAGAAAATCCCAAAGTACCAAGAAAGTCCACTATTTTCAAGCATTCTATAAATGTATGTTTGTCCAAATGAATCAAAAGCTTAAACTCCCAGGCAGGAGCCATTTATTATGACACTCGTAGTGAGACGTACATCCACACAAACCACTTCATTAACCTCCACCACTAACTTAATTTTCAAATTCATTTTTATTTAGTATGAGCTTATAGAAGGGAAAATGTTTTTAGTCTTTCAACACAAATTAAACTAGTAAAACATTGCTAACAGACCGAAGTGTGAATGCAACCTCTCCCAAGCCCAGAACAGTTTATTTTACAGAAATGTCACACTTTTGGTAAGAAAGCCATCTTCAGACTTCATGACCTGAACAAATGTTTCCTTCAAGTTGTAAGGCCATACATGCATGTAGTTATGACAATTGTCCATATAAAATAATATGCTAAATATCATTTTACTCTAATACGGGACACAAATAAAAATAACTCCATTTTCATTCCACTGTCTTTAAATATTTATGGACATGCAACAGACAGGTGAAAACACCTTATTTATATCAAAAATTGATATCATAATATAGGTACTATAAAAAAAGAGAAAAACTTACTATCTAGATAGATGTCAATCAATATACCTTGCAACAAGATGGATAACTGGAAAAAAAATACTAAGTGTGCGAAAGTGAGCAATAGACTCTTAAAGGGCATCATTTAAACAAAGGACAATTCCAAAATAAAGGGTAAAAAGTAAACTAGATGCTCTACACAGTCTCAGATGTTTTGGACTCAAAGATTATGACATAGAATTCACTGAAAATAAGAGGAAAAAGGGAAGAGGACAAGAAGAATTGAGGAAGAAGAGAAAGAGGGAGGGAGGAATGGGAAGGAAGGAAATAAAATTTATTTCAGAATAAATAAAGCTGAAATTTAGTAGATGAAAATGAAAATAAATGTCCTTTTATAAATTAGGTAGAAAATTTCAAAATTATGCTTAAAAGAGTTTTAGGCCTTTGATTTTTATATAGTTGTAAGAGAATATTGTGTAAGTCATTTATTTTTGTTCTTAAATTTCTAGTCTTACCTGAGTTAGAGAAATTTAAGAGCTATGAAGAAATCTTATTTGTTTCTGAAAAGAATGGCTATGTCTATCTCAGGTGAGTTTACACACAGCCCCTTATCTTTGCGCAAACAAGTGATTGGATGGTTATATTGCCATCAATGATGTTTTCCTGAGAACTTAACCAAAGAGAAAACACTGGGCATGTGGCAACAGTTAGTGGGTAGTCTCCCAACCTTCTCATTGAGGCGTATTCCTTTTCCAGTAATTGGGCAGATGCTCCTGGAAATTGCTCTTTATTATTCTGCTTATTGACTAGGGCATTCTGCTAAGGAACCAACCAGCAGCAGCATCCGTGGATGACTGATTGAATGGGATGCAGCTGCCCCATAGAGAGCGAGCGGTGCTCCTTGTTTTCCTCCGTTATCTCATTAAACAAATCTATGTAGCCTTTAACCACAGGCTTGCCTGTGCAATAATTAACAGTTCGCGTTTGGAGTGGGGTCTTCTTTAAAAAAACAAAAGGCAAAGAAAAGAGTATGTCATAGGTTTGATATTTTAACATATACAACAATTTAACCACAGCATTGATTTATAAAATAGAAATTGCTTGGCAACTGTCTTTGAATTGTCAACCCAGACCTAAAGCCTGCCGGAAAGCGTTCAGATTGATTGTTCTCTACAGCGAATGTGCGAAGTTGATTCAATTGATACCGGAGTCACTCTTAACGTTTATCACGAGACACAATCTGTATAGGCGGGTGCCATATCATCATCCCTCTGTGGAAGATCAATTAAAGGCAAAGAGATTTTTCCTTTGTAATTTCCTCCAAAATAAACATGAACTCCGGGCTGAGAGACAGTAGACAGGTAAGGCTCCAAGGGCAGTGTACCCTGTGCAAGAGGTGGGTACTGCCACCAGGAAACTCAGATTAGAAAAGTCTCTTTAATAATGAAGTCAAATAAACCCTAGATGAGATAATTCACTTGGCCTTCATCAGTCATACTCACATCTCGTGAGGCCTTGGTAGATGACAGAATAGATGAATCAAACAGAGATGTTTTCCAAAGTCAAACAAGAATCCAACTATAAAACAGCCTGCTGTCTCTCAGTTATAGAAGCTGTCTTCTCAGCTTATGAAACTAGTTTGAAGTTGAAAAATAATTTAGCAAGGGTGAGGCAATAAGCCATAGTTTTCCTACTGAACCCTGTTTTACAATGTGATAACATTATAAAATTTATTTTATTCTAAATGTGTATTTTCCTAGTGAAATTTTCACTAGGAAAGGATGTGAAGCAATGTTTCTTGACATACATGACTATCATACTTAATTCAGTGTGCGTTCATATTAAAATACATTTGTATTTTAAAAGCAATACACAATTTTTAACACTGACTTTATCCCTAAATATATAGTGGGGAGTGGAGAGGGTGTTAACTTATTGAATTTAAAGAACGTAGTATTTTGGATCTTTTTAGGAAAGCAATCTAAGAATAAATTATTCCTTTATCATATCTGAAACTGTGCTATGAAACTGATCTCAGCTTTAAAAATATAGATCTATTTAATCATTTAATTTTATGAGTACGGATATTTTGCCTATACCCATGCATGCACCATGTACATGCTGGTGCCCTCAGAAGTCCGAAGATGGTGTCGGGTTCCCTGAAACTGGAGTTATGAATAGTGGTGAGCCACAAAGTGGGTGCTAGGAACTGAACTTGGGTCCTCTGCAGGGACAACGAATGCTCTTAACTTCTAACCTATCTCCCCAGTCTCTGATGTCATCTTATCAGTGTGACCCCACTTGAATTCGTCCCACGGATCTAGAGCCAGTAAGCATGGGTGGGCCCAAGGGGTCAGATACAACAAGCATTTAACAAGTCTCTTGTGTCCATTTGAACCAATCACTGCACTGGTTTCAAAGACCAAACTTTCCCATAGCAAAGCAGCACCGAGCTTTACTAAAAATGGCAGGGCATAGAACTCTCAGGTTGTTGGATGGATTCAGGCCTGGATATTGCGTAATTTGTGGGCACCAGTGAACCAAAAACAGGGGGCGGCAGGGGAATAATGGGCCGGCCCGCTGAGCTGTCAGCACTTCCACCAGGGTGACTCCAGGGCCACCCAGCACACCTGTGAAGTCAGCCTTGTTATGCTGCAAAGCAAGGGGAGCTGGATTTGCCTTGCCGCAGGTCCCTTCGCCATGTTCTCCACCGCTCTCCATCAAACAGTCTTGCAGCACAGATAGATCTACGTCTGCATCGATTGGCTATCCGTCCAGAGACCTTTTACCTGGCCTCTGTTTGTGCGGCTTCATATCTTTATGACACGGAATGGACAGCGCGGCGCCGCATAGCTGTTATCCATTAACCATTCCTGTTTTGCTAATCATCACCGACTCCATCTTTCTCTGTCCTATCTGTTATTGTCTTCCGAAAAGAGATGTGAGATTTCCTTAGCCTGCTCTGTTTTACATGACATGATTTGTGTATCTGCCTACGAGAGTTTCTCAAATGAACCCTGTGTATTATCTCCCCCCCCCCAACCCTTCCTTCTCAGAAGAGAGAAGAAAAAGGTCATACATCTGTAAAATGACAGCACTTATGAAAAATGGGAGTTCGGCCCACATGGCTCTCATCAGACAGAAGCTCATCTGCCTTGCTACAGACACCGCTCATTTCCTCAACATCAGGCTGAAGTTAAAAGCAGGAAGCACCTAATAAATTGCCTGCTCTCTCAAATTAACAAAGCATAAAGAATTTTCTTGGTAATCAATGAGTATTTCTTGCTCTAAAAAGAATGTAAGTGTCAAGCGGTGGGGACGTCAACACGTGATCACACGTCTCCCTATAAAATGACTTTTAAGATGTCAGCCCAACCTAAATTTGGAAAGACAAAAGCCCGCTCAAGAGGATGGGTGTAAAACAGAACTTTCTTCCTTATTTTCTGTACTGAAGACATCAAGTGTTTTAAAGACAAGAGGAAATATTATCCTGGAGTCACTGCAGTGAGCTTAGGCACACGTATTTTCAAGAAACAATAAATGATATATAACAATTACAGTAAGTGTGAGAATCTTCAAAGTGACTTTGTGAGAAATTGATCAGTTCTATTTTCCAATGTGGGGGTGAGGGGGTGGCGACCTGAGTCAAAAAATACATTTATCATAAATATATCTAATGAATACGAAGTATTGGTTTTGTGTGTTTTAGCCTTGAGCCGATGCCAAGAGTAGGAAACTGTGAATCAAAAGGACACTTTTGTAATCTCTACTTTAGATTTAAAAAACAAATAAGTTTGGTGACATGGGGGTGGGAGGTCGTGTTAAGCAATTGTGAAGAGAGCTGAAATCCTTTCACCAAGAAGAGAAAAATAGTAACTGTAAAAATTTCCCCTACTTACATGCTTAAGTTTCATCTTTGCCCTTAAGACAAGCTCCTAGGAAATGGAACTGGTGGGAATCAAACTGAGGTCCCTAAGTCGGAAACATTCATTAGGAAAGTCGTGTTTCTTCAGGGCAGAGTCAGACTGTTCAGCTTCCAACAGCAGCACAAAACATCTCCACTCCACTGGGCCACTTCATTATTCAAGTCTATGCCTCCAAGAGTGTTCTTGTCTTGTGTGTGAGTGACCCCTTCAGGTGCTATTTTGAAAAGACTACTCTACCTACAAGAGTCTCCTGAGGAAGGCTAAGAATTGATGGGAAAACTTTTCAAACAATTTCTGAAATTCATTCAAAAATTGCAGGCGAATAATTCTATTTTAACTGATGCATCCTGCCTGCCATCTATTCCTAAACAGTCACCAAGAAAGTGTTTGAACGCTCCCTGCAGGAAGCTTTGCTGCTAATACGGCAAAGACAGCAGTCAGAACACAGCGTCAGGCTCATTTCAATCTGTACGCTGACCCCACAGGTGCAGAGGAATTCATCCAACCCTAGAGCTGGGTCATCCACAGAAGATATTCGTGCCATAAAACAAGAGGTATAATAGTGCAAAATACTGCTCTTTGGGAGTTTACTAGCCACAAACTGCACAATTCATAAGCTACATTTGTTCATCAAATGTAATTATTTCATTATCTTCAGCGTCTCAGATAAAATATTTGACATCACCAGAACACAGGGCTGAAGTACGTCTGACTCTAAGAAGACTGAAGCACAATTAACAGCCACGTCTTTAAACTATGCTCAAGTGGAAAAGGAAACCAACATGGAGACAAAGCGTTTCTCCTTTGCCCAGCTAATAGGAGTTGAATCTGTAGTAGCAGAGCGTAATAGAGATTTCTCTGCTGATGGATCTGTCCCACAGACGGGGCCTACAGTGGTGGCCTCAGCCCCAGGTACCAACTGAGCACGGGAAACATGATTGGTGAACTAACAAAATGTTACAGTTTGTTTAAATGTAGTCACACGTTTGATGTGTCTGTTTCTAATAGTACATTGGAAAACTGCCAGCTGGAGAAGCAATGGCATTCACAGCCTTACCGTCCCAGTAAAAAATGACAGATTTCAAAGAGTTTAGGGGGAAAGTTCTGCAATTTTTCTTAATATTCGCATTTCAGTATTTTTTTCTCAGCTAATAAATCCATTACAGGATTTTTCCTATGAAATAGTGTTGTACTATGAAATCTATCTGTTCAAATCAGAAGGCTCTCCTGACCATCAATACAGAATTGATTTAATTCTTGTACATTAAGCTACGCACCACTGTAGCTTTAAAGGAATGGGGATAGTAAATGTGTAATGGCATGTGTCTGTAATCTGTGCTTATACGAAGGCTCAAATTCGTCAACATGCAGTTTACCATGTGACTATTAACTGAAGTATTTATATTAACAGAATATGAGGTAATTTACCATTTGCATAATTTTTGGCAGATTAAATCACAAGTAATACAAATATTTAGACAATAAAGCAAATAAACTTTAGCAGTTCCAAATGTTGTCACCATTATGGAGTTTTATTAAAATTTTAAAATGGTACTTTTCATTTCACTATCTTTTCATTTTGTTTCAATTAAAACTGTATCACAGGTATCTTCCCACACCAATAAAAAGATATCAGCGGAAATTGTCGAAGTGTTCCGTTGCATGTGTTACAATAATGTACTCAGCCTTGAACTCATGGACACCTAGTTTGCTTTCCAATTGTCTGCTATTAATGTACACAGAGATGACCACTCTTTAGGTTCAGTCTCTACCGTGTGTTATTAATGGCTTGATAACACTAGGACAAATCCTTACAAGTCAATAAAACCTTACTGATAGCAGTAACTAAACTCTTTTTAAAGCAAGACTAACCAGTGAATTATCATTTGCTATCATTCTTACTAATATGAAAAGTAGATGGCCTCTACGAGTAAACACTATTAAGATGTTCTAGATACTGCTGTCAGGCATTCGTCCAGCTATCTCGATGAGTCTTCTCCATTAATCCTAAGGAAGAATTCAAGCCAGTGTTTGCAATGGAAATGATTTATTTTCTGATGATTAATTCTCTTCCTTTTTTTTCTTGTTTCATGAAATTTTTTAGGAAAAATAATTTTTGGTAAGAACCTGACTAAAAAACATGACAAAACACTCTGAATTCATACAATCACTGTCGTGGGTTTCTAGACATAAAAAGTCATTCTTCACAGGGTAAAACACACGGTACTTTGCAGACAGCCAGTGGCAGAATAAATCTTAGGGTCCAACACGTACACAGATCTGGAGCATAATGAAAAGAGAAGATAGAACCTTAAAGATCAGGAGTGTCCTCGAAGGCAGGAGGAGCAGAATTTCTTATAATCTGTGTTAAACTCTGTGCTTCAGGCAGCTCCACAATGGTGCAGACTGGTGATGGTACAGCCCATGATGGTGCAGACCCAAGATAATGCAGACCCGTGATGATGCAGATCCATGATGGCGCAGACTGGTGATGACACAGATCCGTGATGGCGCAGACCAGTGATGACGCAGACCCCTGATGGCACAGACCCGTGATGGTGCAGACCAGTGATGATGCAGGCCCATGATGGCAAAGACCTGGGATTCAGGAATAGTCCTGATGCCCCATTTGGCTAAAGAATTCTACCCCCTGTAGTCAGGCAGAAGCATCATAATCACTGCACCGGTTATAACACATTATGGACTATGTGATCATATTAAGGTAACTGATAGTTAACAGTGTTCACACTGCTTCATTCAATAGGTTCAATTGTTTTAACTCATAACACTGTCACGAGTTATAAGAAATCCCCATGTAGAAATAGCTTTTCCTTAGTAGATATCCAAAATGGAAAAGTTGTGTCATTTCTCAGATTTTTAAAAAGTCAACCACAGAAACCCTGCAGAACAAAGATGTATCACCCCTTACAGAGTACTCCTTAGGAAAGATGAATTCTATCAGCATCCATCATGCATTTTCTAACATGCTCTAAATGTGCTTTGTCAATTCAAGTTTGGTTTTTTTTTTTTTCACTTGGTCCGAATTAATCAGTTTTTTTTTTTTTTATCTGAAGTAGGGTTTGTTATAAGGCCAATGTGGTCACACTGAAACCACTGAATGACTTACTGAGGCCAAATGCCTTCAAGTTGCTTTAGACTCATGCATAACAGTGCAGGTAGACAAGATACAAGCACTCACGCATGCGCGCACACACACACACACACACACATACACACACACATCTAAGCACATGTTTGGAACATTAAATAGGAAACCTCTGTTAATAATTTAATACTTCTGGGCAAAGCAACAAAATATATCTTGCTAACATGGTTTCCTTGTCTAAACATAACTTATTTTCATTAGTTTGTAGTAAGGCAAAGAACGATAGGTGTCTGAGCCATAGGTGTCTGTCTCTAGGCACACAGAGTAGCAATGCTAAGCTGTGTTCTGGTAGGGGTTCTCTCTTAGCTTTTCATTTTATGTATTAGCAACATGTCACATACACCACTGTGGGGGGTGGCAGGGGTAGGGAGGACCCTTAAGAGTCAGTTCTCCTCTCTAGGAATCTGGGGAATCAAACACAAATGATTGGGCTCATGCAGAAAGCATCTTTACCCACTGAGTCATTTTGCCTGCCCTAGCAGAGATCCCTAGGAGCCTGACTTACATGAACCAACAACCATGACTTGCTGTTAGCATAACACTGTTTACCTTGTGTAGTGTTCTGAATGTGAAATGTCACCCACGAGCTCCTGTGTTTAAACACCTGACTTTTAGCACATGCCACTGTTTTGGAAAATTGTGGAACCTTCAGGAGATGGAGATTGTTGGAGGAAGTGGGTTCTGGAGATAGAGCTTGACGGCTGATAGTTCAGCCCTACTTCCTGGCCACTCTCTGCTTCCTTTTCCATCAAGATGGGAGATAAAACGTCCCAGCTGCATACTCCTGCCACCATGAAACTACCTACTGCCACACATTCTCTTCCATGATTGATGTGTTCCCTCAAACTGTAAGCCAAGACCTCCCTCGAGTTGTTTCTTTTCATGTGTTTGCCCACAGCACAAAGAAAAGTAAGTAAAGTAACCAATTTCTAAATATATATGTTGTGTGTGTACATTCTAACTTTTAAATAAATTTTTGTTAGTGAATACTAATAGTACAAAATAATGGGTTTCATGGAGACATTTTCATCCTAAGTAAGCCAGTCTCCAATACCCAGATTCCAGGAATTTTCCTACCAGGACATTCTAACTCCCAATGTAAGCACATGACTTTTATGCCCACCCAACTCAAGAAATATCCTCACTCTTGCTTCTTATTCTTCAAGTGCTGCGGCTTCTGGAAAACAGGACCACTGGGTGTTTATATAACTTCTACGTTTTGTTCTCTTTATCTAGCTTTCTGTTAGGTCGATGGAGGAACAAGCTTGCTAATAAGTTTGATTATGAAACAGTTGGGAAACACACACACACACACAGGATTAATCTTGCCCACAAATAATATGCAAATATTTTTGTCTCATCTCCATCACTCCATATTTCTTATTTGTATTTGTTCCGTTTATACTCCCTGCTCTTATCTCTCTGTGTGTCTCACATGTTCTTTCTCACCTCCTATCTTTCTAGACTCGAAATAGTGGTGCTCTAAAGGGCCTTTATTTGGAATATACATTAACCTGTGAGGAAAACATCTTGAATATTGAATATACATCTTGTCTTTGAAAGGGTGCATATGTGTGTGTCTGTCTGTCTCTCTCTTTCTGTGTGTGTGTCTGTCTGTCTCTCTTTCTGTTGTGTGTCTGTCTCTTTCTGTGTGTGTGTCTGTCTGTCTCTCTCTTTCTTTGTGTGTGTCTGTCTGTCTCTCTCTTTCTGTTGTGTGTCTGTCTCTCTCTTTCTCTCTCTCTCTCTCTCTCTCTGTGTGTGTGTGTGTGTCTGTACAAAACACGTGTGTGCATGCATTGCCACAGCATGGGTTGTGGAGCTTCCTTAGGTATTGTTTTTCACTTTCCAACTTGTTTGAGACAGAGTGTCTGCTGTTTCTCCATTGCACAAGCCAGGCTAGCTGACCTGCAAACTTCTGGGAATTCCCCTGTCTCCTCTACACCCTATAGGTATGCTGGGTTTATAGATGCTCATCACCTCTAATTTATTCTCTGGAGTATCTAGAGACCTCTTGTGGCTTCTTCAGGCACTGCACACATGTGGCGCATTCATACAGACTCATGCCCATGCCAACAAATTTAAAAAAAAGCAAATGCCAATTTTGACAAGTCAGTTCTCTGTTGTTGTCGTTGACGTTGCCAGGCTTTCTTCAGACCCCAGCACTCTGGTATTTCCAGTTTCCAAGCCCTGTGTTTAGCTCCCCTACACTTAAGAGCGTTACAAAACAAAGCTGCACTTGGGAGATAGTCCAGGAACTCTCAATGCTGTAAATTAATTTGCTCACTTCAGAGTGTTGCAAACCATCTCTCAGAGTCTGTCCTGGTTTTTGCTAAAGGAAGGGAAGGATGGGGGGGAAAAAGAAGAAAGAAAGAAAAGCAGCAGGTCGAGGACCCAGGACAAAGTGTGTCCTGAGTTTCAGTAAGTGGCCTTGTCACATGAAACTTATGTCCGCTGTTAAGTGGCTGAGCCAGCTGCAGCCCATGTGCCACACAGGCTGGGCCTCTTATTTCTCCTGTCCAGTTATTGTGCCTATAAATCCAGCAGGCCACCTGTGCAATGTGCTCATCAGAAGAGCCCCTGAGGAGGCATTAACATAGCAAGGCTCATAAAACACAAATCCTTAAATGTAAAAACTGACACTTTCATCCTCTCCAGGCTATGTCTATATAGATTTCTTTTTAATGAAAAAGGAAAGGCCTATTTTTTTTCACGTCCAGCAAAATGCCTGTGTACGGGGTCACACAATTAATAATCCTATTTTTAAATGTTCTATTATTGTGAGACTGCTTAATTTTATTCTCCCATGAAATTATATGTTGTTCCATAATTAGAACACTTACCCTTGTCGATAGCACTTTAGTCATGGAAATAACTCAGGATGAGCATTTGAAGACACCAGTTTACAGCAGAACAAAGATATTCCATTTAAACAAGCCAGCCACAATAATGGAAGCTTTTCAACAAAACCATCTTGAATATAAACAGAATGTATTTTTCCCTCCAATCAAGATTGTGTCCCACGTTGGCAGAGAGAGAAGAGGCAATGGTGTTTGTAGAAGCAGGAATGGTATTGATGGCTAAAGCAAAACTAGTGGTGTAGAAAAGCAAAGAAAAGCACAGTGGGGCAGCTGTATTGGGCACAGATGCATGCAGGATATATGCTTTCTGGTCAAAGATTTATTTTTAATTATGTGTATAGGGGTATGTACATGTGTGTGTTGATGAGCATGGAGGGTACATGAGTTACATGAGTCAGATCCTCTGGGGCTAGAGTCACAGGGGGTTGTGAGCAACCTAGCTTGATTCCGAGAATCAAATGAGGCTCTCTGTGAGAACAGCATTGGCTCTGAACTGCTGAACCATCTCTCCTAAATAACATTTTAAAATTTTACTATAGATGTGTTTCACTGACCAGAGGGCAACTTGTGGGAGTCTGTTTTTCTTCCTCCACTATGTGGGTTCTGGGGATCAAACCTAGGTCCTCAGGCTTGTTGACATGCACCTTTACTCCCTGAGTCTTCTCACAGGCCCACAAGCACTTTTGAATATATCCTCAAAGGCGAATCAGGGTCGTATTGATAAAACGTAGGAAGTCTTTATCAAAACCTTACAAGTACCAAAGAAGAAGCAATTAATACAAGCTTTGTAATGCTCCCAGACAATCACAAACAAGTCACTGGGGAAAGAAATAGGCCAAATAATTATTATTCTAATTAATTTTCAAAGTAGATAGAAAAGAATCCATTAAATCCTCAGTAAGTTTTTTGTCCTTGTGCCTGAGAGTTACTCTCTAGGAATGTGATTTTGTTTCCTCTGAGCTTTGGACCACATCAGACATTCCACCAGTGGTACTTAGGATGGAGGCTGTAGGCCCCATGGTATCAGTTCTACCTTCCAGCGAGGTGAGACTGAAGTATCTGGCTGACATTAGGAGGAGCTGGAGGCTAAAGGTCAGAGACTTGACAGCAAACTAGATGACTGGAGCCAATGAAAAGTACTAATGCAAGCCTAGGGAGAGAGCTCTTGATACCCATTACTGTTCCCAAAGCTTACATGGAAATGGTCGCAGAGACGAGTACATAACTTTTGTTTTCAGTTACTAATTATCCAGGCAGAAGACCACAGATGAACATCACTTTACCATTGTGACACTGTATACTGTCTTATTAACTGCAATCACACACACAAGCACATACACATAAATACACTCAGAAACACACACATACACACATGCATATGTACACTGGTAAACTAGCTTTTCTCCATCTTGGGCTTGAAAGCATCTTGTAATAAAAACAAACTAGATTCATTCCCATGTATGTTTAAATCTGTTTCTCAAGGATTGAGCTATGCCTCCATCTGTAACCTTAACTACAATGGTTCTGTACTGCCCATTCCAGGAAATGGCAGCTATGCCATTGTTTCAAAAGGTTATTATGACCACTTGTTGTTATGACCACTTGTTGTTATGACCACCTTGTTATGATCACCTTGCAACCATGTCTTTGCTTCACAACAGGCTGTGATGACCAACTTGTTATGTCTATGTTCTGTTTTAGTAACTCCCACCTATTTGCTTACCAATCCCCTATTCCTGAACTATAAAAGCCCTTATCTTACCTATGTCCAAGACTGATCTCTTAAACTTCATCTTTGGGAGAGACAGCCTGTGTACACAAATATAAAAGCTTGCTTCAATTAATTGCTTACTTCAATCAATTGAGCCAGGATGATTTTGGACAAAGTCTGTTGTACGAGATCACTTGCTCATTCCTGGCTGCTCAGCCCCCAAATAATCACTCAGAAACTATATTATTTAAATCTCTGCTTGGGCATTCACTTAAGTGTATTGCTAGCTAACTTTTACATTAAGAATTAACTCAAAACCATTATTTTTATTTTACTATGAGGCTCGTGGCCTACCGGCAAGGTTGTACCTAACAGCTCATGTCTTATTCCTCTAGGGACTCCATGGCATCTCTCTGACACTGCTTCCTTTCTCCCAGCATTCAGTTTAGCTTTCCCCATCTAGCTCTGTTCTGTCCTTCTGTAGACTCAAAGCAGTTTTTTTATTCATTAACCAATAAGAACAGCACATATACAGAAGGACTTCCCATACCATTTCCTCTTTTTTGTTAAATAAAAATGAGGGTTTTAACTTTAACATAGCAAGATTATATAAAGCAAAACATGTATCAAACAAGAATTACAGTTACAATATTTAATATCTACTTTATCTTTCATCAAAATTAAGGAAAATGATAATTATAATTATCTATTCTTCAACTTCATCAAAAACTTCAGAAAGATATAATATTACCTAAGTAAACAAGAAGTGCATTGTAAGCAACTTCCAAAACTCTAGAATTGACAGAGACATCTCGCGGCCTGAACAGCCACCCAAGCTTTTTCTGAATCATTGGGACATCCATCTTCAGGCTACAGGCTCATAGTATCCTGCAGACTTTTCCATGAAGCAGGAAATTTCAAAGACAGTTCCACCTATATTTGCAGTTTGTCAATAACTGTCTTCTGTGTCCTGCAGAATGTCTAGCAGACTTTCATGAAGCAGGAACCCTGAAGTACTGTCTCACCTTCTTTCACCTTCTTTAGGCACCTTCAGCAGTCTTTTTTTTTTTTTTTTTGTGGTTCCTACAAGTCCAGTCAAGCAGTTCAGGCAAGTGCAGTTTCCTGCCCAAATGGCTAACAAACTCCATGAGGAGCCTCTTTTATGCCCATCTTTCTCTTGAAGTACTTGATGCTGCCAAGAACAGATATGTCTCATTGTCATGAAAAGTCCTAAGTTCTTAAAACATTTTAAATGCCTTATTCTGTAGTCTTTTAAAGATTTGAAGAATGCCTATCTAACTGAAATATATCTCTATGTATCTAGAAAATCTAACTAGCATGACTACACACTTGACTATTATAGATGATTATCTATTAACCTATATTTCTTAATTATACATTATATTTTTAATTGAGCTGCACTAACACAATAACCTTAATCAAGAGCAGATATATATATGTATATATAAAACAAAATTGACCTTAAATTTGTATTAATAAACCAAGATCCATACCAATGCAAATCTCTATAGTATACCCCCCTTTAAATGTAAACAAACATTTATAAACCATCATTGAGGGAATTTGGGCATAGTTCTTTTCAAACTGCTTCCTGCTCTTTGTTGGATGAAGTATTTGGGGATTCACGGAGACTTTCAGGGGAGGAGCGTCTTGGTCAATCCACATTAGTCTAGAAGGATTCCATAGGTTCTCATCCTCTATGGAAACAAATGCAGAACCTCTTTTCCAAAAAGGCAAATCCTTAGACCCAAATTTTGAATCAAGATACCTTTAAAATATGTAGGTTGGTTTAGCTTAGCAGTCTATACAATGAAATATCTCTCTGTACTTAGCTTCACAGTCAAAAAAATTAAAGAAAACACAATAGTATACATAATCCAGATTTTCTGTGTATATTCCATCTTTACGTGACTTATTTTTCTTACTCTATTTTACTCTATGACCTTTTATACTCTGTTTCTTTAAAGACTTTGTTTTATTTAATTATTTTTATAAACCATTTACTTCCTTTTATAACTCTCCATATATACTCTATTTCTTCTCTCTCCCAAGCATACATACATATTTTAAACACACTGTGTCTCGTTTAGAGTTCTTTTGTGTCCTATTGTGTATCTGTAATCCTTTTCTGTTCTAGAGCGCTTTTAAAATGGTAAACAGTTTGGTTGCAGTGGTCCTGGGTGCTGGCTCCACCTCTCTCTGCTTTTCAAAATGGCAGAGTTACCATTACCGCCAGCTCTGGGATCACCAGGAAAGAGCCACGCTCACCACTAACTCTGAGAAGGAGCCTATAGCACATAACCCGTTTTTATCTGAGTAATAGCTAAATCTGCCATGCAGCACACTGTGTAGCCTGGAAATATCTCTGTGTGTGGCAGCAGGAATCCACCATGCTCTCCTACTTGTCCATGCCTAGTAGATCTGATTCTGCTCCTGCCCAGGAAGGAGCGCTGAGCCATGGGCATGGCCTCAGCTATTTTCCTCCTAACCTCAAGTGGGCATATAAGCACCTGGGCCCACAAACCCCATTCAAGTGCTCCATAGCCGAACCTCCCAAAAGAGTCAGAGCCGTTCATGCCAGCAAAGCAGGAAGCCACCATTTTGAAACCACATGGTTTTTGCTGCCAGCGCTGAGGCGGGAAACCTCTTAAAAGAATCGTGCCTCTGCTTGCTTCTAGCAAACAAAGCCCACCTGAGAAAATGCTTAACTTTGTTCTTTATTGTGTCTAGAATTACTTTTTAAGCTTTCTCGGGTTTTACATGAATTTAATCGACCACCTTGGCGTGTCAATTTGTTGTAGGAGATTACTTGTTTGTTCCTGGCTGTTCAGCCCCAATATAACCACTCAGAAACTGTATTATTTAAATCACTGCTTGGCCAATCACTTAAACATATTTTTATATCTAAAATTAACTCATTTCCCTTATTTTATGTTTTACCATGAGGCTCCTGGCCTACTGGCAAGGTTCTAGCTGATTGCTCAAGTTTTTTTTTTCCTCTGGTGGCTCCATGGCATCTCTCTGACTCCACTTCCTTTTTCCCAGAATTCAGTTTAGTTTTCCCTGACTAGCTTTGTTTTGCCCTGCTATAGGATCAAAGCAGTTTCTTTATTCATTAACCAATAAAAGCAGCACATATACAGAAGGATTTCCCACACCAAATGTCCTTCTGCTCAAATCTATGGGATTAATAATACACAAACACACGCAGAGGGGGAGCTTACTTTGTGCCAGAAACTGCTGTGGGAACTTTACACTAACTCTCAATATTCATAGATGAACTTTTATCATGAAGGCAGTTCATTCACTGATATATTTTACATTAAAAAGAAAAATGAAGACTTGGGTCAACTATACTCCTTAGTTGTTTGGTTTCTGTAATTTGACAGCTTTTAAAAGGCTTCTCTCTTTCAGTAGATTGCCTTAACCCACCTTGGCTCTGATTTGTATGGCGGATTTTTAGTGCTGATTTTCTAGACACCATTATGGGATCAACAGTCTTCTCAAAAACACTGTTACTAAGCCAGGATACAAAGACCTGTAGACTCTTAGGGACAGATGAGCTGGTTCAGGTCATAAAACGCTTGGTGGACGAGTTTGAGTACCCACGTTCAGAACGCCAGCACCCATGTAAAAGCCAGCCTCCTCAGCACATGCCTGAAATCTTGGGGAGAAAGGGAGGGAAAGAGCAGGCCAACTAATCTAGTCAACCGGTGAGCTCCAGATTCAGTAAGAGACTCTTTTTCATAAAAGTAGGAGAAGAATGTTTGAGAAAGATTCCCAAACTCTGGCCTCACTACAGGTGTCTACACACATAAATAACACACACACACACACACACACACACACACACAAATTCAAAAGATCTGAAGGCAGCAAAATTGGGACTCTGAAATGGGCTAGTGAAGATTTCTGAGATGCTTTTGAGCTTGTTTATAGAGGCTAAAAGATGTTCACGGAGGGTGATCTCTCCTTAAGTTGTCTGGCATATAACTGTTGATAACTTTCAGACAGGCCTATTTTTTATGTTTCACATATGTGTTAATTCTTTCTTCTCTCTACCATCATTGAAATATGTGGTAATAGAATAAAACATGCACACCAGTTCAACAGACTAGAGTTCAAAAATAAATTTGTACATTTTCAGTCAATTTATCATTGACAAGACCGCCAAAAATGCATAAGCAGAAATGACGATCTTCTCAGTAAATGATGCTGAGAAAATCAGTAAGGACAGACCCAGAGCAATAAATTAGACTCTTATTAATATAAACAGCTTTGAATGGGCTAAAGACTGAAATATCAACCCAGAAGGCCTGAAACTTTAAAGTTGGAAGAGAAACAGGGGAAACTGTTTGACACTGGCCAAGCTGATGACATCTTCTGTGACACTTAAAGAAAAAAAGAGAGAAATGTGATTTACAATGACAGAATTGTTCCCACACACTACAGGAAACAAGTCAAAGTAAAGAGACAACCTGTGGGGTGAAGACATTTGCAAACTACACATAAATATAGTTTGTATAACCAAACTTTGCAAATAACCCATAAGCCTCAATAACAGTAAAGAACACTTAAAAAACAGAAGACCTGATATGACAGTTTATTGGGTTTTATTAATTGGCTTTTAAAAACAGGATTTACCTATGCAGTTTGTAGCTGGCCTAGAACTCCCCAAGTAGACCTGACAAGCAGTAGAGATCTGCCTGCCCCATCTTCCAAGTTCTAGGATGCAAGGTGCATGCCACCACACCCGGCCTCCACTTAGACAGTTCTTAAAGGGAGGTCCACCAATATCTGAAAGACACGGAAAAATGCTCACCATCAGGAAACATCAGAGACATGCAAATGAAAACCACAGGAAGATATCATCTCGCATCTGCTAGAAATGGCTGTTAACAAAAACATAAACTTTGAAAAGTTCTGGCAGATTTTGAGAAACTATAACAATTATATATAGCTTGGGAGAATGTAAACTGTCAAAAACCAGTCAGAGAAATAGCATGGAAGTGCCAGAAATAATAAATACAAAGTAAATAAATATAAAACAATAACGTGACCCATTGCTAGTTGTGTATCTAAAGAAAATGAAACCGATTTCTGAAAAAGGCATCTATATTACCATGTTCATAGTCAAGACAGCAACACATGTTAGCTTGCTGCAGTAAGAGAACGAAACAACCATCTAAGAGAAATTATTATGGCTCAGTTTCAGATATTTCAGCCCATAGTCGCTGGCCCCATTAATTCTAGGCCATGGGGAGGCAGAGCATTATGGACATGTGAGAACGTGGCTGAAGAGGGTTAGGAATATGGCAGACAGGATAGAATGACACAGGAAGGAAGCAGATGCCACCATGGACCTGCCACCAGCAAGCTTCTCCATGCAGCAACGACCCACCTCCTAATGTTTTCAGAATGTCCCAGAAGGACCAGCAGCCAAAGCAGTCAGCACATGAGTGCTGGAGGATATGTTCTATTTCAAGCTCAAACAAGACACAATCCATGTCTACTGATAGATAAGTGGATAAAAACCCTGAAAAAGAGAGATGGCAGGGGGTGGGTTGGGTTATGTGTCTGTCTGTCTGTCTCTCTGAGTGTATGTGTCCATAATAGAATACTATTTGGCCTTCAAAGGGAAGGAAAACAGATTACATAGACAACAAGAATAAACCTGAAGGACATTAATACTAATTAAAATAGTCTGGAGGATAATAGACTGAAAATTCACGCTCAGATATAGAACCTGAAAACACTGAACTGATAGCAACAGGAGGGAAGTAGTGTGGCCAGGAACTTAAAGGGGGAAATACGGACAGATTTTGTTTAAAGGGTACAAAGTTTCAGTTTAGCAGAATAAAGTGCTCAGGAAATATATTATCCAATAACAGCTAACAAACTGCATTGTAAACTTGAATTTTATTGCAAATAAAGCTTAAAAATTCTTAACACACACACACACACACACACACACACAATGTGAGGTGGCCACCACGTCAGTGAACTGGAACAAGGTCCTCATTTCACAATATTTATATAAATCAAAGTGCTATGATACATGGCTCAAATGTATCTAATTTTTATTTGCAAATTGTATTTTGATAAAGTTAAAGAAAAAACAAAATCACACATTCATTCTGAACAAAAAATTGTTTGAATCTATTGGAAAATCAAAATGTGCACACTGAATTATATTGTGGATATTATTTTTAGTTTAAATGTTACATTATAAAAATAAAAATATATCATTTTCTATCTTTTTTCTGAAAATGAATTTAAAATCACAAAATGAAAGTGGTATATGGATGGCCCCAGCTAAGACCCCTAGCAATAATGGAGAAGGTGCCTAACTGATCTTCCCCTGTAATCAGATTGGTGATTACCCTATCGTCATAGAACCTTCATCCAGTAACTGATGGAAGAAGATGCAGAGATCCACATCCAAGCACCAGGTCAAGCCACAGGAGTCCAGTCAGAGAGAGGGAGGAGGGATAATATGAACAAGGAGGGAGGGGTCAAGATCATAACGGGGAAACCTACAGAGACAGTTGACCCGAACTTGCTGGAACTCAAGGACTCTACCAAAAGCTGGCGATCCTGCATGGGAGCTGGGACCAAGCCAGGCTCTCTGCATGTGGGTGGCAGTTTTGTAGCTTGCTCTTTTTATGGGATCCCTGGCAATGGGACCAGGATCTATCCCTACTGCATTGAGCTGGTTTTATGAAGCCCATTCCAGATGGTGGGCTGCCTTGCTCAACCTTGATGGGGGAGGGGGGCTTGGTCCTGCCTCAACTGAATGTACCAGCTTTGTTTGCTCTCGGGGAAAGCCTTACCCTTTCTGAGGAGTGGATGAGGGTGGGTTGGGGGAAGGTGGGAAGCAGGGGGAGAATGGGAGGGAGAGGAGGGAGGAGGAACTGTGGTTGGTATGAAAATGAATAAAAATAAAATATATAAAAGTAAAGTGGTAGAAAACTACCACGAATGTTGCTAAAACTTGGTTTTAAGTATTTGTAACTCATTTTTAAAAATTTAATAAAATTGTTCTGGAGAGCAGCCTAGGGTTGCCATCCTTCACTGACATCTACAAGTCCTCAAGTTTAATTCCATCTCAAAGAAAGGGAAATCAGTCTGCTTCTGTTTCAAAATAGTATTTTCATCAACCCATGCATTTTGTATTTTGAGATATAGAAATAATGTCAGTGTGTGAGACAGGTAAGATAACAGAAAGCTGTGATTTAGATTTCATCGTCTGGCAAGGAAGGGATCAAAATTACCTCCTTTTTCACGTTTCCAGTATTCCTTCTTTTGAAATACACAAAACCAAAACAGAGTGTGGAAAAATGTTTTACTTGGGATCCTGGGACTCTCAAATGGCACCAGCACAGACAACAAATGGTGACTAGCTTCCCAAACCAACATTCTGTGTCCCTGGTTAAGTTGCTTTGTCTTACAGCACCCCTGTGTCCTCTTGCCCCAGCTTGTCCCTCTTGCCTGTTGGGAGCCACCATGTTCTTCCCTGATGTCACGACAGTGTAAAGTACTGGGGATGGCAGTGCTTTTCAAGGCAGTGAGGTGGGACCACAGCAGAAACCAAAGTCACAATGCTGTGGCCTTCCCCAATGTTCCTGGCCTGGTTCCTTGGGTCCGACAGGAATGATAACTATGTCCTTCTCATCCTGGTGCTGTTCGCCTTCAGGAAGTTACATGGCAAATTCCTGGGTCTTTCCCAGCCCTCAGTTCCTGAAACTTGAGTTACTTTGACAAGGCACCTTGTCAGGAATGACAGGGAAAAAAAATGGTCAGATGTGGAGCAAAAAGAACAAGGTTCAAGCCCAAGTTCTGCCACTTAGACTTGAATGGACTTGAACACATTAGCAAATGTCCTAGCCCCTGACTGCCCTGCAGGAACTAACCCAGTGCTTTTACCATCCCTTGCCAGAATAGCAGCCCCTGGAGCATCCTGAAGTATGGTGGTCTGCAATGCACCAGACTCAGCATCCCCAAGGTGGTTGCTGAAGTAGTGGGCCTTGCCCTAGATTCTACTGCTGACCTGAAGCTACACTTTGAGAATGGCTGCTCTGAAGTACCACAGAAATAGATGGGGATAAAGCACTTGGCGTCACATGGCTATTAAAGGATTAGGAGGTGTGGCCTTGTTGGTGGAAGTATGTCACTGGAGGCAGGCTTGGAGGTTCTTAGAAACCCAAGCCAGGCCCCGTGACTCTCTATTCCTGCTGCCTGCAAATCCAGGTATAGAATTCTCAGCTACTTCTCCAGCACCATCTCTGAATGTGGGCCACTAAGATTCCCACTATGATGATAATGGACTAAACCTCTGACGTGTAAGCAAGTCCCAATTAAAAGCTTTTCTTTGTAAAAGAAAAGACTGCCTTGCTGCAGTCACAGTGTCTATTCACAGCAATAGAACACTGACTAAGATACACAGTTATGCTCCACTACATCCTACTTTGCTTTCTATTATTGTTATGAGAACACAATTACCAAAGCAATGTAGAGAGGAGAAGGTTGATTTGGCCTACAGAGCCACCTCGGGGTCCATCACTGAGGAAATCCAGGACAGGAAATGAAGCCGAGACCATGGAGAAGAGCTGCATATTGGCTTGCCTGGTTTCTTATAAAATGGAGGACCAATGTTGGCATTACCCACAGTGGGGTAGCCCTTCATACATCAATCATTAACCATGAAAGTGCTCAACAGGCTTGCCTACCTATAGGCCAATTTTCTCAACTGAGGTTTCCCCTTCCCAGACGATCCTAGCTTATGTCAACAGGCACATCAGGTAACACAGCAGTGCCATTTCCTCCACGTGTCCCTCGAAGCAACACTTGGTTGTCTTGTTGAATGGATTCTTAACAGCTCAGTTACACAGAGAGGTCTAGGTGTTGACTTATCCCCATGTCTTTTTGATGGCTCTGAGAGTCAAGTCTGTACCCAAGATTAATTCCTTTGATTTCCTCTGCCCCCCTTTTTCACCACAAACCATTATTTTCTGATTGAGAACTGTTAAGACAATTTAAAACAAATCAATGCCTTCCGTTTGTATTCATTGAGAGTGAGTATGGCACTTTGTATTCCTGTTACAAATCAGTGTATCAACTCCAAGCGGTCAGGGCACATTCAACTCAACAATACACCCCAGAGTTAATTTTCTTATTAATGATCTAGATTATTAAAAATTTTTCCATTAGGGTATTTCTATATAGTAAAAATAGGACAGATAATATGTAGACCCAGGTAGCATTCTTTCTGAAACCACCTAGCATGCCTAAAATACCACGTATACCTTGATTGCAAAATGGATGCATCGAAGTTTCCTAAAATACATGTGTCTTGCTTACTCAGACCTTTCTCAGTAAACTCTTCAACCGCGCTCTCAAAGGTTTTCCAAGGATTGAAAAGATGGCTCAGCAGGTTAAAGCATTTGCTGTCTGAGCCCTGGAGTCCACATAAAATGAAGGAGAAGGCTAACTTCACAAAGTTGTCTTCTGATGTTCAGAGATGGTCTGTTTCATGGACTACCCTGATGATGATGATGATGATGATGATGATGATGATGATAATAATAATAATAATAATAATAATAATAATAATAATAATAATAAAAATATTTTTCACAGCTTTCCAGTTGGGGTATAGAACAGCATTCATTTACTTTCGTTTGATGCTCCACTGATACTTATCACTGACAAAGTACAGGTCATTAAATGGATTTAGAGCCAGTTCTTCCAAAGATGAAAGGGGAAGAGCTATGAAATAGGGAAGATTCAGTGCTCATTTCTAATACCCACACAGCATCCCCTTCTAGATGATATGATTAAAGGTTTGCTGGGTAGGGGTGGCTGGGAACATGTAGTATTTAATAATTATTAGGTCTTTAAATTATTGGCAGAGAACAAATTAAATCCCCAAATCTAACAAGTATAAATTACTTTATATTTTATATAATTAAAATATATATAATTATATATAATATAAATTTTATGATACATATTAGTTACATATAAAATCACTCATATATATGTTGAGATAGATTCTCCCTACATAGAGCAGGCTGACCTCATAGACACACAATCCTGCCTCAACTTCCTGAGTTCTGGGATTTCAGATGTATGCCACCATCTTTGACAAAACATTTACTTTTTATCGCAAATGCATAAGTTTTTTGTTTTGTTTGTTTTTGTGGCACTGAGGACAGCGCCTAGAGCTTTGTGCATACTCATCTCCACAAATACATAAATAATTTAGAATTCCATAAGAAGGGGCAGTTTATGATTCCAGCTGTATATATGTTATTAACATTCCACTGCACTTATCACCAACAGGGGTCAAATAAACAACTTTTAACCCTGACAAAGTCTCAAATAAACTGGATGATAATGAAAAGCAGCATAATGCGATGTGTCAAGAAAAATACTTCTCGGGAACTAGATAAGTTTGCTCAGGATGCTGAGGCAAAGCTGGAAGACAGAAGGAGCAGACACTTTGTGCAACAAGGAGGCCCCATGCTCTCCAAAGCTGGAGGTAAGGAAAGAAGAGGCTGTCATACTTTCCTTTGGCCTCTCGGATTCTGAGAAAGAAACAGCTGTGACCAAGGTCAGTCTCCTTTACGAATGGACCCTGTAAGTATTTCTTTTCTAAATTTAAGAACAAACGTTAAAGAGCCTAGAGAAGGCTCAGTACTCACTTACTGCCCTTGCAGAGAACCTTAATTCAGTTCCCACACTCACACAGGCCAGCTCCCAACCACCTGAAACTCCAGGTCCAAGTTCTTGGTGTCCATGGGCACCTGCACGTACATGGTACACATACAAACACATACAGCAGACATTCACTACATGCCCATGTCCATACACATACACACAGAGAGACACATGCACACAGGTCAGGAGGAAGGGAGAGACAAACAAAAATATAAAGAATTTTGAAGGAGAATGTGAAAGGATGGGCATCACGTCGAAGAAAGGTGTGTGGCAGTGAGATATGGCACAGTGTCTTCCAGGCTCTAGTCTCGGAGTTTGCCTGGCATTTGTGCAGCACCGCTAGGCTGTGCATTTTATCCACATGCCGAGAAATGTGTAATTCAATACCAACCATCTTCATACTCTATGATGCACCAACAATGTAGAGTCCCATTCTCCCTTCCCAAATATGAAGTCATTCTCAATAGAATTTGTCAGGCTTTACCTGACTACTTTTCTTTTTCTTTCTTTTTTTTTTTTTTTGGTTTTTTCGAGACAGGGTTTCTCTGTGGCTTTGGAGCCTGCGCTGGAACTAGCTCTTGTAGACCAGGCTGGTCTCGAACTCACAAAGATCCGCCTGCCTCTGCCTCCCGAGTGCTGGGATTAAAGGCGTGCGCCACCACCGCCCGGCTATTACTTTTCAAAGTATGGAAACAACCTAAGTCTACAGACATTCCAAATCCCACACACACAAAAGTGGGAAACCAACCTTTATATCGCATTATTGCACTACAGTCTCACAAATTCTTAAAGCTACTGACTAGTTACCTTGCATATATTTTCATTTATATGCAAGGGTGTTCTATTAGCATTGAAGAGAAAAGTGAGCTTACACAACATGCAAAACACATGAAAGATACAATGGCGTTCACGTAAAATTGTGCATACATAAATGAATTTCCAAAACACAGAGTCAGAAAGCTGTCTGAATTTACTGTCTTAATGAGTTAACAAATAGACGTCAATAACCTGGTACCAGGCAGATATGAAATGTGTCGCCAGCCTTGTGACCCTCACTAAGAGAACAGGATTCATGAGAAAATAACAACGCGGCATTTAAAGTGCTACATCCAAAGCTTTCAAACTTCAGCGGACACAATAGGTGGATGGCATTCCTCTAAAACCTGCCTGTGTTGGGTTTCCTGTGTCTAGAAAGTTCTTCCTAAATTATCCTCTTGTGAATCCATCCTCACCCTGCACAGTCTACCTATTCCTCGGGCAAGGTGCTTTTCTTGGCTGAAGTGTCTTTATTGGACTTCAAAAGTGTCCTCACCGGAAAGAGTCACATCCACTTGCCAGTGAGCAGAGTTAGGTCTGCTCTTCTGGACACATCAAGGAGAACAGAGACATTATAAGCAGGCCACAAAGTGAGAAGGACCACAGGTGTCCTTGACTGAAAAGCAGGAAAGCTTTGGCAGAAATGTCTGAGGTGGTTCCTTGCATCTTAACTGTGTGCACCCTGAGTGCCAGAGGCAGGGCTCAGCAGCACCCTGCCGCTGATGAATACAAAAGGAATGAAATTAGTTGCTGCTTCAGAGAAAGAAGCCAGCACTAAGACATCAGGGTCTGTAACAGGTGTGTATCCGCACACAGGACCTTACAGTGGCATTCTTAACACAAGTGTCCAGGCAGGACTTTAAGATGGTTGGAGGTGCCAGCTCCCTGGATACACACCTCTGCCATCTCTCAAGAGCAGGGTGTGTGAAATTTTGTTCCTCTGCCAGAGAGAAAGCCATCAATTTAGAACGCTGACAATGTGTTTTTCACAGTGGATCAGAGCGAGGAGAGTCGCTGGTTCCCAGGTTGGTTATGTCCTTTAATGCTATCAGCTGTCTGTGGGGAAAAAAACAAAAACATAAACAAAATCCCAACATCACAGAGGAAGTGCCTCCCTGTGCCAGTGGTGCTGAATCCTGAGTTGGGACCGTTTGTCCTACATTTCTGTCTCCCCAAAATTTAAATCTCTCTGTTCGAGAGATCCTTGGATTCGCTTCTGCAATACTCCCTGCTCCTCCTGGGATGCTCACAGTTGTGATTTCTAATATGTTGCGTGCGTGCAGCAGGGTTCTTGCATTCCCAGCAGGGTTTCCAAACCAAAGGTTAAATGTTGGTGAAAGGTGATGCACTTTAGAAATTCCGCATCTCTCAGCTCCTCCCCAGAGACCAGAGGTGCCCCACACTCCTCTCTTAGCCCATGCCTCTGCCTTGAGTGCTGTTTACCTGAGGAGGCAGGGAAGCGGGTTGTTTGTGTATCCCTTTTCTCACCGGATCGCATGATTTCCAAGTCGCCAATCTATGTTTTGGTTTGATCATGTGGAATGTCTCCACCCTGAAATATAAGGAAATAAAATAGCGATCCCCAACGCACAAACCCTGACTCTAAACATTGCCTGCCCTTTGTGACCCTGGACGCGGCAGACACACACGTGCACACCCAGCATGGAATCCTTCCCTCTGGCCTCACCTGCTGCTTCCATCATTGCCAGGCCTTAGCTCCCAGCAGGCAGTAAATCTGTCAATGGGGCCTAGCACCAAGCAGCACCAGGTTTCTATCTAGCCTTTTAAGACACCCCCTCCCAATAGCTTCTCCCATTTAGATGGACATAAATGCTACACTCAGAGAAAGACTGATACCCAAATCTTTATTTAAATTGCTTTCCCACTGAAACAATTTTATCAATCAAAACAGATAAGAACAAGTTTCAAAGCATCATCTAAAGGGATCCATCCCTGAGAAATCAAGGCCACTCACTTTGTTTTGGTCTGCCCGGACAGAGTGCCTGGTGCCTGCAGAAGGGGAGATAAAGTGAGGGCTACACAGAGAAAGGTCACTGTCAGTTGGGTTTGAAGCCAGCCTTTCCAAGACCCCATCATCTACTTCAAGAAAAGCCTGCATTCATCCACTTTTGGCATGGAATGCTGGGTTCGGCTCCCCCTCTCCTATTAGTTCCAGCTCAGGACCATTATAAATGATGTATTAAAACAGATAGAGGGCCACAGAGCAAGCTGAAGGAGGCAGCTAGACACTGATCCTCAATACTGATGTCTGAGCTGAGTTCACTGTCTATTAGAAGTATACTTCGTATTTTAAGTATTTAATTGTGCCTTTTCTTGACAGACAAGCACACTGGAAAAAAAAATGACTATAGGCTAAGGTAGAAAGAAGAAAACCTTGGACCTGAATCTGGCTTCCAACTGGAGCTAACATTTAATAAAATTTCCTATGCAAGAAAGTGTTGCTTGATAAAAGACATCATTGTTTCCCTACCAATTATGAAACAGTCAAATTAAGAATAGTTTCAGCTACTTCTCAATAGCCAGTTCATCTTTGTCATGTTTTTAAGTTCTTAACAACTATTAGGGGATTTTTTTCTCACTTTCTAGCTAATAATTATCTTTCTAAACCAAGTTCAAAAGATGTGGTGGGCAGAATTTAAAGATAGGTGTAAGATTTCTGAAATATACATAGAATAAAACAAAGACTTGGTTCTTTGAAAAAAAACAAGTAAGACTTATAAATCCTTAACAGAGTAGCCAAAAGGAAAAGAAATCTTAAATTAATAAACCTACAGGTGAAAAGGGGGGATGTTATCACAGATTTCAATGAATAATGAAGATTCGTTGAAATCTTTGAAACTTACAAAAAAGGAGATAGAAGAAATGAATAAGTTCCTAGACATGTTGGATCTCCTGAATTAAACCAAGGGTATGTTAACAATTTTAACAAATTCACAGTAACCAAGATTGAAGCAGTAATAAAAAGTCCCTAACAAAGAAAATCCTGGAATTAGATGGATTCTACAGGGGGGTACATTACGTAGATGGGGGTGGGCAGACTTACTCTCTAAGAGCCAGCATCATCCTGACATCACACAAGAGCACAGCAAAGAAAGAAAACCACAGACCAATTTCTCTAGCAAGAGATGCAAAAATTACAATGACATTCCGGCAAAGCATATTCTGGAACACATATAGATTATCATGCAACATGACCGAGCTTCATTTAAGGGGTGCAACATATGCAAATCAGTAAATGTAATATGGAACACAGTAGCAATAAGGACAGAAATCCTATTATCTCAATTGACACAGAAGAGGCCTCTGACAATGTTGTTATCCTTCAAGATGAAAATCCCTGAAGAATCCAAGAACAGAAGCAAAGTTCAACATCCCATGGTCTTAGTTTGATTTTTATTGCTACCTTTAAATTCTGACCAAGACTAACTCGAACAGGAAAGGGTTTATTTGGCTTACATATCCCAGGCCATAGTCCAATCACTGAAGGAAGTCAGAACAGGAACCCGAAGACAGGAACTAAAGCAGAAGCATAGAGGAAAACTGCTTGCCAACTTGCTATCCACGGCTTGCTCAGTTTGCTTCTTATATCTCCCAGGACCACCAGCCCAGGAGTGGTAACACCGACAATGGACCGACCCCTCACAAATTAAACATTAATCAAGAAAATGTCCCCACCCCAGATTTGCCTACAAGCCAATCTGTTGGAGGCAGTTTTTTTAAATAAGGTTTCTACTTCCCAGATGACCCAAGTATATGTCAATTTGACAAAAAAAAAAAAGGAAGAAAACTAACCAGCACACTTATGTAAGATTAATCTACAAACCAATAGCCAACATAGCCAACATTATACCAAACAGTAAAAGGCTGAGGGCTTTTCCTCTAAAATCTAGAATAAAACAAGACTGCACCCACTCTTGTTCAGTAGAGTGATGGAAGTCTTCTACCAATAAGACAAGAGAAGCAAGTAAAAGGGATGTAAATAGAAAAAAAAAGTAGAATTATTTTTACTTGCAGATAATAGGATTCTATACTTAAAAGACACTAAAGATTTCACCAGAAAACTCTGGATTTCATAAACACATCCAGTAAAGTATCAGGATACATATACAAAATTAATATACAAAAACAGATTTTAATATGTCACTAATCAACTTTCTGAGGAAGAAATAAAAGTATTTAAAGCATATTTATAATAGCTTTACAAAAATAAGTTGTTAACTCTCACTAAAAACAAATAAAGAAATAAACTAACCAAGAGGTGAAATGACTCTGCAATGGGAACCTTAAGACTCTGAGTAAAGAACATGGAGAAGACACCATGTGGGAGGACTTCCCACACTGCGGATTGACAGAGTTAGTATTTATGGCTTTATTAGCAAAAGCAAACTATACATGCAACTCAATCCCTATCAATAACTTTCTTCAGGGAACCAGAAAAGCAACCCTAAAATTAATATGGAAGTCTAACAATGCTTAATAGCTAAAGCAGTCTTTAGAGGAAAAACCTCTACTGGAGGTATTAAAATACAGGGTCTCCAATTATACTACAAGAGTATTTAAAAACTAGATATGTAAGTCAATGCAATAGAAAAAGAAGATCCAGAAGTCAGTCAAAGAGCTATAGTCACCCAACTGTTGACAAAAACAGATAGACAATTCTAAAAAGAAGTGGAAATAGCAAAAAAAAAAAAAATTCTTGAAAAAGTGCCCAACATCTTCAGTCATCCAGGAGTTGCAAATTAAATAGTTCATCTTAACTCCAGTCAAAACAGACACCACCAAAATATCAAAAGTGACCACTTCCAACCAGGATGTTATAATGACGAACCCTTATTCATTGTTCTAGAAATGAAAACTTATGAAGCCACTGGAAATCCTTATGGTGGTGTCTCAAAAAACTAAGCACAGAACAACACTACACAGCTATACCACTGTATATACCCCATGTCAGAGTTACCCTCATCTGTCAACTTGACACAAACCTAGTGTCACCTGAGAAAAGGGAGCCTCAATTAAAGAATTGCCTCCATTACGTTGACCTCTGAACATGTCTATGGGGATTTTTTTTTATTGTTAATTGATGTAAAAAGGGCAAGCCCACTAAGAAAGAGGGGCCTGGAATGTATAAGAAATGTAGTTGGACATGAACCTGAGAGGAAGCCGGGAAGCAGGGCACCTTTATGATTTCTTCTTCAAGCTTTTGCCTTGAGTTCTTGTCTTGGATTCTCTCAGTGATGGAACCTGTCAGTCAAATAAACCCTTCCTCCACCAGGTTGCTTTTGATCATGGTGTTTATCGCAGTTACAACAACAATAACAAAATCAGAATAGGACATTCAAAGAACTCTAAGTCAATATGCAGAGTAGATGTACACCCATTTATCTCCCTAATAGGATCGATCATATGTTAAAGGCTTTGTCTCCAGGTGATAGAACAATCACTGAAAAGGGACTGGGTCACAAGGACCCTGACCTCTTCTGTGGATTCAACCAATGATAGATTCCCAACATGCTGGCATTGTTGGGAAGTGATGTAGTCCCCTTTGAGGAAGTGGGTCACTCAGTTGTAGGAGGCCATAACTTATCCCAGGTTCTTTTCCATTTTCCTCTCTTCCTCCCAGCTGCCATGAGGTGAGAAACTGAGGTTCACCTAATGCTTGACCTCACTGTGGTCCAGAGCCATGAGGCCAAATGACCATGAAATAGAACCTCTGAAACCAGGATTCAAAATAAATCCTTCCTTCTTTAAGTTATTTTGTGGGGTACTTTGTCACAGCAATGAGCAATGTCACTCATTCAATCACCTTTGCAGTCAGCTACTCCAAAAGATCATGACTGAACTTATACTCAAGCAAGAGAAATAAATTCAAACTAAAAAGCCAACTTAGAACAATTAAGAACAAGATTGATTCTTTGAAACTCTGAAAAGATGTGCACAGTAGTAAATCAGAAATAAAACTTAACGAGCAAATAATATACATAACAGAAAGTTTTTGTGAAAAGGGATTGAACACCAGCATGTTCCCTTCCTCAACTTCATATGCCACCCTTCCTAATTTGGGGTCTTGAAGACATCTTCTTACACCAGCTCCTGCTAGTAAATCCTCATCCGCACCCTTCAGGAAGACCGTGCTGATATCTGGCTCTACTGATCTAAAAACAGAAAATAGATTAGAAGAAAAAGAAAATGAAATTTTGCAAGGAATTTGCTTATGAGGTTGTTCCCTTGATACACAAGGAAACTTGCTCATAGAACCACCTGGGGTTCTCAAAAGCATCTCTCCAAGCACCTCCTTCTTAATCTTTCTCCTTCAGTGTAGGAAATTAGTATAGCTATGGAGTCAGTTTCTTCTACAGTTCAGCTGGTCTTCTAACCAATTCCCAGGCCTAACTTTCAGCCCAGTTGACTGTCTGTAATTTCTTTCTGTGCTGATCCCTAAGCTTTCTCGTTTTTCACAGTGCATTCTTAATCGGTAGCTGATACCAGTCTATTGCTTTTGTCCCTTGGAAGCTGCGATGACACGTAACAAAAGCAAGCCACTCTATATCTGGTAAAGGGAAACTTGTTTCCCACACATTTCACACACTGGTCGCATAAACCAATGCTTCTTTTCTCTTGATTCCACGCTCCTTACCGTTCTGTTACCAACAACATGGAAGTTCTGCTGTGTGCAGTTAACACAAAGGGAACCTGCCAGTAGAGTTTAAACCTATAAATATCAGAGGCATAATACAGAAAACATCCAAAGCCTGAATCTTTTCATGACATCCCTGAGATCTCCCACAATCTGCTTAATTTTTTTAAAATCTGCCATTGACCGTCACTGGGTGACCAAATTCCTCTACTTTGTCTCACAGCCCTAATCTCTTATGGGACCCATTTTATTGGTGAGATTTTCCACTGAGGTTTTCTTTGGCTTGAGTCTTTACTTTCCAGCACCACTAGGTTTTCTTTGGCAATTCTTATCTCTTTGTTTTATCTTATCTAGTTTCCTATCTTGGGTTGACTTCCCTATTTCATTCATGTTTTTGTTTTGTTTTGTTTTGTTTTGTTTTGGAGTATATCCATGTCTTTTTTGGGTTACTTAAACATGGTCAAAATTATTCTCTTGAAATCTTTTTATAGAAGTTCCTCCAGGTCATTTCATTAAGTGTCATTATGGGACTAGTGGTTTGTGGAACAGACGTGTTATCTTGTTTTATCCATGTTATTCCTATTCTGATGCTGGGACTTGTACATCTGGAGTAGTTTGTTGGTTTCACTTCTTTCTGTCTGTCTCCTTTCTTCTTCGAATTTTGCAGTGCTCAAATTTTACAGAGGGCAAAGTCCTAATTGATTGAGATGCCCATGTTCCATTGAGAAGCTCCAGAACAATGGAGCTGGCCCTAAGCAAGCAGGAAGCTCCTGTTTGCCAAAGAAAGCACTGCACACTGAGCTCCTTCAGCAAAACTCTCAGGGACTAGAGGTGCAGAACAATGGTAGCGAGTGTACAAATCACAGCTCCTGGCAGTGTAGATGAGCCTAAGCATGGGTCCCCTACTTGCTGGGGAGGTGGGAGGTTGCTTTCTGGCAGAAATACAAGGCACTCCATTCAGTCCTCAATCTGAAAATGTGGGGTTGAGGCTGATGTGCAGGACTCACAACCTGGAAATTATACTTTTGATAAGCAGATTCAATTGGCCCACTATTTTAAAATGCCATCCACGAAAATAAATTTAAAAAATTGAAACCAGACGTAAATTGGCAACTATTTGACTTATCTCGAAGCAGAAAAGAGCTGTCTAAATATGGGGCTAATACGTGATCAGAAAATGTTAAAGTAACCTATGTGAAATGTGAAACCTGCAGGATGCAAAACTTCAGAACATTGTACCCCAATTCAAAAATTGAAGCTGAGAATGCTGTGGTCCCCAACATGCAGTCAACATTTACACTATCAAAAATCACTCAAAATCATGAAAAGGACATGAAAACTTAGAAGTAAATGCTGATAGACTGCTCACAGAGAACAGCTTAGAACGGTTAACATATTAGAAAGTAAACTATCAAAGTCAACACAAAAGAAATAACTGATTAAGACAAAGAACAATGCATTGTCCAACTTGACCCTTTGTAAGAAATAATAGTCCTGGAAGAGTGTATCAGGGAAACTCTCTCAATATATACAGTGGGAAATACAAATTGCTACAAAGGTCCCAGAAAACTCTGAGTGTGCTGCTTTATCTAAAGGAAATAACATCAGAAGGAGGATTTATATTGGAAAACAATTGTCATAGGTTACACATAAAAGTAGATATAAAAGCAGCCCTAACTCTGAATACTAGAAAAAAATAGTTGTTTAAATACAATGTCTAAGATGTTTCAATAACAAAATAAATGTTTAAATAATGTTTAAGGAACACGCAATGGCATAGTTAGTGTCACAGTGCAAAATGAGATGGGAAAGTACATATGTTTAACTTGAATCAACTTCCAAAGCCCTGTAATCACATAAAAACAAAAAGGAAACAAAACAATAAAATAAAAACATCTGTTATATTTAGGTACAATCTCAAAAAATTCACTTTCTTTTAGAATGGTTTGGGTATTTTCTAGATTTTATAATACATATACCCAAATAATGCTTTCAGAAGCATTGCTTGTGCTTGACTGTATTTTGTTAACAGCTTGGCAATCTCTGTCTAATAAAAACACTCAAATTCTTGTTTTACATCTCAGAGTTCAACTCTCAAGCAGCTATTGCAAGCTGAGCTATCTGAGATTGACTATGAATCTTCTCGACCCCAAGAATTACCCAGGATAGGGAATAGATAGATATGAGCATCTGCTCTTCAAATACATGGTGCTAAGTACCACATCAGAGAGTCAAGTACAAAGACAGTTGAAAGCCTGTGGATTCAGCCTCAGGGCAGATGACTGGAAAACCTTCCGAAGGGGAAGAAGCCAATAGTTCCAGTCATTCTTCCATTCTTCCTTCTCACGATGTATTTGTGACCAAGAAGGCACAGTAAATGATGAAGAAGGGTTAAAAACAGCTAGTAAAAGAGTTGTTTGCCTTGACTCCCTATTCTAGGAACTCTGAAAATCTACTAGACTCAGCTCTGTTCCAGCTTTCCAGACAAAGCCTCCCTTCTTGGCAGCTGTGAGGAATATGAGAGAGGTGACGTGTGCTTCCTTGTTCCAGTACTTACTTAGCCTTGCTCCTCAGACTGCAAGTTCCACAGACCATAGACCAGGCAATAGCTCGAGCACACGTAAGCGTCATTTAAGACGCCCTGCGTTTCCAGCGCGCTGTGTTCTCGAATGATACCAGTTTCTGTGATATGGCTTTTCCCAAATCAAAACTTCTAGATGTCTCTTCAGAATCTGTAGCAACTATTCAGAGATCCCTTCTTGCCTGTGACATAAGTTTGTCTTTCAGACATGTCACAGACATTAACCACCACACACAATCACTTTGTGTGGACACCTTCACCAAATTGCTTTTATTTACCAAGTCTGGAAGCTAGGCTAGTTCCTCTTGGCCTTTGCTTCAGAGCTATCTGCCACTTAATGACAATAATTAGTACATGATTATTAAGTGCATGAGTTAATTTTGTTTCTAGTGTCACAAGGACTAAAGTGCTCAAGTAGTTTACAACATGTTTTCCTAAACCAGCTTTACCAGTGATATGCCCAGGCTATCCTTGGTTGATACTGCCTTTATAAAATACTGAAAGTGTAGATGCCTGTGAACACGGTAATGTTCAGTTGGATTTAGGCAGAGAACTGCTTGATCACAGTTTTGGTCTTTCTGTCATCTCCCTGCAGTGTACAGAGGGAGACTTCTAGTTTGCACCACGACATATCATCCTGTCTTTTCTGAAAGCAGAAGGCCATACATTGTTTTAGTAAGTGGGCTCAGGCCCAGGAAATGTAACTAAAAGGAAAAAACAGAACAAGACATTATTATTTGTATTAAAGTTCTTACTGCAGTAAACAGCTCAGGAACGTCTGGCCACCATCAGTGGGTCTCTCTCATCCAGGCTCACATGGTTGGCCTCCTCAAATAACCAGATCCACAAATGAGCCAGCATTGACTTCACATACTGCCAATGGCTGATCTGCAACTACACAGTTCTTTCCTAGAGTTGATCAATTAACTTCTTTGATCCTAATGAAAGTTTTATGCTTGTATGTGTTTGTTGCAAAATGACTTAAAATGTCAAGCATTAAAGTGTTTTCTACCAAAGTAGTTTTACAACATATTTTTAGCTTCCACTAAGATTACCCAACTACGAAGAATGAAAAAAAAAAGAAGAAATAAAGGAAGAAATGCTTTAGAAAAGCTTAATAAAATGTCCAAAATGATGTTTCAGCAGGTGAAAGCACTCACTTCGAAGATTGCTGACGTGTTGTGGAGCCCCAAAACCCACACAGTAGGAGACAACCTAACTCCTGCAGATTGTCCTCTGATCCTCCAAAACACACACACACACACACACACACACACACACACACACACTGATAATCAAATTGTATGGTTGTAAAAAAAAAAAACAAACAAGTGGATATGTGAACACCACACCACCCTCCTTCTCTTCTCCCCCTGTTCTCTGTTCTCTTCTGTCCTCGGGACACTGCACGGACTGATGTACTGGCACCTGATCTTGTTTCTGTGAACATGATTTTTAAATTATGCTACTACAAATTTACCTTCAATGTTTATCCGTGGCCTCAACTGATCAGGAGATGCAAGTTTTTTAAAATAATAATAATTTCAACAAAACACCCAAAGAAATAATGGAAGAGCCTAACTAGCTGAGGAAGTCACAACATTAGTAGATTATTCAATATGCCTCCTAGCTGGCTGGATACTTGTGTGCTGTCACTGAGCAAAATCAGAAGGAAATTGAAGTGGGCAGGCTAATAGTCAAAGTTTATATAAAATTATCCTCATTAAACCAAGAATAGATGAGCACTGTGAGATAATTTGGTTTTCCTTTCTCATTTTCTCAACTCCAGAACAAGCAAGAGAGTAAGAAGGGCACAGAAGGCAGAAGCCACAACCTTTTGGTAACCTACCTTCAAACATGACATTCCTTGTGCTCTGCTGTCGAACTGACTCACTACCTATAGCCACGCCCAAGAACAGGGATACATAAGAGTATAAAACAGCATCCCCTTCCCCCACTGTTTTATGCTCCATTGCTAGCAGTCGGTGGAGGTCCAAAAATATTTACTGGGAAGTTCCAAGAAAACAATAATGCAATCTCAGGGTTCACAGTGTGATCAAGTATACCGCAACATCTCAGACTTCAAATTTTGTGTACACAGTGCAGGATAAATGCTCAATCCTTCCCCTCACTTCGTCTTAGGCATTACATCTCTCATCACGGTGAGAAGAAAGGGGTTTATTGTAGTATAGATTTTCCACACACACACAGAAAGAGAGAAAAACAGTTACTGATTTTTCTTATAACATGTTATTCTTTTCTATAATTATTATTAATCTCTTACTATGCCTAAATTTTAAAACATGGCATAAAAAGGATGTAGTACTGCCTGCAGTTTCTGACCTCCATGGGATGGCCTGACTTGTGTTCTCACAGTAAAGGTAGACTTCTGTGATAGAAATTTGAGACCAGTAGCTGTGTATCACATGATTTGTGTCAAACATCAAATGAACCAGCTTGAACGACCTCTGGCTGAATGAATCACTTAAGACAATCTGACCACCAATAAGAATAATGAATTTTTTAAAGTCTTTAGAACTTCTGTGTGTATATATGCATTCACGTGCCTATCTGCCACATGCATGGGGGTACCTGTGGAGGTCAGAAAGGGGCCATCAAACCTCCTAGAGCTGGAGTTATAGGTGATTGTGAGCCATCTGGTGTGGTTACTGAAAACACAAATGAAGTCCTCTGGAAGGGCAATAAGTGCTCTTAACCACTGAGTCGCCTCTTCAGCCCCAACAATGAACTTTAGAAGCCAATCTATACTGCTAAAATAATAGGCAGAGAATGCGGAGTGATTTTAGTCTTATTTATAAAAGAATTTATGGCAACAAATATAAAGAAGACAACTGAATTGGAAATTTAATTTTTTTGTAAGCCCCTAAACCAATAAATGATTGAAGGGAATGCTGACCGCTAAGAGCCTGGCCAGTGCACCAGTATAGAAGACCCTTCCTTGTTGATAGAAGTTTATAAAATTGCAAGACATAAACAGGACAGGAATGTTCTACTCAGCTAAGAAGGGACACTATGAAGGATGAGAAGCCCCCAGGCTGAGGAAACAGTCCCTTTAGAAACATGAAACTGTGAGGACTCCATGGCTGGCGATGACCTTCTGGTCAATGGAGCCAACTTAGACTTGCTGAGAAATTCTTTGCTCTAATATTGGCAAGAGCTGCCAACACCATTAGCTGGAGACGCTGCAGATGAACTAGTTGGTACAATGTTGATTTACTGTACATTTTTTGAAGGTGTGAATATGGTTTTGTGAAAGTACGACAGAAAGTCTCCCTCTTCTTGAAGAGAAACTCCTGAAGCATCCAGTGTTGATTGACATGGTTGTTGAGGGGGTGTAGAGAAACGTAACAGAGATAGAGAAGAAATTGTGGCAAATGTTTGCAGTTCCAGGATCTGGGTGCAGGGCATGTGGCTACACTGGGCTCTTATTTAAATTTCTTTGCAGTTTTGAATTTATCAAAATAAAAAGTTAGAGAAGATGAGGTCCGTACTGGTTAGTTTTGTGTCAACTTGACACAATCCAGACTTATTTAGAAAGACAGAACTTCACCTGAGAAAATGCTGTCCCAGACTTGCCTTTGCACCAGCCTGTGATATGTTTTCTTGATGGGTAGCTGACCTGGAGGATCCAGTGGGCTATGCAGCTCCTGGGCTAGTCATCCTGGATGCTGTAAGAAAGTAGTTTGAGCAAGTCATCAAGATAAAGACTGTAATCAGGCTTCCTCTCAGCCCCTGCATCAGTTCCTGCCTCCAACTTCCTGCCTTGAGTTCCTTCCCTGAATTCCCTGGACCATCGATAGACTGGCTGTAAGCTATAAAAAGAAATAAACTCTCTCTTTCTCAACTCGTTTTTGGTATTTTATTGCAGCAATAGAATCTCTAACAACTAGTTAAAAAAGGAAAAGGAAGCAAAATTACAAACTCCACACTTCATAGTGGGAAAATAAGGTACTCCAAGAGTCTAATCAAATGATAGCTATTTCTCACTGGAAGTCCCCAGACTGCCTAAATAGTCCTGGTGGTTGGTGTTTGAATTGTATCAATCAAAGTCTGATGTCACTGTGTTCACAGTCCCTTAAATCTTGTGTCCGACATCTCTTAATATAAATGACCCCATCTTATAGGAAAAGACCCTTAGTGGAAACCGCAGTTCCTTGGGTGAAATGTCTTTCCTTGTGTGATTTTTATCACTTCTCTTTTGGCACCATTGTGCTCAAACAGCACATGCACAACACAGACACCTAAGTTGATGTGGGGACCCATGGCTGCATAGTGATCTCTACGCTCATCTTTCTACTTCCCTTACTATCAATAAGTAATATGAATTAGCTTTGTGATTTAAGATTGTTCTTAGAGAATGGAGCTAAAAGTGAGTTCAATTTGGAGACTCCCAGGAGATGCAAAAGAAAAAGAAATTTAAAATATGCTATTTAGTGCTGTCTGTCTTGTCTTCCTGGAGAAGTCAAGAGCTCTCCAACTACAGCATAAGGTCCCACATACAGAAGATGCACACATTTCGGGTTTTAACCATCTTGCAGCTCTCGTTTTCAGAGGTCCATGCAAAAGGAAGAAAGGTGAGCTGGGCTGTGAGAGCCTACATGCCATCTTCAAACACAGTGCCCTTCGCAACACTTTTTGTACCCTCTAAAGACAGATACAGAGGAAGTCAAATAAAATGATTGTCTCAAATTTAAATCCGAGAAGTTGCTAACTTGAATTGCTGCTTTCTGTCTGAGAGCATTTAGCAATTTTCTCATAGTGGCCACAGCTAGGTATGATCTCAGCTTCCTTAAAGGGGTACACTGCTCAGACTGGCAAGAATGGTTATGTGGCTCCCCTCAGTGGCCGTCGAGAACATCAGCACAGTTCACAAAAGGTTTGGGCATATAAAGCAGTAGGCAGACCCCCTAGTCTTCACCACCAGCTAACAGATGAGATGAAAAATGAATATAGGCAGAATCTGGGGAGACTTTCATTGAGAAGAAAATATTTCAAGTAATAGAAGTGCCAAGATAGTTTCCAAAACCTTTTGGAGCTTTAGAGAGGTAAAGAAGCAGTGACCACAAGGGAGCCAGAAGCCAAGCCTCATCTGCAAGCCAGTTCATTGGTAGCTTCAGGTATAGAAAAGTAGAGTAAATACCATAACACTCAGGAAAAGCTATTTCCAGAACATTCCAAACCTGACAAGTAATTTGAAATGGGAGTTGACATGATATAAAATGTTAATGTACAGAATATACTCCAGATGATGGTTCTTTCCACATAAATAACCCTTGAAGGTTCCCAGCAGGCCCTGGGACATTTTACAGCCCCAGGATTTCTGCACCCTGGACCAGGTTTCAACCATGTTTCCCCAACAATGCTTCCATTTTCTGAGATTGAGTCGTTTATGGAGGCTTCTAGTTTGAAAAACAAGTTATAAGAATGGAAAATGTTTTATCCATTAAAAAAATATTGGAAGATCTATTTGCTTCTAAATTTATAGCCTTCTGCATTTACCAAGACCAGTAAGGACCCAAGACTACATACAGACAATAACACACAAGCATTGGTGTCCACTTGAGTAAGAGCTGGGAGGGAGGCATGGCCAACCTCACTCAACCAATAACCTCTGTGCAACAAGGCTGATAACCCATCCACCTCTCAAATATGTCTTCCTGATAGGCATAGTGGCTTATGCCTCTCTGCCAAACACTCAGGAGCTGAAGGCAAGAGGACTGTTGTGAGTGCAAAATCAGCCTGGGTTATACCTTGAGATCAAATCAACCTCAACTACAGAGTGCAACCCTGTCTCCAAAACCAAAACAAGGCAGAAAAGATCTTGAGTAATATACGCATGACCTCTTCCTTCCCTCTGCATTTTTTTGTGTTGCCTTCTTCCTCCACCCCTTATCTTCTTCTGGTCTCTTCCTAGTATGGCTGCCTCTTCCAATCGACAGTCTCCTACTTCCAGATACTCCATCTTTCTAGGGGAAGAACTTGACTCCATTAACTGGAGAGCTGGCTCAGGGATTAAGAGCATTTATTACTCTTGCAGATGACCTGAGTTCAATTCCCAGCTCCCACATGGTGGCTCACAACTGCCTGTAACTCCTGTCCCAGGAAATCTGACACCCTCTTCTGACTTTCACTGGCACCAGGCACGCGCTTGGCACATACTTGGCACCAACACATACATTCACACAGACCAAACACCCACATACAAAAACAGTAAAATAAATAAATCTGGAGAGAAAAAAAAAAGAGCTTGACTTCACTCTCTTCACGTACGCCCACTAATCTTCTAATGGGCTTTCCATAGGCTCCCGTTATTGGGAACATATTAAGCAGAGTGTGTTAAAGGATAAGTTACTAAAGTCGTTTCACGACCATGCATAATGGAGTTGCAGAGCTTCAAGTCCCAGAGGGTCTCAACACACAGTGGAGCATTCAGCTGGCAGTCGACCGAGTCTCCGGCTCCTTCAGATAGTGGAATTGAGGCTTAGAGCAGGTAGGCGTCTTGCTCACTTACAATTACCAGCCATTCGAAGCTTTTTAGGGACTGAGTGTTCAATGCTGTGAGCCCGGTCTCTTACAGAAAACATTTTGAGAGCAAAGGTAAGATCTGGCCTGCGCTGAGGGCCTCCATCTGACAGCAGTGTCTCTGAATCCCTGTGTTAGAAACAATCTACTTTCTAATTATGACTATTTTGCCTTTCACATTCTTTCTTCTTTTCTCTTCACTTCAGTATGGATAATTAGCCCCTTTTCTGATAAATATCTCTTCCCTGGTCATTGTGTAGTAACACAAGTATGTTCTCATTTCTAAGGGGATCCTTTTTCATCTGCCAACTGTCATTAAAAATCACATGTGTTGTTCCAGTAGGGTTTTTTTATGTTTTGTTTGGCAAGGGGAGGCTAATTGTAGCTCTCTCCCATGGCCTTCTCACTGTTGTTAAGTTAACCATGGGTTTGCTATGCTGGGAAAGGTTTAGCTAAGGCTTGGAATCCAAAATAAGGGCAATAATAAATACCAATTACTCCCAGGCCCTTTTGCTCCTGCTGTGTTCCTAAAGTTAGCAGGCCTGGCTGTTGATTTCCACAGGACGGGATCCTCCTAATGCTCTTGATACAGTTGCCTTTGGAATGCTAGTTTGGGTCACATATTGTTCTTACCGAGAGCAGTGATTGCACGGTGGAGCTGGTGAGCAGGCCCCCTCCTCCCTTCCTTTGGAAGCATCTTCTCTTAAGCATCCGCAGCCATGAGAGACGGCATAAGTGACATGTTCATCTGTCCCCTGGCACTTGTCATGTCACAACCTAACTTCAGACTTTAATTGTAGGACAGAGATGTAGAGCAGAGAGAAACCGCATGTGTTATTCAGTATCGGCAGAAACATGGAATGTGTCTCTCTCGTTTGTACAGTTCCTTGCTCAATACGTGACTTATTCAGATGGGAAGTAGAGCTATCGATGAGTCATATGATGTGAATTTGTCTACCAGGACAGGAAGACCAGGTTCCCTATAAAACACTCAGGTATTGAGGTAAATAGAAAACTGCAGGAATCTCACTAAATGGGTAAAATAGTCCCATAGATCTAGAGTACTCTAGAGATACTACATAGTACTATAGCAGAACACAATGGTAGAACACAATGGTTACAGTGACCTCTGGTGTTCTCTAGTTCATCAATCCACAGTTCCAAGAGCAAATGCTTATCCCCTTCACTGTGTTTGACAAACACCAAGCCTAAGTGTGATATTTGGAAAGGGGCTCTGAGCATCATGATGACACATAAGCAGAGTCGAAGAGTCTGTCATCATTACCATCTCGCCATCCTAGCGAAACCCTCTCCCCATTTTGCCTTTAACTTTCTAGCCACTGCTCACAAAATTGCACAGTAGTATAACCTCCATCGCAGATATCTGTCCCATACAGCACGACCATCACTTCCCCTTGACTTTAGGCAAAGGCCTTATTTTCTTGGTTTTCCCCAGGGAAATCACAAATTATAATCAGAGGCACTGCAGGGTCATTGCTGGAAAAGTGCTGGACGTTGGACTACAGGCTCCTTTGTGGAATAAATTCTGCTCTAGTTTCAAATTTAAATCCCACCATTCACAAAGAAGATCTGTGACCTCAGAAATAGTTAATTAATCAGATTGAAGAGAAAAACAGCCAATGGAAGTTGACCTGTTCTTGAAATTGACTTAACATACAGCATCTCCAGCCTCTCTGCCTGCAAAAGTGAAGACCTATAATGCAGACTGTGCTGTGCCCCAATCTCAACCTGGCCTGGGGAGCAGGAATGGACTGTGTTGCACCCCAAACAGAACCTTGCCTGGGGAGCAGGAATGGGTTAACCTAGAGAGAACTGTTGTTGACATCACATAGGTCTGTTTTACAAAGCAGAACTAACAATCAAGCAAAAATCTCTGGCTTCTGAAATCTATTTTTTTTAAAACAACGAAACCAATTTTGTTAAAAAAAAAACATTTGGTCATGTCAGATTCTACCTACAATATTAATAAGTAAAAGCTTAAACTACAGGACATGAGGTTAGTGTTTCTCATCTCTTATCCTACATGAAGAACTGGTTACTAAAAACCAATATTTCTAGAATGGCTCACATATGTCTTATTTGCTCTTGTCTCTCCTGTGAAACATCACAGTGCTGTCAGGGTAGATAAGTAAGTGAAAGGCTCTTGCCAAAGGAGGCAATGCCATACATAGCTCATTGTTTCAGAAGAATTCCAAAATTATCAGTTATTAGCCTATGGTTTTATGCATTTATTTCAGTGTTTCCTGACCCTGTGTTTTCACCTCATTCAACTACTATGAAGGTAGACTTATACCCAAGAAAGATAAAAAAGATTAGAAATTACTGACCTTTAAACTAAAATGAGGACAAATCTTTACACGCAATTATTTTAGATTGTCTCTCAATTAGCAATGGAGTCATTGGATCAAATTTGAATTTTAGGATTGACATTTCAAGGAAGAGAGGAGGAGGAATTTGTGTTTTCCAGGAAGAGATCTTTTAGAATAACCATAAGCTGAAGGTGAATTGAATACTCTAGTAAAGAGACATACAAGTGGAAACACTGATTACGTGCATCCAAATATTAAAATGTGGAGGAAAGAGTAGATGCTATCTATTCGTTTACATAAGTAAAAGCAAAGTAAGTAAATTAGAGAGTAATGCGATACCAAGCAAAATAACTGTGGGTTGTTTAAGAACAGCATTCTTATGAGGGATTCCTCATAGGGAAGGCAGGGACCTGTGAGCACAGCCCAGAGAAGCAGAACACCCATCTCGTGAGGGCACCAGAAATGCCAGACGGGAAACTGGACCAATGATGGTCCCCAGATTCTCTGCTTTCTTGAGAAGAGGGAGGGGCAATCAAGCATTGTAATGCAGAAGTCTCTGTTATCTCGTACCTTGATGCTTATTTCATGAAACTTCCTTCAACACACTGATAACAATAACTGAAGAAATATAAAGGTTAAAAATATACCATTTCGGCAGTTACTCTCCAGAATACAATACAGTAAAATCTGGACCAATGCAACTTCTGAGTTGAAAAATCTTAAGTCCTTTGTAAGTCTTGTGAAGAATAACAATTTTATGCAGTTCTATCTTTTTTGCAAAAGATATGAAATCCTCAAAATATTTTAAATTAACTTGCAATTATTTTTGTAAGCTTTATATTCCACTTATGTATGCCCAGCCATTTAAATTAACATGCAAAAATACAACAAGTGTTCTACATTCTATCTTGGAAAAATATTAGTCAAATTAAGTAAAAAATATTTAAATATTTTACAATAGTATTACTCTTATAATTAGATATGGATTTAATTAAGAATACAAATGACTTGTTCTACCTGTATCACCAACCTTACTCCTATTGATTGGGAAAAAATGGAATAATGTTCTATATATTATCAGACCTTACATGCTATGAATATAGATTATGCCTCAAAGGTTCTCCATGAAAATAATCATGTTATCTTTGAAATGTATTGTCCTTTAATTTTTTTTTTTGGTATGGGGCTACAAAGATGACTCAGCAGTTAGGAATCCTTAGTGCTGTTGTTGGGGACCCAAGTTCAGTTCTCAGCAGCCATGGCAGAGAGCTCACAACAGCCTTTAAGTCCAGTTCCAGAGGATAATATACCTCTGGTCTCCATGGATACACACATATGCCTAACCACACACAGACACAAACACGTAACTAAAAACAACAAAATTAGTCTTTGAAGATGTTTAGTTGATTGGTTGGTTGGTTGATTGGTTGGTTGGTTGACGACTGGTTGGTTGGTTGACTGGTTGGTTGGTTGGCTGGTTGGTTTTGAGAGAGGATCTTGGTGTAATAATTACATCTCACATCTCTTGCCTCAGTATCTTAACTAGCCGGTATTCCAGGAATGCACCACTATATCCAGCTGGAAACATATGATTAAATTGAAGTTAGTATCCTCTTCACAGAGTTATTTTGATTGTTATTTGATTTGATCATTCTTACTGTTGTCAATACTACAAATTGAGCCTAGGGCCTCAAAAAATTAAGGCAAACACTTTTTACTGAGTTACATTCCCAGCCCTGTGATAGAATACTCACATACACTTTGCACAATTTCTAACTCACAGTAAGCATATAATGAAAGATATTTGCCTATTTTCTTGGGCCATCAGGAATGATCATAGCTGGCTGTTTGTAAACATTCATGTGACATCTTTTGAAACTGTCCCAAAATCTCTAGAATTTCTTAAGTGTAATTTCATTATACTTTCTCACTGTTGCTTTAATTTTGTATTTTCATAGTGACAAATAAATGTTAAGCATCTTTTCATGTGTATGTTATCTGCTCATATATCCTCTTTTGAAATATCTATTTTAAATCTTTTGTCAAAAATGTAAAGCCATAACTCAGGTTTTAAATTTTTCTAATGCCCTAGTAGCTGGGGCAGAGCCTGTGCAAGCATTGGCTTTGATGCCGATTTCAGGATGAGAAGCAACTTCGTCAAATAAAGCTAACATACCTGAGGTCACTGGAGGAGTCGAGTGCAGAAGAGTGAAACAAGAGGGGAGAATTAGAACCAAAGAGTAACGAGGACTGAAAGAGAACTGAGCTTTGAAACACAGTCGTGGAGACTATGTCAGAACAGAGACTGCACACAGTGCAGGTTGTTCTTCCATGATACACCAGCTGGTTTAAATGAAAGTCAAAGAAAGAAGCAGGACACTACCACCCTCATTCTTATTTTGAGGTTAGCCCCTGGTGTCATTGACTTCTTATCCCTAGAAAGCATTCTCTGGGAATGCGGTCATCACTTTTCCTATCTTTTATTGTTGACCAAGAGCTCCAGCTCAGTGGAAGACTGTGTCTTAAGAGAAGAAGGTACCCAAAGACCTTCTCTAACCTACACACACATACAAACACACACACACATACAAATACACATATACACTTGCAGATACACGTTCGCATGCATACATGATCCACACACATGCATGCATACTCACAATATCTGAGAGAAGCCATATGAAGAAAGAACACTGTACTTGGCTCCAATAGCAGAGGTTTCAATCCATGGTCAGTTATCTACCCGCATGCTGTGTACTTGTCTTAATTCAAAGCATCATGGTAAGGAGTCTGTAGTAAAGGGGACAATCACCTCATTGCCAGTAGGAAGCTGAGAGAAAGGGGAGAAAGGTTCAGAGGACAAGACGTCCTTCAAAAATATCCCCAGTGGTCCACTTTTTCAATCAGGCTCCACCACTTAATGGTCCATTCAGCTACGAATTTATCAATGGATTCACCCATTGATAAAGTTTAAACCTTTGTGATGGAATCAGGTATAAGCTGGAAGCACTTTTGTTTGTTTGTTTGAGGTTTGTCACCCTCAAACCACAGCCTTGCCCTTGTGTTGCTTATGTTTTCCCTAAGGAAGTTAAATGGGAAAGAAACAAATGGCTTAGACCCCTCACCATCAGATGCTTGTGAAATGAAGACAAGCAAAGCATGGAAAGAAAGAGCTCATGCTCCCAGAGAGGGAGGAACAGGACTTACTGCTCGAAATCAGGTAAAGAAAGACTCCGCGGTAAAGTGCCATTTCATAGAGGCATAAAGGAGCAGAGAGAGCTTCATATTATCTGGTGAAGGAAAGAGCCAGACATAAAATCATAGTTGGAGCAAACATCCTGAGAGACAGCTTAGCAGGCTGAAGAAACTACAAGTGGTTGTCAGTACAGAGCTCACCAATGGATATTGAACAAAGGAGTGGGCATAGTCTTGTTTGTATTTTGAAAAGAGAGACTTTTACGATAACCTTAGCATGAGATGGCAGTCACACGGGCAAGACCATGACACCATGGTCGGAAGTAGCACAACAGGCCATGCGAGGGGAACCGGAATATGACATGAGGCTTGACCTACTACAACTGGAGAGTCAGCTATTTAGGCCTAGAAGAGGAGTGGTCAGGAACACACTCTCCAATGTAGGGCATGCCTAGGACGTTCCCACGTTGATGTGTCAGGTCGGAAGTTTCTTGAGTAAACACCGTCATCAAGAAGTGACTTTCAAATCAAGATGTGTGGAGATGATGACCAGGTGCAGAAGCTGTATCGTGCCATCTGCTTAGTTTAGGCAAGGAGCGGGAATGGAGAGGTGGGTTCTCCCTTCACAGCCCCAGCCAAAGTCGCCTTGCTTCCCTAGATTCAGATTTTCTGGGTGAATTTCTATTCCCCAAATTAACCACTGCAGCTTGGGAATCGCAGTGTGCTAGTGATTTCTGAGTCTTGAGTTGTAGTCTCTATCCAGAATCCAAGAAGAGAACCCAAGGATTGTGAGGGAAGGATGCCCCAGAGGAAGAAACAGACGAAGCTGGTGTATGAAGAGACATTTAACAAATGTTTTAATGCAAGAATGCAGAGCAGAAGAGCATTATGGGCGATTAAGACCTTTTCCCACTTCTGTGTGAGTGGTCTGTCATAACCATGTTGGCATGTCCCCAAGTTTTACTCAGATGTTCAAGCTCTGGCACTCAGTGTAATGGGGTCCTTTGAGAGATGATGAAGGCTTGATGATGTCATAAGGTGTTCCTCCCTTCTCATGCAGCACAAGGGCAATCATCTACAAGTCAGAATGCTCTCACCGGGAACTGAATCTGCCTGTACCTGGTTTTTGGACTTTTCAACCTCCAGAACTGAGGGAAATAAATTTCTGTTTTATATACCAAGAAAACATAACAGAAGGATAAGCTTACACAGAGCTGGGTTGAACCGGGTCTTGTTAGTTATGCTACCTGAAGAAGCAATTTACCTCTTAGAATCAGTGCTGGAGAAGCTGGTCCATCTCGCTCTCAGAGTGGTACAGGGTTACACATGATGGTATATTCATTCATCTGGGAATAAGCTCTTGAGCTTAAACTGTGTTTAGGTATTGTTTGCTGTTAGTAGTGATAAGAAAATGAGGTAAGACTTTATGAAACTGATTTGAGGTGTGTGTGTGTGTCCACGTGTGTGCGTGCGTGCACACACACACACACACACACACACACAAGCTGAGTAGAGAAGAATATCCAAGATAAGTAATCTGGAATCATACATGTGAAAGCCACCAGCACACATTAGAAATCCCAAGCATATGGATTTTTCTCCACGAAAGTCTCATTGCTTTAACACCATCCAAACAACCCAGTGAGGTTAATACTCCAATTGCTCCCCAGTACAGGCGAAGAAACTGGTACCCTGAGAATGAAAGCGTTTTAAGTCATCGTGGAAATGGACTGCAACCCACACGTGAACATGGAGGTATATATGTAACTCCAAAGTCTTTTCTCCAGCAGTATTGTCACCGGCAGGGGTAGAACTGCTTCAAAGAAATGATGATTAAGTGTGCAGGGTCGACTGAGGATAAAGAATACTACCAAGTCAAAGAGATGTATGATTGGTGACCTCCTAGAAAATCTCACACGCCTATAAGCTAAACAACCCTAAACACTGTGTGTGTGTGTAAAATTTGTTTCCTCAGGAATAGGGATCCTGGGTAAATGGCCTCCAGCAACGAGGAAGCCAGCACTTGCAGGCTTTTATCCTGTGTAGGCTGCCTCTACCTTACAGCCCCCCACATTAGCTTTGTCTCTAGCCCAACTCATTAGAGCCACATCCCATAAAGGGAACCTACAGAAAATCAAACTTAAAACTCAAAAGAGAGTTGTCTTCATCGGTCTAAATTAGAACCCTGAAACAGACAGATTAAAAACACAGAGGAAGCCGTGGAGCTTCCACAGGGACTCCACTCTCCAGACCTCCCATCCTGTCCTGTCCCTGGCGGCCCCGGAATGGGGCTTACAAATTAGTGGTGACGCGGGACCTGGAGTCCATTAGCCTTCTAGTAACTTCAGAACTGTCTGAAACTCGGGGGGAACGCAGAAGAGGATTACCTTGTCTTCCTTTTGTTGTTGTTGCTGTGTTTCGCGTTGTTCATTTGGGGTTTTTTGAAAGCCAAAGGAAGAATAGGCGACTGGACAGACAGACAGAAAATTGCCTGGAGCCGGATTATTAGCAGCTTAAGGAATAATCTTTTAAGTGTATTGCCAAACATACCACAAAGAGATCTGAAATAGCTCTCCAGCCAAAAAGCTGAGGCGGTATGGTAACCGCACACCTCAAACTGCTTTTCTGACCGCGGAGACTTGAAAATGCTACTTTCATCTCGTTAAAAGGTGCGTAAGTCTAGAAGGGTTGAAACTTGCGCTACTGAATCTGCTCTCGTGTTTTTTTTCAACTGAAACTTGAAGTTTTAGAATTTTTTATATATTAATGGTAAAAATATTCCTGCAATCCCCCTAGAATTTCAATAAATAAAGCTATTTTGGCTAGATTTTTCTTTTGTTTTCATCTTTATTTTGAAAGATAGAAGAACATAGAAAAAGTGACATGTTGTGTTCTCTGCCTCTTTCATTCTGTTTCTGGAGCAGGTGGGAGAGGAGCAGGCAAAATTGAAACTGGAGTGGTTCTGAATTAATATTTACACTTATTATAATAAATTCAGACAATACAAGTGTGTCCATTAGAAAATGAGGACGTCACTTTTCCCTCATGCCATTTCCTCAGGATCATATAATTTTATACTGTTTTCTATTCTTACATTTTATAGAATTACAAACTGTCCCACAATTAAATACATAGTCATTCTAACGTTCCACTTCCTTTAAACTTACTAAAAACAATTATGAAACGGCCACAATGAACAGAAAGGTTAAATATATTTGGTTAAAAGTCAATAAACATTTGGCACCTACAGCCCAAAGTATATAGAAGCCAAGGGTTGTCTACGTTCTTCCGGGTATAATGTTTATGAAAATGAAATTAGCAGAATGTCCAAGTAAACATAGTTATAGTCAGAAGTGTGAAGGTCACTGAGTCAGACAACCTGAAGAATAGTCCCAGAAGTAGAGACATGTTCGCCTGGGATGTCAATGGCAGCCAGCAAAGACTCAGATCCACACACGCAGAAACATTCTCAGGGAGATTGACAGAATTATCCCTCCTGGAAACTTGTTACAAGAGGGGGCATTGTAAATTCGAGCACACTTTTGCTGTCCTTTTCTTCCATCATTCTGAAAACCTATTTCCCCTTTTGTCAACCGCACCTCACTTTAAGAGATGTTTGGCTGCTGGGCCTGGCCCACACAATGAGATGCATTGTTTAACACAGCAAGTTCCGAGCTGCGTGTGGTTTTGCTCTCCTCAGGCTAACGACTGGAGACTGACGCAGATCTGCAATTGCCATGTTCCTTGTGCCTGTGTCATCACCAAGCAACTGCAGTGCCCGAGCATACAGCAACTAAATGGTTTAGGCTAGATTTTCATTCTCTGAGCCACCGAGTGCTAAGGGCTGGAAACCGGACATAGTGTGGTTGCCTGGATCAGGTGATTCACGGAGATACTAAATCTCTCACAGCCAGTGTTGTGCTGGGAAGTACTTCACACCCATTTCTCCAGAGCAGGGAGCAGCGTAGCTCTGGTCTGTGTCATCTACCAGTTTCCCCTGGAGAACATATGTCTCTCATTGGCCCATTTGAAGGTCTCCACAAAAGCCTTCAGAGGCAGTGTCTTCAGACATCGGAGGGGAAGTAAACACCCTCATCCTGAGATCATCCGCAAGCCGCTGCCAGCATCTCTCTTCACAGAGACCTTAAAAACACAGATGGAAGTTAGAGACACCCAAACTTGTCAGCCCCCACACACCCCAATGGGAAATGGGGACCTGGAAATACCCACTGCCCATTGCTTCCCTCTCCCCTCTAGTAAGTGGAGGTCAATTGCTAAACTATGCTTTTGGTCTTGGGCCTCTTACTCTGAACTCAAGACATTAAGGACTCTTGTCCTGTTGCCATATTGCATATTTGGTATTCTTGTTACCTGTGGGGGAAATGGAAAAACTGGAAATAAAAGCACCTCCATGAATGTTTTTCATACCAGAAAAAAGAAGGAGCTTATTTCCTACCACAGAGATAAAGTCAAAAGGAAGGCTGAGAAGCTGTAATTATTCCTGAAAACACAGTTTCAACAAACAGTGCCTTCTACCAAAATGCTGCACCATGCCTTGACTTCTAGATTCACAAGTTGGACCACATGGCAAATGCGCAGGAAGGTGTCAGCGAAGAGGTAGATACATGTTTGCTGAATAACTAAACGAAGATTCGCCTCCCCTCTGCAACTCCTTCCCAGGAGAAAATGCCCATCATTGCCCCCGGCTATTTTAATATGTAGCGACATGAAAGTCGTTGATAGAAAAAGACATGATCAGGTGATTTCTCAATTTAGCAGGGAAAGAATTAGCTTGCTAAATTATTAAAAGAAAATACATATTTCTAAAATTCCCCCCAAATATTTGCTATTTGTACTGTCGTTGGTCCTCCAAACTTTCAAGTCCAATACCCTGGCCGTAGGCCTCTAGGTGTCAACAGGCCAACTGAGCAAATGAAAAATGATATCCAGTGGGGCCTGGAGAGATGGTTCAGCAGTTAAGAGCACTTGCTGCTCTCCCAGAAGACCGAGATTGGATTCCCAGAACCCACACTTCAGTTCACAATCATCTAGTAACTCATTCCAGGGCTTTCAGTGCCCTTTCCTGGCATCTGTGGGCACCAGGAATGCACATGGTGCACAGACATACCTGCAGGCAAAAACATTGTTGAAAAGCCGTGGTTAATAGATGTGCCTGGCTCAGAACTGTGCAGCAAACACCATTGCTTAATTTTCTGTTCACCTAATGTCTTCTGCAGTTTTGCTCTTTAATAATAAATAATTCATGTTACCTTTGATATAATCTCCATAGCCTTGCTCCAACTAGGAAACCAGGAAGCAACTAAGCTAGCATTTTCAAGTGTTCTGATCAGTGAAGCTTAGGAAGTAACAACTCACTAACTTCATTTCCTTAAGAACATGCATGGCTCCCAAGGTTCTTCCTTCTATTTTCCAAACCTCTAAGCTATTAATGTTTTCCATAATTCTCATAGGAAGTATCCTTCTTGAAGCTATAAATTGCTGTCTAGTTGGCTAATCTATGCTCTGGTTCAAGGATCCATGCAGTGGGATGTTCACCAGATGAACGGATGGATGGTGTAAGAGCAAATTCTCACTGTTCCGGAATATAAATGTATGTTTATGTCTACTCCAATGGAAAATGCTCACTTAGAACACATCTCATGGATACTGCCTATATTTATATCTAATTATGGGTCATATCAGAGACCAGAAAATAGAATGGTATTTATCCTTTCACACCAAGTTAAATCTCCATGACTTGTGGTTATAGCTGCTATCACATAATCACCACCATCTTTCTTTTTCCTCAACAAACGATCTCCAAACCATTTTCAGGTTGTTTGTTTGTTTTTATTTGTTTTTCAAGACAGGGTTTATCTATGTAGCCTTGGAGCCTGTCCTGGAACTCACTCTGTAGACCAGGCTAACCCAGAACTCACAGAGATCCACCTGCCTCTGTCTCCCAAGTGCTGGGATTAAAGGCGTGCGCCATCACCACCCGGCTTCTCCAATCAGTTTCAAAGGTCTTAGCCTGCTTCTATTACTGAAGCCTTTTGAAAGCCAGGTGACTTTTTTCAGAATTAAAAAATTTCAAAATAATACCAGCGAAGGCAACTCACCAGTTTAGCTACTCTTACCTCTTCTATTTAGCTAAATACCCAAGTGACCAGTCCAAGTTCTCCCCAACTTCCTGTTCTATGCCTACACAAATGACACAATCTTTATGAAAAAGTCATTGAATCCAGCAGTTTACAGGGAAGGAGAAAACTACAGCCCTTCTGGAGAGCAGGAGCTATACCTGTTATTGTCCTCTTCCGGTTACTTGCAGAAATTAGTCTTTTCAGTATAAGAAGTTAACTCCAGCTAAAGTTAGGTGACTTTTCCTGTGCTTAGTGGTAACTTGTAGTTAATTGACTCCAGCACACAGGCTTTGGGAAAGCTTTTTCTGTTTTGTTTGTTTTCTTTAGAAGACATTTCACTCAACATTTGCCTTACCTATCAGCTAAAAACCAATATCTTGATTAGAAAACAAAATGCTACTGATTATTAATACGACTTTCTGGTGTTCGGAGTGTAACACTAAGATGAGTTAGCGTCTGCATTAGCGAACAGTTTCGGAGTACTGCTCACCGCTGAGTTTCCTCCTGGTTTTTCTCTTCAGCTACAGGTTGACTTTGGTGGCCCTGGTTCACTCAAGAAACCCCGGGGCTTGTGATTCAGCCTCTCTGCCAAATCCCCATTGTGGCAGAAGCAGAATTTAAATCCGTCAACCCAACTTTGCCAGTGATAGCAGGGCCGGGCAAGCTGACAGATTAAAGCAAGCTTTAATCGTAAACTTCCCCAACACTGATATAATGCAGCAGTTTCTCTTACACAGGGTGCAGTTAATAACCATTTCTCATTCAGCGCCGAGGTACAACACCGCCATTAGGCTGTGCCTTTGCAATAGCTGAGTCACTCCTTCCATTTGGTGTCAATTAGGCTAATTAGTGGTTAGCCGATCCGGCTGCCCTTCAGTCATTTGGAAACGGCTCTCTGCGCATGACAGGCCCCAACTCTGAGGTCTTCTCACACACTGACATGAACGTCTCCACTGTTCAGGCAGAACCTGCTTAGAAAGACAGCACTTGATTGGCTGTAACACTTACCCAGCCAATGTCACAAACCACAGTTTTTGATGGCCACCCACTGATTCTATGGCCTCTTGGCGGCCACCAGCTGTTGCAGTACAATTTGTTGGCCGCTGATACAACCGAATCCTATTATCTTTTCATCTCGCCAGCTAGGTGGTCGGGGTGTGCTTCCCCCTGAGGCTGCATGTACCTGTTAAAACACTATTTCTTTTGGCTCTCGTTCTAAACCCAGGCAGAGGGGATTAGGACCCTGGCTTTTAATTGTGCTTGCCTTTTTCTTTTGTGAATGCCAATCGTTCTGCAGTACCTTTTGTGATATGAAAATGAACACAGGATTAAGGCATATTTTTGATTTCTCACCAACCGTTCGAGTCTTTCAGGCACCTTCCTTAAGCCAGTGGGTGTGCTTATCACCAAGGCAGCTCAAGCCTTGGCAGGAGGCAAGCGCTGAGCAGACGTGGCTTCCAATGCTAAAGAAACCACTGAGAAAGAGTTTACGGCTATCACTCAAAGAACCATTTAACATTGTCCATTTAGTTATCAGATGTGAATCTGGAAAGTTTAGACAAATGATCTTCTTCATGATATTGAAATATTCCTAATACATACACATGAAGCCCGTATAGAAAAACACTGGTTGTTCTCATGGAGTTACTCTTGAAAACTAGTGCTTCAAAGGATACTGTTACTTATACCTCATAATTTCAGTTTAAATGATCTTACTATATGACCCAATAATGTAAGCATTTAAGAAAAGTCATCTTGGTTTAGTGCATTGTTTATATTATTAAGCTTTTTCATTCTAAAAAAATTGGGTCTCTTTAGAGTATACATCAGATTACTTTTTCCACCACTAATTCAAAAACATTTCAAGAAGGTAATATGGAATGCTAGGGTTTCTTAATCACATATTTTAAAATATATATATATATATGAATTCTATGTCAGATTTTATGTTTAAAAAATCCTCAAAACACATGACTGACATAATATATATGTGGACTGCTTTACAAGTTAAATATAACCTATATTTTCACTTTATAAAGAATTCATTTATTTATAGTTTGTGTAATATATCTAAAATACATTTACATGTCATATAGGTTAAGTCATATACAATAATTTCAAGCATTCCATTGAATTTACATATATAAAAAAATTAAAAATAATATTTTAAAAGCGTGGGTGTTCTCATAAAAGCAATACAGTATTTATAGCCTTGGGAAATTGTTGCCAGCAACAAAAAAAATCTAATAAATGAACGGATCCATTTTGGTTAACACCAGCTCTTCGGATTAAATAATACAGTGCTTTGAAGCAACCTACAAATTTACTAACACATTTTAAAGCGTATCCCAACAGTCTCTTTGTTCTTAACTATGTCATCAGATTTGTTTTGCTTTGACAATTCACCTTCTTGAAAATATGTCTCAAATAGTCTGTACACTCAGTCTACACAGAGCAGGTTGAAATTAGATAGCTACAACCAGATAGGCTTCTATCTATATCTCTACATATACAGCAGGTTATGCGTGGGAAACTTTCAAGTTGACTTTTACTTGCCTAATTGTCGACTACTAGTAAGACTCAATCTTAGATTTTTTTCCCCTAAACAGAACATGTCTCTTTGAAGGAATTTTTCTTAAATAGAATTACAAAAACCTACAGAGCTACAGAGAGCGTGTGGAACATATTTTTAAACTACATTATTCATAGAAAGTCAATTAACTTCTAAAAGTCGAGACATGGAGAAGAAAATGAAAGCTACGGTTCCAGCATCAAAGCCTCAACGTTCTTGACAAGATTCCCGCACGGGCAGGGCAGGCCCTTAACTGCAGCTCCCAGGCAGAAACAAATTCATTACCTTTCTCTACTTGAAAGTTAACTCTTCCGCATAACTCTTTTCCATTCATTTTTGGGTTCGTCTCACACAAATAACAGCACTGATCGTCATCCCAGCATCCACGTGAGATTTGCATTCTGTATTATGCATAGGACTCAAACAATTCTCACGAGAGAACGTGAGAGAGATGGGTGAAATGACATCAAAGTAAAGTAAGTAAAAAAGTTACAGTGAAGTAAAAAAGTTACAGGAAATGTCAGCCCCCAAAAGGCTGATATAAGAAAGGGTCTACAGAGTAGGAACATGGATTACATGGGTTATTTTACAATTTGCACCATAATTATCCATTAGCCATTCTGTTCCTACATGTGTATGAAAAAGGATAATCTTACTGTCCAAAATGATAGCCACTGACCATGGGGGGTTACTCATTTCAGAAGTTGAGGCCTGCTTTAAATACAAGATATACACTGAACTTCAAAGATTTATATATGTGTGTGTGTGTAGATCCTTAACTTCTTAATATTAATTAGATTAAAATAATATTTTATACATTATCTCTTAATATATATTAATATATATATATCATGTTCTTGATGGCCTTGCAGAAATGAAATACTTATAAATTGTTAATGATTTTAACATTGTTATTCCAAGACACAAACTTAATTTCTTTTAATAAAAAATATAAGTCAATTAAACATATGCTTCCACCGGAAATTGTTAAGATCATATTGCTTGAATTATTCTTTGATGGAAAGGCTATTGTAGACTTCCTTACACCGTGTTACGTAGCTAATCACTTCAATCACAATGGTGGTTTGGTGAATTCTAACAGAAGTGTCAAAGAGACAACCTAACATGCAAAGGGAGTTTGCCTGTTTTCAACAATGATTGACAAAATAAACCAAAGCCATGAAACAAAAAGATTCAAAAGCAAAGCAAATCTTAACTAGTTAAAAAAGAACACAAAACCTGGGAAAGTATACAAAAACAAATTAACTGAGTAGGTCTCCAGTGGTCGAGACATTCAAACACACAAATGATTTGTGATCAATGATGTAGCTCAGTATTGTATCCAAGGCATGTCTTCTAGTAGGCAACTTTTGCATTCCTCTTGGTCATCCACATATGTTAAGTCAGGAATAATTTTAAGCCAATGGTAGACCAGTAAACTGAAAAACATAAAGCAACACCTTACACCAGACTTGCACGTACGAAGGAGCTACTAAAAACCTGTAGCTTCAACTGCTAAATACTTTTTAAAGAATGCGTTCATTCCACCAGCAATCAGCCTGCTTCTTTGGTTGCTGAGTGACTGGAGTCAATGACTGAAACCTAAAATGTTTATCAGCCAGCTTCAATCACAGTGGTGGTTTGGTGAATTCTAACAGAATTCACAGTTAAAGGCTGTGCAGTTATAATAAACAGAGTGAACACATCCAGTGAATTGACTGAAATCAGCTCAGTGTTAAAGAACATGGGGAAGAAAAGCCAAGCTGATGCAGAAAAATCTCAAAGCTATGCTGGGAAGAAGCAAGCTAATTCTAGCGCTCCCGTGCTTCTAGTTCACAGCAAACCTCCCTCCTGCAAACACAGCTTCCCGGAGATCTGTCGCTTACTTAAGTTCTGCTCACATGGAATTCGACGAAATCCCCAGCAGACCACAAGATGGGTAAACCTGTTCTAACTGTTCCTACGATATCAGGGAGCAGAGCTTGAATTACCAATCCACCAGAGAATGCTAATGCAATTATGAGTGTTTACTTACACCATGTGTTTCTCGCGGAGCCTCCCCCGCTGTGTCAGGAGAAACCAAAGGGAGCTAATGTTTTATAGATGGTAAGACTCTGTTTGTTTTCAGTGGGGCTAAGTCTCCCAAAGCACTCAGACACACTAATTAAAGTAAACTGCAGAGGCCCATAATAAAATATATGTGTTTGGAGACTGGGAGATGAACCCTACTGGCTTATTAAAAGTCAAAAGAAAAATATACATTATTTATGACTTCAAAGGGACACATTCTACGCTCCAGTTTATTTAAAGGATTAACTAAGCAGTGGTTATTGGTGACCATCTGAACGGTTCTTCTTTCACGGTTCATTAGTTCTGCCATAGATGTGAGAAGTCATCATTTGGGTTCAGATCAAATATTATTAATCAAATAAATTACAGCGGCTACACCAACGTTATTAAACAGGATCTTTGTGAAAATAGCCACTAATAAATCTGTATTACTTCGAAACAGTTGCCTGGTTGCGACAATGCAATGTGAGCTTTCAAAATGCTTATAGATATTAAATACCAGATTCTTCATTACTTTGGCCACTCCGTAAATAGGAAATGGGAGAAATAACACCAAAGAAAATGCCTTTGGCCACCTATTTCCAAAAGATAGTTCTTTCACCCAAATGTCAGGACACTTTTCGCAGCCCAGTTTCCCTATTTTCAAGACAAGAAAGGGTAATTGTATGAGAAAGCTTTTCTACATCTAACTGTTTCTTTCATTTATTAGTTGTTTTAAATCAAGGCACATGACTCAATTAAGAACGTTATTGGCATTTGACTTAAAGAAGCCTGAACTAAGGATAATTGACACAAGTGAACACTACTTCATTGCTTCCTTGGTTCTTGGATATTTGCAAAGTTATTCATAATTATCATTTCTGTCAATGAAAATATTATGTCACTTAACTAAATATTAGCATGCATTCAAAGACTTAATAGAATTTTTAATTTGCAAATATAGCATGGTATGGTCCTGAGACTACATTTTTTTTTATTTCATTAGTTCATCTTGAAATTTACCTGAATTTGTACTTTGTTCTCTCAAATAAGAAACTGGACATAAGATATTTTTTCTACGCTGTCTGAGAAGCAGACATCTAGAAGTTTCTTCACGGTGGATGATAGCAGACTGTAGATCTGACCCTGCCTGCCTCCTGGTTGCTCTGGTTTCTTCTCTCTTCTTTCCCCTCCTCTTTTTCATAGTTCCATACCTCTGGTTGGCATTTGTCCGCATAAGACGTTTTCCCACAGTCATTTATCACAAGCGGAGGGAAGCACACACAAAACCCTGGAAGCGCACTCGGCTTTTTGAAGATTACAGGTTACCTTTCTTGCAAGTGAATAGAAATTACTGAGCCAAACACTAATGATAGGCAACTTTTTCTTAATACATTGTTTTAATGCTTCTATATTATGCCTTCATTAAATAAAAAAACTTAAACTAAACCCAAAACAATACTTATCCAAAATTCATTTCATTTTCTTGATTTGTGTCGCTTTACCTCAGCAAGATTGAGATGGTGAATGTTCACATTACATTAACCTACTGACTGCAAAATTATAATTTCAATAGTTCACAAAATATTGGCTGTAGAAAGTGTATATTATTCCCTCTTGGTTGTAAGATGTTTGCCTAAGTGCATATTACAAATAAAGTATCAAGTGCATGGGGCTGAGAGCTAGTCTTCTCTTTCGCTTTCTTTTACGTCGCCTTCTTCTGTTTGGTCTGACAGGGTTGCTCCATCTGCTCTTCCTGTCATGCTAAACTTTCTAGCTGCTTTTCCCTTCCTGGCTCTTGGACCGATTCAAAACTCAGGACCCGGGTGCTTCCTGCTTCTTTCCTATTGTTGATGGAGATACACTTTTAGTCTCCCTGTATCCTTTACAAAGCATCACATAGCAATCCCGCACTGAAATAATAAAGAAATAAAACAACTGTCATCAAAAAAAAAGCACACATCTTTGAAATCTCTGCTCCTTTGATCAGTAAAGAGCAGCCTGGGTTGCACACGGTCACAAGTGTGTTAGTTCACTTTCCCTTCCTTGAACTAAATAGTAACGCCTAACCCAGCCCATTTAAATCCTCTCTACCAAACCTGGAGTACCCTTATTTTAATAACAAATTTTAAAGTATTGTACAAAGATGACAAAAATTCTCAATAATAATAATAAAAATAAAAATAATTTTAACCAAATTATATTTTGGTTAAAAAGGAGATAAAATGCAAACTGGCCATCAGACATCAAGGAAAGAAAATTTCCTTTAATAAAAATATATTCCTCGAATCTTTGAGACTCTAAATTAGCTATCAGATGTTTATTCTGGTACTTAGCATAACTCACTCCTTGCTTACTGGCCTCTGAAAATAGTAGGAAGCAAAGGAAAGTGTCCAACTATTCTCTAATGTAGCACGACCTTGGAGACCAATTTAAATTATAACCCAAATCTAAACCTTCAGGCACCTGTTCAAATCGTGTTTGTGTAAAACCGAATTAGCAAGGTCAAAGTTTTACAGAAACTTTATTTTTGAAAGTTCCTGATTCATTTGCAGGGCCTGAGCTGCGGTGAATAAGGAAAAGTGGGATTTCTTCTTTTATCTCCTTATCCTCGTTTGTAAAATTGCATTAACATCTCTCCCGCCCATAAGGCAAGAATGTTCTTCAGGACAGAGGTCCTGCACACCAAAGAAACACCCATGTTGAATGGTTGTGATGGAGCTGCATCCGTGTCAGTCCTGCAGAATCTTAGGGGGAACCGGAGTGATTCTAATTGGAGTTAGTTGTAGAAACCAGTAGAACGGAGACGCCTTTTGAGTAGATCTTGAATAACAAGCTCAGAGTCCATTGGTGGGGAGAGAAGTGTGTGTTTGTGTGTTTCGGGGAAGGATTGAGAAAGTTAGGATATCGGGCAATTACCATAGCACAAGGAAAGCCCAGGATAAGACACAAATATATCTAATTATAGCAAGTAAAATGACTCCCATGTGGAATTCAGGGCAAGAGATTTTGCAGCAAATTAGAGAAAACAAAGATAAAGGATAAGGAAGCATGTAGAAAGCCTGGAAATTCAGATTACATGCGAAAGAGTTTTGAGCAATGAATGGCGGAGAAATACAGAACAGTTGCTTCATCAGAACAACCCAAACAAGAAAACCGGGTGAGAAAGAATAGCAAGACACTGAGTTAGGAAGACACTGGGTTAGCTCAATGGCTAAGAGTGCTGTTAGCAGCTTGTTATGCAGCTCTCACTTGAAGGGGTGCCGCCTGCCACCCCAGCTTCGGAAAGTAGAGACATCAGAGGCAGGGAGGCTCACTGGCCAGCCCGTCTAGTCCTAACAGCGAATTACAGCTTCACTGACTTTGTCTCCGCAAATAGGGTATCAAGCAAGAGTGGAAGACACGAACCCCCCTCTTCTGGCCTCTGCATAGGCACACATACCCACACATACATGCGCACATACAAAATACACACAGCATCCACAAGGAGGAGGAGGAACAAAACTCCAAGTGGGAAATAAGGAAAAACTCAAAACGTATTAGACAAATGAGTTTTTCATTTAACTTATGAAATTATTTAGTTTCGACAACGTGGTTTTAAAGACGATCTTGTCCCAAACATTTCAATGACCTGCCCAAGGTTGCAAAGCCAAGATTGGGAGTGGTTTGCCTCGTTCCTGTCCACTTCTTCACTCCATGTGAAGCATGCACTCTGCCTCAAGTTGGCTTTTTAAATTAAAGGGAATTAACAAAGCGGCAAACACAGAATTAGCTCTTTATTGCGATTTCACTAACTGAACAGTAACTTTATTTAATAGATCTTCCCTGCCACACAGACATCCCGCTGAAGCACTGTAATAAATGTAATAAAAGGGGAGATTAGGGCAAACATTGGTGGGAAGACATTAATTAGAGGAGGACCTCACCAATTCTCAGTTGACTAATCCTCAAACCCTGTAATTCTCATAAGGAAACTGACAATCTTGCTTTACTCCTTATCAAAGAGAGTTTCCAGCCAGAGAGAGTGGCAGGCTCAAGTAATCAGAATCTCATTAATTTTATTAAATAGACCATAAAGTCCCATAACAAATAATTAAGCCCTGTTAAACAGATATCCGATAGTCCATCTTATCCCTCCTTATTTATAGACAGAAATAAAAAGGCGTTGCTTCCAACAACAATACAGGATGCTTTGTTGTTATTGATGATAATAATTCCTTGGGTTTGTCTCAAAGATGTCAGAGCTTTTCCAAGCACAACTGTCACACTACAGCTGGCCTACTGAGTATTATGTTACTCTATATAGATAAAGCTTTGATCTGCTTTCTATTATCCTATACGTGAGATGGTTAGACAGAATATCACCAAATTTGGCATGCTTATGATGGCCTGTCTTAGGGTAAAAAATAATGGTGGCTCAACAAATCCAAAGTGGGGACATGGGAGTCTCAAAGACAAAAAGCCATCATCCAGAAATTGCTTTTGGACTGAGACCAGCACCGGTTTCTGTGATCTGGAGTGTGTAGGTGTATTCTAAGGAAAATTTGAATTTCATCGCCACATCTGAGAAAGGCTTGGGGATTTGTTTTTGTGTTCTTTGAGCGATTCTACTCAACTCTGCCTACACAGATGGGTAGTTAGGCTACAAATACAAAGCTATTGTGCTGCCATTTTCTTTTCTTTCTTGGTTTTGTTCTAGACTTGAGTTATAAAGGCAATAGAGAATTTTTCATTTTCAACTGAATATTTTTGTATATGGCCGTGTATCAACCATCTGATGCTCTAAGCAGGATGTGGATGCCAAAGACATCATCCCTTCATTCCTGGACTCTGAGCTTATATAATAACCTGCATGGTTAATGGGATCTTTGAAAATATAATTAAGATCAATATCCTTAAAATAAGAAGTGTACCCTCGGGTGACTATTGTTAGAGAGTACTATAGAGTGTATGAAGAACGTGGGCTGCCTCTAGGAGCAAAAACTATTTCCCTAAAGCCAATAAGGATATAGGAAAACCAGTCCTGCAGCCATGGGAACCTGAATCTGCCCAAAGCCTACAAGATGTAAAAAGATTCCTTTCCTGGGCTTCCAGTGAAGAACACAGCCCCACCTATGACTGAAAGACGGACCTTAGAAGACTCTGAGCAGGAGAGCACAAGACTTCTAATTCACATGAAAATGGAGAGAGAAATGGGCATTCTTTAAATATGGCGATAGGTTACAGCAACATTAGAAAAAAATGTATGCCTGAATATTATCATGGACTTTGTAAATTATGAGCATGTCATGTGTATATCTATGTTAGAGTAAATGTTTCCTATGATTTACAATATCATTGTGAAGGAAAATACACACATGAAAGCATGTTTATTAGTGAGCATTGTGTTTGCAAACATGTGTGCTAGCAAGCATGTGTGTTAGTAATTCAGTGAGATAAATAAAAAAGTGCATATGGGCACCAGGAAAGCACAGCAGTGTCCACCCAGGTCATTTGGGGAAAGCTTAAAGGTATATTTTTCCTATGTGCAGGGCAATGTTTCTTAAAATATAGCAGACCTGCAAATTCCAGAAGATCTTATTAAAATACGTCTTAAAAATTCTGATCCACTTAAACCTGTGATGGACAGGGAGAAGCTGCTTGAACAGATTGCAAGATGGTGCCAATGCAGTGGGTTCTAGGATCACACTTTCGGAACAACTGTACTAACAGAAAGGAAAGTGGATGAAAAAGATGAAAGGTTTAGTATGAAGCTCAAGACTTGCTCAACAGATAAAGTAGTGTTTGAAAAGATTAATGGCAGCCAAAATTACTCAGGGACGATTTGGAGGCTGGAAGAAATCTGAAGAAAGAAGTAAAATAATAAAAGAAAGAAAATGCTGCAGTGGGATAAATATGAGGAATTGGCAGACTAGAGGGACAGAGAAATAGCTCAGCAGTTAATAGCACTGTGATCTGTAACTCCAGTTCCAGGAGATCCAACGCCCTCTTCAGGTATCTGTGGATACTGCATGCAGGTGGTACACAGACATGTACACAGAAAGGCAGAACACACACATATACAAAGAAATAAATAAAATTTTAAATAATAAAAAATAAAAGATAAGCAAGTTCTAAGGTTAGCAAAAGGATATGAAATATGAAAAATTAATAAATAATAATAAGTAGAGAGATGTGGCATGCTATATCAAAGGTAAAGAGTTAAGACAAATTATTTTGAATTTTATTTTTCCTTCTCCAAATTTTTCTTATAGAAGTTATCATTTTATTCAAATTACCAAAATTATTAATACAGATTTGTTATATACACTTTTTAATTACCTTTTGAGCTCTTTAACATCTATCTGAATAGCATTTTCATTACTTATTATTTATGAAAATTATTTTATGTGTATAAGTGTGTTGTCTGCATGCATATGTACCATATGCATGTCTAGAACCTTCTAGAGACCAGAAGGTGGTGTGGAATCCCCTAGAACTATAGTTACATAAGGATGGGGCAGTCACCTCTCCAGTCCAAATGAAGGATCAGAACTCAACAAGAATGGAGCTTTGCAGCCCTGCAATGGTGCACACTTTTAATCCCAGCTCTTGGGAGGCAGAGGCAGACGGATTTTGGTGAGTTCAAAGCAAGACTAGTCTACAGAGCTACTTCCAGGACAGTTAGGGCTGTTATGCAGAGAAACTCTGTCTCAAAAAACCAAATTTGAAAAAAGAAGAAGAAAAAGGAGAAGGAGGATGAGGAGGAAGAAGTGAGCTTTGGCCTTGAACTCATAGAGATTCCGTTGCCTCTGTGGATTAGGATTACCAACCCACCTGGCTACAATCATTGCTTCTGGAACTTGAGGCCCTGTGCATGCTAGGTGAATGCTCTGCCCATGAGCTATATCCACAGCCATTGATAGTTCATATTTTCACTTGCCACTCTTCCAAAATTTTAGGTTGTTTTGTTTTTGTTTTTAGGTGTGGTTTTTTTTGTTTTTTTGTTTTTTGGGGTTTTTTTGAGGCAAGGTTTCTCTGTAGCTTTGGAGCCTATCCTGGAACTAGCTCTTGTAGACCAGGCTGGTTTTGAACTCACAGAGATCTGCCTGCCTCTGCCTCCTGAGTGCTGGGATTAAATGCATGCACCACCGCCTCCTTTAAGAAGTTTTTAATTTTAAGTCTACAAATAATTAAAATTTCTAAAGCTCCTATTCTGTAATTGCTAGCAACATTTTCTAATCTGCTACATTTCTTTTTTTAATTCTCTTATCTTTTCTAAGATCATTCCCTATTCCTTTGGAATTCCCCCTTAAGATTTATTTTAGTCAGTGTCTGCTTATGATAAGTCAAGTTTTTCTGCTTTTTATAGCACTCTTGGTCTCAAGAGGGTATTTTCTCAGGGTGTAGCGTCTAGACAGATACTTATTTTCTTATCTGTCTTTGCCTATTTTACATCTCCTTATAAGGCAAAAAGTTACCTTTTTACAGTTACAATCTTCCCCAAATCTTCAGAGTTTTCCTTTGTTCTTATTACTATTACTACTATTATGATTATGATTATGATTATGATTATGATTACAGTGGCAGGGTCATAATGATGTATCTACAACTGTTACTCCATACATTTCCACATGGATGTGGGTTGTATATTAAATATATCTGTTCTTAAGGTTTGCTGAGATCTTTTTTTCTTTCTTTCTTTTTTTTTATTGATTTTAATGTCTTCTATCCGTTTAGAATGCACACAGCCATCATCTCCCTCAACAAGTTCCTTCCTGATTTCTTCCCCCTCTTTCTGTCATTTAAATTACACGTAAGATCCTTAGGACGCTGTCTTCACCGTGTGCCCCATCGTGTAGGTTGCTTTCCCCATTTTCCACATGTTGCGCTTTCATTTGGACACTTTTTTTGGCCCTGTCTTCAGATGCCCCAACTGCCACTACATTCATGCATTGCACTCTAATTTTAAACATCACATTTTAAATTTCTATCATAAGGAAATAGACAGACTAGAAATGGGGCCAACAAGAAGGGCATGCAGAGACTTAGAACATAGAAAACGCAGCAATGACCACGATTCTCTGGGCTCAGTGACACCAGGATCTACAGCCGTTCTTGCTGTGTTTAATTATATGAGTCTGCAAATCTATTTTTTAGTTCAAATTCAGCTTACAGTTGCTTGAAACTTGATCCTGAATAACATAATCCCAAATTGGCATTTACTCTATGCCCCGTTTCTCTCTGTTGGCCCTGTTATTAATTTATTTTTACTCAATTACATTTTTGTCTCTTGACAGTTTTGATAAGGCCATGTTTGCACGTGCTCAGCAGGCCCAGAAGAAATATGAAGATCATGGAGACTTCTGGATGAAGAAAGGAGAAAGATTGCTAAAAGAAAAAAAAAGGAGGCATGAGTTTGGTCCAGAAACAAGCCCTTAGGGTTGTAAAGAAGAAAAAAAATGGGCTTTGGGAAAGTAGAGCATCATAGGGGAATTCTCAGAAGCAGCCAAGATTTTCAGATTGGCCTAACAGATTTTCTCAAGCAGGAACAAGAGCCCATGATGAAAAGATGACTGTAATGACATCATTTTAAAAGTAACGTTAAATTTAGAAAGCGGGTCTTAATTTGCTACGTGCCTCTCTTACTAATCTCTGCTCCGCAAAGGTGAACTAACCACCTCTCACCTTAGAATCTGATGTACTTATCAGTAACAGGTGAGATGTGCTTCTGGATAGTGCATGTTTGGGGAAAGTTATCCATGCAAAGTGGAAAAGGCATTAGTATGGGAATGAGAAGTTGACTTAGGTCTACCAGGAAAGTGTTTATAACTCAGGCAATATCTGCTGTCCTGGGAAGAACTCTGAAACAAGCAAATGAAAAGGAGTCGGGCAAGTCACTCTGAAAATTATGTCGCTCTGCAGTGTGAAGGGCTAAGAGCACTGATGCTCATTATATGGAAACCCACTTTGTACAGTCTATAGTGGAGCATCAGAAAGCTGATCAAAGCTACATATGAACTCAGATGTCAAAACTTTATTCAGATTACTGCTAAGAACCCACAAGCATAAGTAGGATTTATGGGGTCACATCTTTTCATTGTAGAGTTTACTATGAGCTTACTGTGTATTGAGTCAAAAGCTTCGGCCAAGTCCTCACTCTATTAACTCCTGAAGGCTAGGAAGATACTCTGTGGTTTAAAGAACTTTATTGTTTAACAGCTTACATTTAAAAGCTATGACTTTTCCTTGTCTCCTCCCCCACCAAAATTCATCAAGTGACAACTATTAAAACGATTTACAGGCCAGAGAGTATGTATGTAATGATGTCCCTTTAAGGGATGTTTCTGGATTTGTCTAAGTTCCTAACTTTCTGACCTTGTTATTACATAATGGTTATGACAAAGAAAAAATGTGGGGATAACTAGCTAGAATACAGTTATCAGTCATCCTGGTTTAGTGACAGTGGTCTGTCATCCCCTAGGTCCATGATCTCACCAGCCACTAGTAACTGGCTAGGCTTGCAGTACCGGACATGAATTTCCTCCTATTGAGTGAACCTTAAATCCAATTAAGCAGCTGTTGGTTACCCCATTGTTATCAGGACCGCTATTGTACCCTTAGGAATACCTTGCTAGGCTGGGCATTGCTAAGATCAGCAGGATTTTCAGGTGGATAGGACTTTGAATTGCCCCTCTCCCCCACCCCCCTGGGCGCTCTAATGACTCCTTCAGATAGGAGTTGGTGCTCAGGGAAGAGGCTTCGAAACCAGATCCAGCTCCATTCCTCCAAGTTCAGTGTTTTCAGCAATAGGGTCTTCTTACCTTTAAGTTCTGGGAGGCAATCAAGGGCAATATCCATAGCCTATATTGTTTGGGGGAGTATCCTGAATTCCCCTTTTACCAATAACTGAGGGAGGTTTCCCATGCCTGGCACTGGGTGGGGTTTCAGAAGCCTGGGGGAGCATCAACATCAAGTGACATACCTTCATTGGTATGTGTGTGTACACATATACTTGTGTGTGTGCACATATAAATGTGTGCGCACATATACTTGTGTGTGCGCACATATACTTGTGTGTGCGCACATATACTTGTGTGTGCGCACATATACTTGTGTGTGTATTTTTAAATAAACATAAAATAATGATTCCCTGCAGCCTTTTCAAACATTCTTAGTGTTTCTATTCCCCCTCCTTCTTCCCTCCTCAGTTCTCAATTTTCTCCTTCACAGTATTTGCATCCTGTTATTCCTTCACTCCCTCCTGCAATCCCTACTCCAAATTCTATACCAACATCTGTAGATTAAAAGCTAGAATCCACAACCCTAAACATATATACATCTCTGAGCAACTCTCAATGGACTCAGCAGCTTGTAAACAAACGTGTGTGTGTGTGTGTGTATGCTATATTATATCATTTCTGCTCGTTCTTCTCCCCCTTCAACTCTTCCCATATCCCTCTTCTCAGGAATATATGAGGACCTAAAGGTCATATTTAGTAGTACTCTCGTATAAAATTTTCAAAAGAGAATTTAAAAGGAAAAGGAAAACTATACAGTATGTAGGCATGATTCAGCAGATAAGGGTGGGTCAACCATCTTGATTTCCTTTGATTGACAGGAGTTCTTATCCCATCTCCCTTCTTCTCAGTGTCCTGAATGCTTCTCAATCGTTGGTTTTACCAGCAGTCTCCTGGTGTCCGAGTCTCCTCGGGCCACTGACTAACACATTCAGACTTGTCTTTAATGAAGATACCATGTGAGAGACTTCCTGTCCCATTCCTGTAAACTGGCTATATATATATATATATATATATATATATATGTTAACTCTGACACTCAGGGCTGTCTCCTGCACACACGTGAGTGGAATTGCACAGATAATTGGTTGTAGTGTGACTCAAATAGGCAAGGTGACAGAGAACTAAATACTACAGGGACCATCCTTTGTGTTTCTATACGGCCCAATGCCCTGGGCCTAAACAGCTCATTACACTCACCTTTGCTTTGTTACAAGTGTCCAGATAAAACGCAGGCCCAGAGAGCGACATGAAAACAGAGCCCAGCGGGCAGTGCACCCGGTTGTCTGAAACCTTCTTCTGTTTAGAATGTTTGCTTTAGCGTTTTGTTTTGTTTTGTCTTTTGAGATGTGGATTCATAGCCCAGGCTAGGATGGCACTTTGTATATAGACAAGGACAGCCTCCACCTCAAGATCATCCCTCATAATAAGAAATGTATAGGATCCCAATAGCAGGGAAAGGTGCTGCCCACATTTTGGTTCCCACATCTATTTACACAATCAAATTAATCTCTCACGGACAGGCCTACAGGCCAACCCACTCAAGACCATCCATTAAGACTCTCGTCTTAGTTGATTCTATGTTGTGTCAAAGCGCCAATTAAAGCTAGTTTTAACATTTGAAAAATGTGTAAGTAAATGCTTAGGTATATCTAGATAATGTGAAATATTATTCTGTGCTCAATAAATGAAAATAAATAAATGAATAAGCCAAGAAGCTATTGAAAGACAAGGAGAAAACTCAAATTCACATTCTAAGTGGGGGGAAAAATCCTATCTAAAGAGGTTACATACTGGATAAGTCCAATTACAGGACATTCTGAACAAGTAAGACGATGGAACAGTACGATGGAGGTGTGGGTGTGTGTTTTCCAAGTCACTTGACTCCTCTGAAGTCTGTCTTTTTCCAGGAAGCTTATGTATCTAATGTCTATCTACTGGGGGTAGCAGGTAGCAGGTAAGGATGTGGTTCCATTATACTATTACAGGAATAGCGGTATTGGGTTAGATTCCAAGTTTAATAAATGGTACCTAGTTTTAAAAAATTACTTTAAATAAGATTCTCCTTCTCTTGTCCTATAATCTGCCTATTGCAATGTCCCTAAGCATTTTATATTCTGTAGGTTCTCTGCTGCCCCAACTTCCACCCATGCAAAATAATGACAATGACTTTCTCTTTGGGTCTATGATTCGCACCATAGTTTTATGATAGCAGTACTAGTAAGGTGTTTCAGAACCTGAATAGCAGAAAATATGCTTCCATATATTCAAATATATATTGGGTTTTCACTCTGGGTTCTGGGAAACATTCACAAGGGACTGAGCAAAAAGAGCCAAGCCTCTTTTCGTCAGCGTGATCACATTACTACAAGCCAGCTTTCCTGTTTGTTTTTGTGAGTGCTTTTGAGACAAGATCTCTCCATGTAGCCTTGGCTGACCTGGAACTCTATATGTAGACCAGGCTAGCCTTGAAGTCATAGATATCTTCCTGCCTCTGCCTCCCCAGTGCTGGAATTAAAGGCATGAACTACCAGGCCAGGCTAACTTTTAGGATAAGATTTATGGAAAGAAATTGAGTGCTTTTGTTTTTGCATTATTTTTCCAGATCACTTCACATAAAGCTCTTCTTTGTAAACAGCTATGCAAAACTGCACTACTATTATGGTTGGGCACTTTCTGTGAACATCTGGTGGTACAAGATACACATTTTGAATTCCATTTAAGCATATGACACATACAGCATTACAACACTCTAGGTTGGTAAAATCTATACCGTGACATCTAAGGCATACGTGAAAAGCCATTATGCTCAGACGTCTGCATTTATCCTAACAGTTTTAATCTAACTCTTCCATTCTTACCGGAATATCAACATAGTGTTTCCTAATGCAACAATATTCCTCACTGCTTGTTATTTTCCTTGCAAATATACCCAAGGACACCATGATCACAATAAACCTGAACATTTAATCGATTCATATAAAAGCCCATGCTGAAAACATTTTGACTCTGTTGCTCTCACTAGAAAAAAAAAATAAAGCTTTGAAAATGATGTGAAGGACTCTGTCTTCTCACAAGAGTGGCTTTGTTAATAAATACTGCAAAAATGTACCAACAGCACTGAGCCAAACATGAATGCTGTGGGCACAGTTGATGGGTTCTCCTAGGCTAAGCACATGCTATTCTGTGGCTGGGCTCTGCACTGTCAATCAAACACATCACTCCAAGCTTCCTTCCAGTGATGATGCAAATTCTTCGGAAAACCTTGCAGTTCATTTATTTGGATTTTACTCATCTTAAATGTTTCACAAAAGTCTAAAGCAGAAATATTTCACCCAGGTGAGGATGTATGAAAATAAAATGCCCTATCTCTGGTTTTATTTCTTCCTACCTCCCCTCACCCCTCCTAGATAGAAGAGCCTATTTCTGAAGTAATTCGTATAACTGCGACAAATCCGCTTCAGCCTCGGTAATGCCTTTCGTTTTGACTTCAAAACATTCACTGGCTCTCGCGGATTTGTACTATTTAACACCCAGATAAAGGTAAGCTGCCTTTTTTAATAACGATGGATTACTTTTTCTCGTTACATGCTCTTATTCAATTGGATTTTTTTTTTCAATTTAAGCACATCAATTCTCGAAGAAAAATGTAACGCGAGTCTGAGAATAATTGTAGTTATTAGGAGAGTAAACACCAGGACACACAAGCAACATAAACCGAAGTTGTCTGATTAAATTACTGACAAGGTCTGACGTCTCCATAGGAAAGGTTTGCTGCTGTGTGCTCCATCCAACTCTCCGCTTTCCATCCCGGGAAAGTTCTGCCACATGTACCATCGTGTGAAGAAATGCACATTGATAATATAAGCAATATGAGCACATCTGACTAGAAATAGGCAGGGGCCATGTTTGATCAAAGAGCTCCTGTGGTATTTTGTGGGCAGTACCTCTTGAATGGTTCAACCCACTGATGGACTAGTATTCTTACAATACTATGCCTTGTGTATTATATTACATATGAAGAACTGCAGGAGAAAAATTGAGGCTCTCCAGACACAAAGAAATAATACACCTTCAAGGAGGAAGGCCGATTGCTCTGATTTGATTACTACACACATATGCCCACATCTGGCCATCATAGGTGAACGCAGAGTATGCATTGTTGGAAATTTCTAGAAGTTTTTGTTTGCCTCTTATGTTTGACTTGGTTTGGCTTTTGCAATACTGAAGACTGAACCTAGAGGCTGGCACACACTACACATACTCTCCACTCCTGAGCTGTATTCTCCAGGCCCTAAAACTTTTTAATAAAAAAAGGTCCCTTGTAGCTGCGAAGATGGCTCAGTGGGCAAAGTGATGGCTAAGCAAGCAAGAGGACCTGAGCTCAAACCCACAGCAGTGTATCTGATGATGAAGGGTGGAGGCAGAAGGATCTCCGGAGCCCATGGCCACCTAACAAAGCTCATCAATGAGCTCCAGGTTCGGTGAAGGACTCTGTCTCAGAAAAATAAAGCAGACACCAATAGAGGAGGGTAGAAGTTGCCAACATCTGGCCAACAACACACACACAATCCTTCCCTGTCCACACAGAGCTAAACCTAGCAAGATTTAACATACCCTGGTAATTGAGTTTCTGAGAGGATTGCCTAGCCCATTAAACTTATTTTGGTGTGTAGAGTTGACGTGAATGTTACCAGAAGTTTTACTGAGTCCCATGTCCTCTTGCTGACACATGACAAGTTTCAAATGTGCATTTAAAAATCATTAGATCATTTGCTTACTTCGAACTAAAATTATTAGTTTCAGCCATAATATGAAAACAATGACCGGTTCATAGTCAATGTAGCAGACATAGCAATTGTGTCGTCTATTGTTTGACTGCATATGTGCTCTGTGAGGTAAGTACATGACCTTTTTGCCATATGGGGGCCACAAATACTCAGAAATGAAAGTGCCTTGTCCCAAACTGCTCACCAAACTAATTTTTAAATTGATTTTTATTGAGCTCTACATTTTTCTCTGCTCCCCTCCCTGCCTCTCCTGTCCCCTTCAACCCTCCCCCAAAATCCCCATGCTCCCAATTTACTCAGGAGATCTTGTCTTTTTCTACTTCCCATGTAGATTAGATCTATGTTAGTCTCTTTTAGTGTCCTCATTGTTGCCTAAGTTCTCTGGGATTGTGATTTGTAGGCTGGTTTTCTTTGCTTTATGTTTAAAAACCACTTATGAGTGAGTACACGTCATAATTGTCTTTCTGTGTCTGGGCTACCTTACTCAGAATGATGTTTTCTAGCTCCATCCATTTGCCTGAAAAATTCAAGATGTCACCAAACTAATTTTTAAAAGAAGTGTCTGACCTCTAGCAAATCTAAGTCGAGTTTTAAGTTCGTATGCCAATGTGAACCACATTTCTGGTTCCAAATGCTAAGACTTAACCTAAATCATTACTCATTGGCACCTAGCACAGTATTGGCCTCAAACAGGTGTTTAGTAAAAGCACACAGAATGAATCAGAGTTTAGATTCACTTGTTTACAAAATCAGTGACCTTTTAAGCTCAGTAGACTTGTTTATGTTCCTCATAAGAGCATATACCTATTCGAAATGCTGATGTCAGTTATTCAGGTCTTACTATACCTGAACGTGTGTTTCTGGGAAATCAGATGCAGTGAGGTCTTCCAGTGCTATCACTCAAATTCAGATTTTATTGTTTCATTATCGGAACACTTCCCTTTGCTCTGTCAGAATTAAGACCTATATTCCACACACACTCCCTTTTCAGAGAAGCCGGAGCTCAGTTCTAGTATTTATATCGTGCTCTCCATATTCAGCATCTCCAAACATGTTCCTGCTCAGTGTATCCTGCTTCAGTGAGCCTGAAGGATGGGCAAGATGGAAAACCATGAGGTAAGGGACAAAAGCCAAGCTAACAAGATGGGCAAGTAGAGGAGGAGAGAGAGAGAATACGTGTTTGCTTTACTGCCTAGTAACGCCATTGAGGATGGTATAATCCGGTTCTGTAGGACCATTTGTTAAAGTAAGAACATTGTATTTTTCTGCTTTAAGACATTTCATAACAGCAAACCCCAAAAAAGCTCCCTGTTCCACTTCCTGCCTCAGCAGTGCTGTGCAGCTAAGATGTTTTTATTGCAGCAGAACCTGAAGCTGTATACGGTGTTTGCTTGAGGATTATTGTTAGTCCCTTTAAGCTGAACTTCTGTAATGAAATCTATTTAGAGACATTCCACGGTGCCCTATGGCTACTAGCTTATGCAAATGAAGTATGACCCTGGGAATAAACCTCCTGCCCCCTCATCATCTTCCCCAGCTTCAAAGGTCTCTAGGCAATCGCTTTTTTTTTTAAATGAAAAGATTGTTAAGCTGAATTAAAATAGAAAGAGAGGAGGCACAACTGGATATCCAATACTCATATAACCCAACCATTTACTGTCTACTATTTTCCTATAAATATTTAGGTACTAATCTATAAATCATCTGGAATAAATGTGTCAGTATGTATGATTCCTTTTCGGTTTCTCCTTCTAGTTTGAATCCTAATAACTGCAGGCCAATATCAATCAATAGTCATTTACTCTCACTTCATTTCTTACTTCTTATCTAAAGTAAGACGTGCTAAATTGGGACCAAATTGGTCTCCTAACAATAAAATCTTCTCTGCTGATATTAGTCTCCCCGAAAATGTGTTCCTGTTGAGCCCCAGAATGAACAAAGTGATGGTGAAGATGCGCAACTCCATGAGGAAATCATTAGTCAAGGGTCCAGTTGGTTACTTGAATGTATACATCAGGAATTAATGACATTTATAGGCAATTAGGATGAAAATTAAAGTCTAAGTTGAGGAGGATAATGAAATTGAATAATTGACTTCACCTTCAGAAGCATTAGCGAGAAGAAAGAGCTGTCAACAATTTCTTGAATTTTAATCATCAGAATAAATTCTACCATTTTAGACCTTGCCTTCCAATAAAGGAATAACACAAAAAGTATCCATCGTTGTTGTCTGTTTACTAATTTTGGGTGACAAGTTAGGCAAATGTGAATCAGTTTCAGTTTGGTCAGGTGACTAAAATCACTTCCTTGTGGCCTCAGGTTTCTTCAGGTCAAAGTGTCTTCTCAGGATACAGTTAAAATAATCCAGTATGACTCTGGGATTTATAAATCAAAGGTCTGTTACTCAACTGTCCTAAGGATGGCAAACCACAGTGACTGACTTTCTAACCTGACCAAATGGTCGGATGAGGTTCAAGTGGATGGAGACAAAGGCAGTCCCTTCAAATACCTGTTGAAAAGATCTCTAGTTAAGTCTGCTGAGGTTACAATTTTTTATATAAAGCTAAAGTAAAATATGTCCATTTAAACTGACATGCTTGTGTTCTGCTCTTTGTGATTTGTGTTAGATAGCTTGTGTTGGGTAGACAGTATTTTACATATGTGGCTGCATAAGCTTTGAAAGAGGTAAGACTGAAAATCCCTTGTTTTATGAAATAAGGCCTCCAGACCGCAGCTATCTGCCTGAAAAAATAAATAAACTGACTCAAGAATTGAGTAAAATGTCCTGAATGCCTGGCCAGCAACCACTGAGCAACAGTCAGGGAGCTAATAAATAACTTGGCCAAAACACAAGCCAAAGGAATTTGCTAGAAGTTGGCAGGTTAGTGCAAGTAATGACATAAGATAAGCTTGTTATATTTATGAATACCTCTGAGTGGAAGAGGAGGTAATTATGAAACCAGAAAAGAATGGGACTGGGAATGTATAATTCTGTAGAAAATACAATATAGAGAACACATTAGAGCCGAAATGCACTGAAGAACTGCAATGATTAACAAAAAAAACAAAACAAAACAAAACAAAAAACAAGGAGCCATATCTGCAAAATGGAGGACCCAGTACAAATGGAGGAAAGTCCATAATTAGAGAAAACTCCCCTACCCTGAAATAATACATGTGTTTATTGTGTTTTGTCAAAAGAAACCAAAAAAGAAATCTTTCTGAAAGCGTTCCTCCAAGATGGTATTTACCTGTCCAGGTCGTAAACTTCAAGGGCTAGGACTATTTGAGGATAACCTGAATTGTGAATGCCACCCCTCAGACTAAGAAAGGAATGACAGAAATCCAGACAGAAAGAGCTACACGGTTCATGTGGGCCCTCAACAATCACATGGTGACTGCCCATCCCTTATCCTAACACTTGCCACTTGGCACTGGTTCTCTAGAAAGCACTGCATTTGTGTGTGGCATAGGAGATGGCAACAACACAAACCCCGTTTCTTGCTCTTTGCAGTGCAACGCCATCAAGCGTGGGGACCCAATGCTGGAAGCAAACACACAAAGAAGACAATGACCAACATTGCAAAGGCGCCGGCCTGCGTGCTGCAGTGACAGAGAGGATGGGTGAGGGCTGGAATTGAGATGTCAGGTCACAGATGACTTTTTGAGAAATGTCCCTTAGAAAACCTGAGATCTAGAGAATAAGAAAAAGGTAGTTGTGTGTGTGTGGGGGGGGTCTTTTAGACCAAAAGATAGACTTTGAAAGATGAGGGAAATGTGGATTGGACACTCCTGAGGAACTAATGGAGTCCAGAGAAGGATGTTAATGATAACACATAGGGACCACACAGCTGTGAAAAGACATTTAAATTATATTTTATTTGCAATGGAGGATATTAAAGGGTTTTTTTACACAGGTTACTAGCATCTCAATGGCATATTAGCTAAGAATCTAGTGGGGCTTAAACTTCAGGACCACTCATGGGCTTTCCAAACTCCCAGAAGAGGCTCCAGCAGTACACATGAGGTCATAGGTTTCTGTAATGTTTGGCAAGTTGTATAATACTGTATGCTGCACATTCTCTCTATCCACCTCAAATATGTGCCCCACAAGAGGAGACAAATACATTTGTCCACTACAAGGATCTCCAAAGGCTAAATTTTTGGCATGTGACAGACAGGTGGTAATCAAGTAATATGTTTAGAATGAATGAATGGTCTGTGGGGCTCATTTCACTTTCCACTGACAACAGTATCAGCCTTCACATTGAGTCTCTACTCTCTGGTACTAATATACCTTACATTTAATATAAATCATATTCAAATCTTATTCCTAACAGTACTCTCTCAGCCTAATGTCTTTTGGGGCCTCCCCACTGACAACAAAATAATTCTTAGCAACTTAGAACACAATAAGGTTATGTAGATAATTTACCTAAGAACTCAGGCAAGCCAGATATGATAGCTCATGCTTGCGAGTAATTCTGGCACTTGGGAAGCAAAAGAGGGAAGATTATTACAAGTCTGAAGTCAGTCTGGGATGCAGAGTAGAATGTTGTATCAAAAGAAATCAGCAAAACAGCCCAGATGTATCATATTCTCCAAGAATTTCAGTGAGTACTAAATGAGAACCTTCTATAGTTCTTTTTTTTCCTTCTATAGTTCTTACAAACACAGCGTAAGCCTCATGAGTAACACATGCTATCTGCTCAATGAATTAGATCAGCATAGAATGCTGCAAATTTGAGTCTTCTTCCTCCATTTCCTCTACTTTTGACTTTCTTGACCTGACTTTGTGTGATAGCTCTTTATTACTCCCCTGACACAAGTGAAGAAAATAGAAAACAAAACAAGAAATGCAAATGTCCTTTGCCAAGGACAGAAAGGCCAAATTCCATCCGTCTGCTGTGCTCATTATCTTAAGCCTGACAAAGAAAAACGCAAGCCTAGGAACTTGAGGGCCAGGTTAACTTGAGCTTGGGCTGGTGAGGGACCCATGAAACACCCTCACTTATTTTTGAGAGAAGATGGGATATTCCAGATTGTTGAAATGAAATACCCATATCTCTTATCTGCTTATAGAATCTCTTTTTACAAATGTTTACTTGAAGCTCTTTACGTGCCACTTATAGAATTTGTTTACACCTGCTAAAGAACATCGTCACGGATCTCCACTTCCTTGACCTAGATAAGACTCACACGCCTTATCTTGACTTCACTCTTCCATGGACCAACAACTGCATCATCCCATCCCTGACCCCTGGCATCCTCCTCCTCGGAGCATGTATCTCCCCATCCTTAAGTCTCACACCAAGACCAGACTTGCCAATGGCCTATGAAGTAACCTGACCTGCTGAGGAGAGACAGCACATGACTGCGTGTCCTCGACATGCTGCCCAGTCATCTGACATCATAGATATCTCCCCAAGCTCATTTCAACTCTCAACCAATTCTTCCCATTGAGACATGCTGAAACAAAATACACTATCTCAATAATTACTATGTTCAATAACCTAGAATTAAACGTATTAGCACAACTCTATAGCACAATGAGAATGAAACTCACTCTTTAAAAGAAGGGGGGTTAGTGATGCTAGTATTTTAAAATGTAGTACACAAAAAAAAATCTTTAAAAAATTCTTTTGTGTGTGACTTGCTGGAAAAACTTCCATTGTGCCTCAAGGTTCACAAACTTCTGCCTTATGCTTGTTCAAAAGAAGTAAAAACAAAACTAAGCTCGTTTTAAACATGAACATTTAAAGTTCTCTTTCGATCTTAATTTCTGCTCATTTTTGAAAATCTATCCCAGGTGAAAACACAGCACTTTCCTCGAAAATAATTTTCACAATAGACAGCTTCTTATAATTAGCTAGCATTGCTTTCTAAGCCGAAAACCTTTTAGCAAGTTTACATAAAAACTCTGTAAGGTCCCAAAAGACCTGTGACAAAGCTGACACAGTGCAGCAGAATCCAAGAAGAACCTTTGGCAGTAGCTTCTCACAGGCTGCCGAAGCCCATGACTCCCTCTTGAGATTATGGAAGGCCATTCATTTTTGTTTTGGGGAACTTAAAGTCGACTTAACCAAATCCCCTAACAGTAGCTAATGGCTCGTAATTATATGATGAGATAAAGTAGAAGAAAGTCATATTCACTGAAAGGTAGAATTATTACTAAAATTGTCTAATTTTATATGACACCAAAATTAAAGATGACACAGCAAAGAAAGTAAAATGCCCCACACAGTGGTTAAACAAAACCCGAGCTTCTACTTGGTTGTGCCAAGAGTTACTTCCGGGAATATGTCTCAGTTGCATAAAATTTCAAGGAAAGATAAAATTAGGTTTCTGAAGCAGATTTCAACAATTCTTTTTTTTTTATTAATGTATGACCAAATTTCACATTGTGAATCCAATGACTAAACTTTTTTTTCTTCAACACTGAACAAGAACACAGTCTACTTTGGGGCCTTTTCACTGCCATCCACTATTGTCTTGAATAAGAGTCCTAACCAGACATCTGGCTTTAAGGGGACTAATAGAGTTGGAAGACAAGTCAACAAGAAGGCCTAGTGTTGCTATACTATGGGCCAGAATCCTATTTCCCATAAACTCGTGTAAATAAATGCACTAATTATGGCAGACATAACCATCCTTCTCTATCTTGGGTTTTATATCACAGACAGTCACTCCTAAATGTTCCCATACAATGCTACTGCTACCCTGATGCTGTAACCCCCACATAAGACATAAGAGGTTGAGGTTTGAAGAGGTTAAACTCTTTACTCAAGACATTCAGATGGAAAAGACTAAAAACCAAAATTCAAACCCCTTATCTGTTTTTTTATGAGGGATTCAAGTTTGAATCTATGTAACTCTGGAGCTTGGCCTCCACCGCTGCCCTATGCTGCTTTCCTTAGACCCAACTATCCATGCAACTGTTCCTCTTTGTTAAGGTGACCATGAATTCCACACAACCTTCCTGTAGCTAAGTCTTTAGTAGTTCATCCTTGCTTCTCAAAATTGTCTCATCCAGGTAAACTTCAAACAATCAGCCTGCCTTTAATTCAATACATGTAGAACTGAATTTGTCTCCTTTCTATTGAGTCTGAAGACATTCTGTACTACTGTGGATGACACCACCCCTGATCAACTGCAAACTATAGAAAACAGGGGGACATTCTTAATTCCTCCTTCTTCCTCATTTCTCAAACCCAGTAAGCCATCCTCTTTGACTGTCCCTTCTACATTAGGTCTTGAGACCATTCTCACCGCCTTTCCTTACTTGCATAGCTTCATTCCTAGACCGCTTGAAATGTTCTCCAAAGAAGATATTTGCACCTCCAAACTGCAATCACATGGGTTTTCAAAGGGACCTTCTGGATATGGGATTATTGTGATTCAAAACCATGAAAGAGTTCCTTTAAGCCTCCAGAATGAAGCCCAAAGTCCTCTCCAGACCCTCGCTTGGCTTTGTTGTCCTCTGATTACCTCTCCACTCCAACAGCCCACTGCCTGCCACAGATAATGATTTGCCTCTCTGGAAGAGCTACAGCAGCCATCATCTCCACGGCTGTCCTCAGTCTTCATACCTTGGCACTGATTATCTTCCAATTTCTTTCTTTCTTTCTTTCTTTCTTTCTTTCTTTCTTTCTTTCTTTCTTTCTTTCTTTCTTTCTTTTTTTCCGAGACAGGGTTTCTCTGTGGCTTTCCTGGAGCTAGCTCTTGTAGACGAGGCTGGTCTTGAACTCACAAAGATCCACCTGCCTCTGCCTCCCGAGTGCTGGGATTAAAGGCGTGTGCCACCACCGCCCTGTCTTCCAATTTCTAAGGAAATTCATCCTTTTATTCCCCTCTCTTTTTCAACTTCAGGTCTTCATCAGAAAGCAGTTTCAACTTCATTTCCTCTACTTCTTACTAAAGTTTTGCTAGGCACAGCCCCAGGCTCACATCCCTTAAAAGATGTACAATCATTACCCTGTGGAGTAATGGCTTCATATTCCCTCAAAATTCTGTCCATCATAATCTCCCAAGTGTTGTCTGCTTGAGTGGAGCATGTTTTGGGGGAAAGCGCTGCTTTCTTCTCTCAGTTTAGTTTTAATGTTTTCCTTTAAAGGTTTATAGCATCCAGTGCATAAGGTCTGATCACAGTTTATCTCATTCATCTTTTAATTGCAACATCAGAAGAAGACAAAGCTCACTTGACATAGGTTGATGGTGCTTTAATAACAGGGCAATTGTGTATTGAGTAAGACAAAATGAAAGATGAAGATGAAAATACTGAAGAAAGGTGATATATAAAGCTTACTGTAATTAAGAATTTTTGCATATATATGAAATCTCTGAAAACTACATACATCCTATATAATACTATAAGCTTCCAAGTGTAGTTGTTGAGATAATGTCTCACTGTGTCATCAGGCTGGCCTGGAACTTGCTATGAACCTGATCTAGGTTCTGAGATCTAGGATCACAGATATATACCAAGACTGGTTTTGGTCTCTTTTCTATGTCATAGCAACCTTAGTTTAGTCAAACAAAAGAGGCAGGATTCCAGAGCAGGAAGAAATCCTAGAAGCCAGTCTAGGAATTTTTCTATTCCTTATTTAGCATTGGGCCATAATTGTCCTCAGAGGCACAGTCTGAAAAGCACTTTCCTCTCCAGCTATCTCTGGAAGATGAGGAGTGGGAATACCAGGACATGAAGAGCCTGGCCCTTGTGTTTCTCTGGGCTACTCACCTTGGGCCTCTGGAGAGTCTAATGGGTTTAGAGTAGCTCAGAACACAACCAAGCCAGTCTAAACGTGTAGCCGCCACAGGAAGAAAACAGAGCCTCCAGGAAGATTGTGACACTTTCCCAAGAGTACCAAACAACAAAAGATAGGGCCCAAATCTACCAGATCTCTAGCCTATGTTCTGAGTACTTTTCATGCTGTCTTTTATGGGGAATTAGCTTAGCTCCAGAAGCCCTAGAAAAATAGTCCCACAGCAGGGCAGAGGTGGTGGCGCAGGTCACCTGAAAAATAGTCCCACTCCTAGATAAAGTTGGTCAAACAAACAAACAAACAAATAAACAAAAATCCGAGCTTGTGAAAAGAAGTGTTAGGATGAATTATAAAGAATAAGGGTTTGCATATGACTTAAGATGTGACAGTCTCTGCAGGTGTAACCTGTCTGAATATGTTTTGGCACTAAGTTTGACAGTAGTCTCTGGAGGACAAAGACCGAAGAAATACATGGAGATTTTACCAATGAAATCACTAAACTAGAATACCCTATTGGTGTGTCTAGATTGTGAAGTTTTGGGTAAGGCTTCTTTTGAGTTCCATTTTTTTTTTACATGACATTGAAGTTAGGAATGTGTAAAGTAGAATGTGAGAATTAGAGTATAACGTAAAGGAATCATCTGGAGAATTCCTTATGTATTTGTGTAGAAAAACAGAAGCCTTTAAAATTCTTATTTATTTATTTATTTGAGGCAGGGTTTCTCTGTGCATCCCTGGCTGTCCTGGAATTAGCTCTGTAGACAAGGCTGTCCTAGAACTCAGAGATCTGCCTGTCTCTGGCTCCTGAGTGCTGGGTTTAAAGGCGTGTGCTACCACCACCCGGTCCGAATTTATTTCTTAATGTAATTTTTTATTGATCCTTTGGAAATTTCCCATCATGCACCCAAACCCCACTCCATATCTGCCCATACTGCCCAAAGGAAAAATTCAAAAGAAATAAAAAGGAATAAAAAATAAAAATTACAAATAAGAATATTGACTTAAAAAGCACTTAACTACTCCATCTCTCCTGACTCTCTATCACCCTTTCATTTATCTTAATGGCCCTGGAAGTTGCTGAGTATCATTCAGTACGCCCTTTTGCCCACAGTGCTTTATCTGCAAATGTTCATTGTCTAATGTGTTGTTGGTCATGTTCAAGGCCCTCTGGCTTCTGTCTGGTACACCCTCACCACTGGACCCTTACCAAGTCTCCTCTCTGGTGAATTCTGTTGTTGCACCAAATCATGGAGATCCTGTGGCTGTGGTTCCGGAAGAGCAATCTCTTCATGTGTTCCAGCAAGACATAGACAGGGTAGATGTTGGGGAGGGTCTATTCAAAGCCCTGGATATGGGCCTGTGTGGTAGCTGAGTTGGTCACTCTGGGCTACTGGGACTACCCGTCTGAGGTGAAGGGCAGAGCCAGCTCTCCCAGTCCCGTGGTGTAGTGTGGTTCTCCTGCAGTTGGAGTCTGTGTTGATATTTATGGCCTGTGTTACCACCAAAGATCACAAGAACGCTTGGGTTCTGGGCCGCCACCTATGGCCATTTTAGGACCCAAGAGATTAGCTGCTGTTGGGCCATGTTGATATGGGGGCGCAGAGCCCCCATATCAACATGGCTCTGATGGTGTCATCTGGCCTGAGCTACTGCTGAACACCATAGCTGGGTCTGTGAGCCTACTGCTGCCAGGTTCCCTATTAATGTCCATGACTCCTATTATCACTGAAGGCCGTGCAGATGCCCAGGGCCTGGTTGACACCCGTGGCCTTGTTGGAGTCCAGCAACCACATTGCTCCTGAACCCATGAGGGCCTGAGAGGTCTGAACCACCACCCATGGCCATGGTGACACCTGGGCCCAAGCTGCTGTTGATGGCCATGTCAGGATCTGTGGTCCTACTGCAGCTGGGGTCTGCGTTAATGCCCAATGCCCATGTTACCACAAGGGTCCATGCGCACCATGGGCTGAATGAATCTTGTGTTGAAGTATGCAGGTCCAGCTGCACTGACCCCACCCCTCACTGGTCCCAGGGAGAGTCAGCCCCACCCCCACTGGAGAGATGCTGAAGCCAGCTGGGAAGTATCCTTAGATATGGCTCTTAGTTTCTTGGCTTGTGACACACAGCAGTTTTTTCCACACAGCATTCTATGGTACATTGTCACTCATTTCTCCTCTTTTATAGGGACATTAGCACATCTTTCAAGAGGTCCATTCTACATCATAAGAACTCACCTGACCTTATTAGATTAACAGCTGCCTTGTTTTCAAGTCTAATACTAGCCTGAAGTTCTAGAGGCTGGGGCTTTGGTATTTGAATGTTTGGACAATTCAACACCAAACCCAATGGAAATGAAACAAAGTAAGGAGCAGCAGAAAAGTATGGTCACAGTCCGACCTCTCTGGAGCAGAAACGAGATGCAGCTTTTATGAGGACCAGTCTGAGGAGGAGATCCTGGGCAGAGAGAGACACTGATCTGGGATGCTAGTGATCAAGACATCTATCTGCCACTACAAGGAATATTATGTCCCTTTCTGGTCTGTCACCAGGATGCCTACAAAACATGATGCTGGGAGCAGCATCACTCTAAATTGAGCCAATCAGCAAAGGACAGAAACTGAGCAAGAGGCAGTGTAAAGGAGGCAACTGGAGGCAAGTGAGTGGTCCCTTGAGGAAGACCAGGGTGGTAAATCCCACATCCATCATATTCTAACTCAGTATTATGATACCTAAATTTCCACCAACAAATGGTAGGAAGAGACTTTGGAAAACCGCATTTTCAAAACTGTGCTCAGAAGAATGCATCTGCACTGCTGGACAGAGCCATCTGTACACATTGGTACCCAACTTTCCGGTTCATAATATTCATTTGGATTTGAAGTCGTTCAAGAAAGAATTATTTGCAAAACAAAAACTAGTAAAAGTTGTAAATCAAGATATTTGGGCCAAAGGGATAACTCGGCAGGTTAAGGCAGAGAACCCACGCCTGAAAGTTGACCTTTGACCTCCACACTAACAACATGATATATCCACACATGCATGCACACACAAGTGCACACAGACAAATAAATATAACACATTTTTTTAAAAAAAGAATTTAGTGTCTACTTTTCTGAGAGCCAGTTTACCAGGGTCTCTCGCTGCAGCAGGAAGTAGGCTCACAGCCAGCAAGCCCCATAATCCTCCTGGCTCCTCTTCTTCACCTCCCCAGAGCTGAGGTTACAGTCATGCATGGCTGCACCTGGCTTTTTGTAAAGGTGAAGGAGATTTGAACTGGGTGTTCACACCTGAACTGCTGTTACTGAGCCTTCACCACAGTCAAATTACCAGCATAGTTTTTTTTTATGTAAATCATCTATCTGCATAACATGTTGGCACCTAGCTTCATTTGCAGTGTGATGACTGTATCGTTCCCTATTTCAATTCATCATCTACCATACCATTACAGAAGCCAAACTCTGATTTCCAACTCCTGAAAAATTTCTGTGTTAAAGATAGTTTTTATACATACAAGTAACATTGCCAGCTGAGCAGGTTATACTTAGAATATTTTTGTGTGTGTATATGTGTGTGTGTGTGTGTGTGTGTGTATGGTATAGGAGGTTCTTCTGTTTATGTGTTGCTTTTATTGGTTTAATAAAAAAAATTGCCTTGGCCTTTTCATAGGGCAGACTTAGGTAGGTGGAGTAGACAGAAGAGAATGCTGGGAAGAAGATAGAGAGAGAGCCGCCATGAAGCTGCCAGGTCAGACAGGCTGAATCTTTCCCAGTAAGCCATGACCTCGTGGTGACATACAGATTATTAGAAATGGGTTGAATCAAGATGTGAGAGGTAGCCAAGAAGAGGCTAGATATAATGGGCAAGGTAGTAATTTAATTAATACAATTTCTGTGTGGTTATTTCGGGGGTTAAGCTAGCCGGGCAGCCGGGAGCTGGGCGCTGGGAACGCGGTCCGTGCCTCATACTACATAAATAAAAATTCATGAAAAAAGAGACCATGAATTTGAAGGAGTAAGGAGCCGTGTGTGGGAGGGCTTAGAAGGTTGTAACAGAATCAAGAAATGATGTAATATAATCTCAAAAAATAAAAGGGAAAAGTATTTTGGCTATGACTGACTTCAAACTGAATTGTGGAGTTGGGGGAGCTGTGTGTGGTCAGTTCTGTTCAACAATATAGGCATAGACTCACTATCCTGAACGTGATTTTGAAGCCATAGGCTTCCAGCTTCTTTCCCCACCATTCTGGAAATGGATGTGTAGATGCCAATAATCTTGACTAGGAAAATGTAAAGGGTATCAACAACCTTGATTTTCTTTCTTCAGCCCCCTGTTCTTGACAGTGTGAAGAATACTATACAAAACCATGAGATTGTATTAAAATAGACTTTTGGCAATGACGTTCATTATCTTCTTAGTAAGATCTTGAAAAGTACAACCCGACATTATCTGGTTAAGACAAAATACTTGTCAAAGAAAATGTGAACTCTCATGTTCAAATTCCTGGTCTGACTATGAGAAGAAAAGTAAGATTTTATTTAATGACATTTATTTTGGAAAGAAAAATTGTTTGTCTTTAGGAAGGCTGAGAGCTATGCCTGGTCTATAAAACTAGGTGAGAGGGGAATCTTTAATGACATCACATATTCTGGAGCAATTAATGAACATGCTGTCAGCACCTACCTAGTGTGCAGTCAGCCCTGGTTTAAAGAATTTGGAAAGTAACACTTTCTGTGACAACACAATGGTGTGTATATAAATTCTGATCAGATCAGAACTAATTAGTCCAGGGCAATCGGCCTCATTTTTTATGGTTAAGTATTTGAATGAACAAGATGGTGATATTTTTAATGTCTAAATTCGTCCCCACAAACCATAACAAAGCAGGTCACTAGAAGTGTGTGTGTGTGTGTGTGTGTGTGTGTGTGTGTGTGTGGGGAGAGAGAGAGAGAGAGAGAGAGAGAGAGAGAGAGAGAGAGAGAGAGAGAGAGTTTCCCACTTGGATCATGAAGAGTTAAAAGGCTTCAGCATATTATACATGTATTCATACATAGGGCCCAAAGGATGGCATCTCATTTTTCATCATCAAGGCATTTATACGAACTTCTATCTTCTTTTGCTTTTGTGACCTCTAGCCAGAAAGGCCAAAGTAAATAAAGGCCAAGATAGATGTCAAATCAAGCAATCACTAAACAGGGGCCTGGGCTGTGACCCTCAGATTAAAAATGGTGACCTGTCACAGCAACAGGGGAAAACCTTCCTACAAGGAGTTGCCCGATTCTTGAAATGCAATTGAGATTTGCAACCTGAACTGGAAAAAAAAATGGTATTTTTCATTTGCCTTTTAATCTTTTCTCGCATTTGGGTCGAGGCTCTCTTCCCATTTTCTCTCTGGCTGCAGGTTGCAGACATTTGAGAGGGGAAATTGGTGTATGGAAGGCACACCTACCATGAAAAATGAGAAGGAGCCAGCACCGCACAAAATGCTGCAGAATCATTTTCTTCGTTACCTCTGGTAAAACCGTGTGAAAATTAGATAGATTGTGTAAGAATAGGGAACTCAGTCCCCAGCACTGGGGGGCAGCTGATGGGGGTTGTCTCTATTGCTGCAATTCACCACATGCGGGTACAAATTTTGAAGAATTATTTTTGACAGCAACTAAAATTTGCAAATACATCACACACACAGCTCATCCTTGGGCCTGTTCTTAGGGATTTCTATAGTCTTCTTTATTCAGGTTGGTACGAGACAATTGTTGCTCTTTTCTCCCCTTGCTCTATCCAAAGTACTGAGTTTTTAGCCATGTCTAATACCAAAGCCCACGTTAACTTTGAACAGTTGGCCTCTTTAGACCTCTCATCCTTCAAAAGATCTGGATTAATTCAGTTATTATCCCTAAGGAAAGAACAAAGGTAGAAAAGACAGAAGGAGGGAGAGAGGGAAAGAAGGAAGGAGGGAAAGGCGTCAAACATTTTCGAGGTTTTTTTTCCATTCAAATATGTAAATTTTGAATTGAAGGAGAACCAGAGCAAAGAATCATGAGTCACATAAATATTTTGGTAGTGGAGTCTTACAAAGCTGTATTTAGCTGTTTTCTTCCCTGCTTATAACAATTCATAGGGAACTCTTAGCCACTCAGTAAAATTCTCAGCCACCTTCCCTAGTAAATGTAAATGCAATTAACTGAATGGATTTTTAAGGTGTAATATACTTGCTTCCCATGAATTAATTTAAGTCAAAGAATCGTATCTGACTTTAAAATTTGTTGATAGAAAAATCAGTGAAGGAGAAAAGACTAATGCAAAGGCCCACAGCATCTGCTTGTGATGCAAACCCAGACCTAGACCGCAAATGAGGAGGAAGTGGTCTATTTGAGCATCACTTCTTTCCGAGCATCCAAGCAGAGGATGCTGGTGGTGTGATCTCTTGGAAGTGGTCTATTTGAGGGAAGGAAATCACCTCAGTCTTTATTGCGTGCAGTCTTATTTACAATATTGCCAGAGTAGAGACTAAACAGAAGGGCTCAGCTAACAACCACCTTGAGCAACTAGGTCTTATGTCTTCATTGTGTCTGCGGCTTTCAAACCTGTGAATGAATAAGGCTGAAGGTGTGACCTGTGATGGCTTGGTGTGTTTTTTTTTTTTGTTTTCTCAAAGGTGTGTCTCGATTTCTACAAAATGTTTACTGAAAAATAATTGTCATGAGGTGAGAACCTGTCATTTAAGTAGGAGTGGGTTCCCCTATGTTTGGCCCTGGTGGCTTCAATACATGAGTCACAGAAACAGGGAAATTCCCTGTGGTCATCATTCCTTCTTCCCATATTCAGTAATGCCTATTATCTTGGGCAGGGCCCCATAGGGTCACCTCCCAAGCAGTCATTTTAGTTTAGCTTGGCCTTCGTCCCTTTCTTTTCTTTTTGTCTCTTCTTCTTCCTCTCCTTTTTCTTATGACATAGGGTATCACTTCGGTTGCTCAGCCTCATCTAGAATTTACCCCTTAGCCCCATGATGGCCTCACACTCACAACAATCCTCCTGCATCAGTCTATTAAATGCTGGAATTTATAGGTGTGAATTAACACATAAAGCTAAGTTTTCCCTTTAGTTAAGGGTCCATGGGCTTTAGGCAGACTATAAAGAGTATTAAACAGCTAAAGGATGAGAAATGCTTTAAAATTAGAAAATGACTTAAACTTTACCAATTAGTAGCTGCTTCTAATGTGACATTGTTCTTCACTGAAGAACTCTAGATAACTCAGTAAGGCATGATGAGTTTCTCCAGAATTATTGCTATGTTCTGAGAAGCCAAAACTTTATTAACATGTTTGTTTCTAGATTGTTATATCATCACACTTTCTGAAAGTATGATCCTTTCATAGTAGACAAAAAAGGGTGTTACATATGCAAATGAACCTACAAAATTGAATTTATATATAATCAATAAGTTCAATATTGTCGAAACAAGCATATCTATTATAAGATCTACAACAACTATATTTGTAGCATTATATTTCCAAAAGTCTTTACACATGTTACAAATCAATGGGTAACTATTACCAAAATATCTGAGCGATCTATAGATTCATAGTGAGTATGTAACTAAATACACAATGGAAATCTACTGTGAAAATTTTCTGAGGTAAACTCATTTGGTCCTTCAATAATTTATGAACTGAAAACATTGGTAATTATATTATTTCAAAAAATAAGAACACTGGGATTCAGGATAATCATGTCTGTGGTCTTAGATTAATCATTGAAGGAGTAGGTTATGACACATACCCTTGGTTTCCTACATATCATTCCATATTCACCCTCTGAACTTGCAATTAAGACCCACAATTGTTTAATACGTATTTGTTCAGTAGAAATTAAGAATGCAACTTAATTAAGGCTTCAAAGAAGAAGTTAAGCCAAAAAGTGGAAAACAGTGCCTAGAGGAAATGGGTTACACCAGCATTTATGAAGTACTAACACTATCAGACATGGTGCAGCCAATTATATGATCTTGTTTCCCACAATGCAGGCTGCATTAAGAACTTCTCATTAAAAAACTGAGGTTTACTGTGCCAAGTAATTTGTCTTAGGTCAAAGAGAAAAAGACATAAGCAGAAGTTGGCGTTCAGCCTTGGTCTCTTTGACCCCTGTGCAGAGCTCTGAGCCTTTACTTTACACTATTTTTATAGCAAAGGCATATGATAGCCCAGGGCATATGTTAAAAACTTGGCTAGAAACAAGTGCATGTGGAAGATGGAGAAAAATTAAACTGAATGGGGAAATTAGGATCAAAGTATAGAGCATCTAGAAACCCAAGAAAAGTAGATCGTTGTATGAAAAGTGGAAGATTTTTTTTATAGTTTAATGTATTTTAATAGCAAACTTACAGGAACAGCACAGAAGACAGACAACATTAAAAACATGTACTTGCATGTAGGACAACTCAGTTAGAAAAGTATAGTGAATGATGGAATCTACTGTATGATAAAAATGCTACAAACACCATTTAGTTGCCGTCAATAAGAAATTTACTTATTTTAAAAAATCCAAATGCTGGCATTGTCCAGAAAATTTTAACAGGTTTATTTATAATTGTTATAAAGTTGAACTGTTGAAATGTGTTCACTGAAACATTTTGCTTGCATTAATGCTTTACATCTTGCATTTATATTAAAAATTCACACACAAATGAAAATGGAAAAACTGCCAATACCTGATTTCTGTCCCCTATTTTTCCACTCGCAATCATATACTTAGGTACCTTTTGACCCCATGGAAAAATATCTAACATTCAGAACTACTGATAACAGGAAGAGGAAAAAAAATTTTTTGAGAATGAAATGTTTCCCCTCATAGTGGACTCTTAAGCACGTTCTCCGCGTATGCGGCGTGCTAGCTGGATATCTTTTGGCATAATTGTTACACGTTTGGCATGGATAGCACACACGTTGGTGTCTTCAAAAAGGCCAACCAGATAGGCCTCACTTGCCTCCTGCAAAGCACCAATAGCTGCACTCTGGAAGCGCAGGTCTGTTTTGAAGTCCTGAGCAATTTCTCGCACCAGACGCTGGAAGGGGAGTTTGCGAATCAGAAGTTCAGTGGATTTCTGATAGCGTCTGATTTCACGGAGTGCCACAGTACCAGGCCTGTAACAATGAGGTTTCTTCACCCCTCCAGTAGAGGGCGCACTCTTGCGAGCGGCTTTTGTAGCCAGCTGTTTCCTGGGTGCTTTACCACTGGTGGATTTACGGGCAGTCTGCTTTGTACGAGCCATGGTATGGGCACCTCCTTACTTACCCCCTTTCTTCTTCGGCTGGAGCTCGGCAAGCGAGAGGCAGCGCTGGCGTTAGAGAGCGGCGGCGGCGCGGCGACGGCTGCGAACACAAGTGGAAGATTTTTTTGTAGATTTTTTTATATGAAGGAAGATAACAAAATGAAGAATTCAAGGGATGTTGACTTTTTATGGGAACTAGGAGGGAGCAAGAGATGACCAGTTAGGAAGCTGCTGCAACGGTTCAGGTATGAAATGACGAAGGCCTAATTGAGTGTGGTCAATGTGACCATGAGTCAGGAGAAAGAACGACAGAAAACAACTAGAAGGAAGAAACAATATAATTTCATGAGTAATCAGATGCAAGGGCTCAAGTAGAAGATGAGTCAAAGGTGACGGGGTGTTTTCAAGTCTAAGGAACTAGAAGGCTGGCGCCAGCGAGTTAAAGTCAGGAGAAGCGGGATGGGTAGGAGGAAGTATAGATGTATTTAGTCACACGAAGAGCAGGGACGGGAACATGATGACCCAATTTCAGCTATCAGGAGAGAGTATGCACCCAGTTTCTGAACAGGGCATTGTACATTGATAGAAGTTGACCAATGAAGAGTATGAGAAGACAGAGTGTAGAGCTGAAAATGTAGCTGAGAGGGTGTGATTAAAAAAAAGAATGCACTCAAATAACAAGGGGGCATTCAAGATGCAAAGAAGACCACCAGGCACTCTCCTCCCACTGCAGCAAATAGGATTTGGGGAGAAAGGCATGAGCAGTGCTCACCTCTACTGGAAGAAAAGCCCTCTGTGGGCAGAAACTTCTGCCTAAGTCAGGGATTGATGTATTGAGGAATCGAATCTATATTTGTTAAACAAATAAATCCATCAGGGTCCTGCTTGTCCCTACAGCAAGCATGGTGTCTAGAAACATCTGCTACGCTGTGCAGCGTGTGCCACAGAAGGAAACCAGTATTCTATTTCCATCCCTAAGACCATCTCATTCCAAACAAGTTCATAAATAATCAAAGATAAACATATTTTTACTACATCCTTCTGTTTCCATGGGACATCAAAAAGGAATCAGGGAAAGCAATGGTTACTAAGGCCCCAAGGCAGACATGAACTGGATATTTGTATAATGTTTCATTTTTTAAATGCACATAAAGGGTGTGAATTAGAGAAACTCTTCGGTCTGGATGAGTGTCCTCACAGTGGCCCTTGGGGTGCCATATTGGGAAGTTTTATGGACCTTTAGGATCAGTAGAAAAATGCCTTTCATGGCAAATGGGGATCCCAGTCTCCCCCTTCCTTCACTTTTGTTCATTGAGTACTGTGGGGAGCCATCTACTTGGCCATGCACCACGCGCTCACACCTATCTGTCAGCTGCCTTGCCAGAAACCTAAGACCAGAGTCTCTATTCGAGAGAGCAAACTAAACCTTCTCTCTTTATATGTTAATTGTCTCTGGTATACCGCTATGGTAATGGAAAGTTAAGTACTATAGGAAGCATGAAAAGTATTACTTAGTGATGCTTAGTCAACAAGAGTATACCACATAACTTCATAAATGGCTATAGATAATAATAGTAAGGAATGAGTTAATTGACCAGGACCAGGCTTGTGGCCTGAGTGTGACTGCAGGAACAATGGCAGCAGGACCTCAAAAACGATATTTAAAAAGTTTTACCAAGAAATCATTTTCATGAAATTCATTAAAACCAATTTGAAAGAAGTTCAGACATACTTCAGATTTCAACGGAGCTTAAGTTTCATTTAATAATGTGAACTTCACTTAAAAAAATAAATATTGAGAAGTGGAAGGGAAAGAAAGAAAACAATGAAGGGCAAAAGGAAGGAGAGGGAGGGAGGGAGGAAGGAAGGAAGGAAGGAAGGAAGGAAGGAAGAAAGGAAGGAAGGAGGGAGAGAGAGAAGGAAAAGAAATAGTTTGTGAAATAAAGAATTGTTATCTATCAAGAACTGCCTCGTTATGCTCCTGTTTTTCATCAACTGTAGAAATGCAGAGCTCGGTGCCTGGGAGAAGGCTGGGTGGTGCAGAGCCCCTGCCTCTACCCAGAAGACTACATTTGGTCCCCACACCACACTCACTGTGCACACACTCGCATGCAGGCGCACACCTACGGGTAGTTAAAAATAGTAGAAAGAGATCCTTAGTCTAGAATTAGCACTGATATCTTTACGTTCTGCTTGAAGCGCCAGTAACTGTTCCACCAAACATAAATCAATACTGAATGAGAGTGCTACCAGCGCAGGGGGGCAACTCATACTCCAGGACGAGACACATTTGAAGCACTGGCTCAATTGGGATGAATCTGGCAAACTTTGCTTGCCTGTCTACCTTGACACCTATAGCACAGCTTTAAAGCAGACTTGTCCATTTTAGAAAGTTTAAGAAAAGAGAGAAAATAATAATGATTACCCTTGCTTGCACAATACACAGTACTATATGGATTAGGAGTAAATTGCAATCTCTCCAGATTCAATAGGTGAGCAAATGCCTATAAGCGTCCTAAGCAGACAGAGCCAGGCAGCCCGTTCTTGATGGGATTCCACGGCTCCAGGAAAGAGGCGCGGCCTCCACCCACACAAGAATTCTCTCACTCCTGCGCCAGTTGTCTGAAATCATTTACCAGAATTTTATCCCCTGGATTGACAACTTTGATCATTATGTTTCGATCCCAATAATTCTCCCTGCCCCTGGAGACAAATTGTGGCTTCTTAATTTTTCCCAGGTTGAGTTTCACTCATGAGCTAAATCTTTGGCACGTGACACATCCAGACCTAGCAAGTATTTGAAAAGATACTTCCAGATTTTAAAAAGAAGCAACTGCTGATCTAAAATCGTCTTTTTGAAGTTTATGGCTATAGCACTAAGATTAACTGAGGCAGAAAAATTAATTTTGTTAACCAACAAAATGAAATAGTCTATTAATATTTTTCCATAATTTGTGCTATGTGGATCACTGAACCCAAATTTCAAAATAAAAGAAAACAGAAAAGTTCTCTTTAAAAGGCATGTAAAAATGTATGGGAAGCTAGATGACTCAGCAAAGGCCCTTGTTCCTCCTCCCCACGGGCAGCAGCCCTTCCTTCATGCTTCCATTGTGTGTAATAACTTAGAAGAAAGAATGGCAAAAGTCACACCGGTGCTCCGTAAACATGGAGAAAAGAAAGGAAAATTAGAAGCAGTGAGTTTGTTATTACCTACTGCATGCAATACCGCTCTATCAGGAAGTACAGCAGGTATCCCCACGTGAGACTTGCTTTGCTACTTCAAAGTATACATGTTGTCAAACCTAGATCCTCTGATCAGTTCTCTTGTCCTCTTCTTTACCTCTTGGCAACTTCAAGAGCCCAACTTTAAAGGTTAAAAGTATTCCCAAGGACTGCATTTTCATGGAAAAAAAATTCTCAATTCACTTCAACTATAAGCCATACAGGCCTGTGTTCCATTTCTATAGGGATACATATGCGAATTTGCATCGTGATTAATAAACACAGCCTTGACGTAAGAGTCAAGTGTGAAAACAGAAATTAACTTCCCATCTCACACCAACATTCAGAGGCCCCTGAGGGCTTCAAGGGATCTTCTTGTTCAAGGTAAAACTCTCAGTTATGGAATCTGAAATTGTTGGAATTACAGAAGATCCCTGAACACAGCAGCCACAAAATGAAAACTGTGTTGGTTTGATAGACTCGCTCTGCTTTGAGTAAGCATTTGACTGTGTTGGAGGATTTGTAGGATAGCAGAGCCTACATTTTTGAATTCATAAGCATAGGTAGCAAAATCGTAACGGCCTCAAAGTTGAGAGTTGCCGAACCTCAAGCGTCACACACTTTCTCTGACCTTTACTTTCCTCGTATTCTCACTGGGAAGATAAATCACAGCATCTTTGCTATGGCATAAATTTAACTGGATATTAGATTGCTGGACCTATAGCTGCTCAGCCAAGGTCTGCCTCTACCACGGTAGTAAGGCACAGAGGTTTGGAGGGCTAGCAAGCAGCACGGAAGCTGCTCTTCACTCCAGACACTCAAAACACAGATGTTCTTGACCTGTCTTGTTTCTCCTCCCTCTGGGTCACCCAAGCTGTCTTGAAAATCTGTTCCACCTGTGTTACATTGTCATTAGCTTGGGCATGGAGCAGAGGGATGAGAGACTTTGGCATCTTGTTTACATAATCAGTTCTCCCGACAGATAGCACACTAGAGTGTGTGGGGAACACACTGTGGACTTTGCTTCATTCGGCTTACAGAACATAACCCCCAGAGGAATTAGCTGAGCTAAGCTATCAAACCTTGGATGGAGTGATTGTTTACTTCTGACTCTTCAGATTGCCGAGCAGATCCAATCCTACTTCAGTGCGGGATCCCTGCTTCGTTCCTGTTTGTATGAAATTCGCATTTCTTTCTGGTTCCTTCTCTTTTCATCCTTTCTAGTATAGTGTTTGATGTACCCACTCCTCTAATTCTAACATTGTAATCCTGGTATTTGTAAATACCTTAGTAAAGAAAAAAAAAACGAGAAAGAGAGGGAAAGAGACCATTATTGACTTTAATAGTCTAAAAACAAAACATAGAATCTATTTAAGACATAAGGATCTTAATGATAAAAGTCAAATAAATTGAAACTGATAGAATTTACCGCTGAAAGTTTACTCCCTGTTATTTTATACTATGTCCAAGCTTCTATAGAAAATATTTTCAATTGTATAGATTGATCAAGCTCTGAAGAAATAAAGGAAACACTAGATCCCACATCCCCTCCCTCCCCAAGATCTACTTACCATCAGTAGGGTTTTCCTAGGCCACAGCATTAACCTAATTAACTCATCTTTCATGAGCCTGGAGAAGCAGGGCCTAGCCAACCCTGTCTGCAGAAGCCCCAGTGCCCGGACATGCCTGCATTTGTGGCTGAAACTCAAATGCTTCCTCCCACACAGTGAAACAGGAAAGGCTTTCATTTCCTTGAAAAGGTGAAGTATTTGCAGAATTTTATCTTTCTTTTGCACATCTTTCCATGTTATAAGGACCTATATCTGTCTATTAAGTGGTTCTTTCTATCATAACTGGAAGCTTACACTATTTGAATCCCTTCTCTGAATTTACAGCATATCAACGACATATTATTCAAAGTCATTCAGAAACGTGGACTCCCCCAGTTTTGTCTAAATTTTCTAAATAGCTTTTAGGGAAAAAAATATTGATACTCTGTGATTTATGGACTGGGCCTGGCATCTGCTTTGGAAAGTATGTCAACTTTGCGAGAGTGTTTATGCTTCTGTTTTCCTATGACAGAGAAAAGGATAATGTTTGTTTATATCAAGCCTCACCATAAAAAAGGTTTCAGTAGAGCATAGATGTGAATAATACAATTTAATGGACACTAACACACATTATGATCAGGAGTCTAAGAATCTCACGTACATTACTTCATTTAATTCACATAGTAAGATTACACAGGCCATCAATTTTGTCCTCAGATCAAAGACTAACACCAAGAAAGGCTAAACTGTTGAAATCCTAAATTGAGAAACAGTTGTGATGGGTTTGAATTTTGGTGGTCTGATCCAAAATACACCCTCATGTAAGGTGTAAGAAAGAGGAAAAATAAAAGAAGCCTACAGTTGAAGTTATACCAAGAAATGTGAACTGAAGTGTTATGTGTCATGACATAAAGCAAGCAAACAAAAAAACTTCAAACTTTGTTCTCATTTCTGGGGAACCAAAGGAAGGAAACAAAACAATCAGACTCACATGGCCCATAAAATTAAAAGCGTGACAAGAACCCAGAAGCTGTGCAGGTTCTGCAAGCTCGGAAGCCTTCTAGACACGATGCAAAAATGAGGGCGTGTCTAAGATAGAAACAAAACAACACAGAAAACAAACTAGCTGCTCTTCCTACTGCCCATAGATAAACCCAGGGCAGAACACCAGAGCCAAGCTCCAAATCGGCACATGGTTTATGTTCCTGAGCAATCTCATCCGTGTACGCATGCTCAGTTGTGCAGACTACATCAACCACCAGGTGCTCTCTCCTTATGCAACAATAAAATGCCTGAGATATTCCGTGGCATGTAAGAAGCAAGTGCTGCTACGTACCCAGACAGAACTGACTACGAGCATAGTATTTAATTCTTCAGCAACGGTAAACAAGGCACAAACCATTGAACCACTCTGCGCCACAGCCTTCCCTGCTGTTATAGAGAAATCACAACAGTACTTCCCACCTCGGACCACATATGAAAACTCTTCCAAAAGAGTCTGCTGCGCTGATTCAAATGTCAGCCAAGAGTAGGACCACTCCTAAACCCACGCGTGAAGACGCTGAAAGAACACTTCAGAGTCTTGTAAAATTCCGTAAATTGAAACTGAATGTTGTGACTTAAAGAATTAAAAGTGAAATCTTTATATTGTTTCAAGAACCAGTTATTTTAAACAGTCCAGAAGACAATTGCAAAACAATACATGCAACTCTGTGATCGTTCCTAATTTCTCAAATTGCTTTAACTTCATTTTATTTTATTATTTGTTTGTTTGTTTGTTTTGGTAAATAATGAGTTCTTACTGTGGTGGACTAGACAGCCAAGGGAAGATGATTTCTGCCCAAACTGCAGCACTGTTGAAAGAGAAAGTGCTGAAATAATTGGCGAGAATTAACTGACAAGAAAATGAGGTCTTCCAGCAAATCTGGGCTCATCTTACTTATGTATTCTTCTAAAATGCCAATGAGAAAGAACTAATGGCTAGATGTTATCCCGAAAAGGCCAACTAAGCCAGCACATTTTCGCAAAGTCATAGTTGCATTTAATTTCAATATATTAATTTCCAAAACAAACCAAATATTATCAGTTGTATTTAGATTCAAGTGCATTTCAACGCATTACGCAAAAGAAGGGAATTTATAGCAAACTCCCAATGATTATAGTGATGTTTAATAATAACTTTATTTCATTGTATTTTGGAATATGTTTTTTATCTTCAGGATTTATGAGCTACTGTGTCCTCAGAATTTTATACAGGGCCTGGTGTTAAAGAGGCACTCAAGCTACATAGATGGATTGGTGAAAATAAAACCAATTATTTAGCTTCCACAATTCAGAACTTAAAGCTTAAGATAAGAACAACCAATTAAAAAATAATCCTAAATCTTAAATTCACAATAAGGTTGGTAAAGTGTGAGGTAGTTTCAAAGTCTAATTCAGTCTTTTCTTCTGGGAGTACAGACAAGGTCAGTTGGGGTTACTAGTTTTCCTACTGTGTTCTTGGCAAAGAGAGCCCAGTAAGGAGAAAGGGATTGATAGCGTTAAGCTCGGGGAAGAGCAAAGCAACACTAAATGTGTTATGAAAAGGTAAAATGGAGCAGGAATACATTTTTAAAGATGGTATGAATACATTTTTAAAAAGAAATTAGTTGTAAGGATTGCACCTTGGCTGGTAAATGGGTTCCCATTATTCCCAACAGTTTTCAATATATGTATTTTTCATTAAAAATTTGATACTTTTCATCCAGTATATTCTGAGCACAGTTTCCCCACCTCCAGCTCCTCCTAGATTGTCTTCATCTCCCCACCAACCCAAATCCACATCTTTTCTTTTCTCTCTCTCATTAGAAAAGAAATAGACCAACAAAAACAAAAACAAAAGTAAAAACCAAGCCAGAATAGGACAAAAGAAATGAACAGAACACATTTCAAATATTAACAACAGTCTCTGGAAGAAGAATTGAGTATTTCAAAGTAACCAAGAGCATATTAGATGTGATATGGTAAACTATAACTCAATTTGAAAATAGCCAGAGCAGAGAATGAACGGAACGGGTCATATCCCTGACCTGAGCTCTGGTGTCTACTGACTGCTGGAGAAAACTGCTCAAGAAAAACACATGGTGCAGCACAAATCCATAGACCCTCATTGCATTTCATCATCTACCTACAGATGCAAAACAATGTGTTGGTTTCGGTGCTGTCTAAAGGAGGCTTTTGAGCCAGCAAGTGGGGCTGGGTGCGTCCAGGTGCTCCATGCCAAGCTTGATGACCTGGGTTTGACTCCTAAAACCCAAATGGTGGAAGAAGAAAAACCAATCCCCGTGAGTTGTCCTCCAACTTCCACACGTGTTCCATACATAACTCCCTATCCTATATGCAAAATAAATAAATAAGTATAAAAAAGAAAGTTCCATAATATCATATACACACTGCTGCTTAGATAACAGAATTTCTTTTCATATTGCTCCTACTGTAACTACAAATATATGTTTCATTATGAAGCTAGAGTTACCCTGATACCTAAACCACACAAAGATGCAACCAAGAAAGAGAATTACAGACCAATTTCACTTATGAACATTGATGCAAAAATCCTCAATAAAATACTGGCAAATCGAAT
>JAQHUG010000019.1:13974438-13991289 GCA_028555095.1 Dicrostonyx torquatus | reverse complement strand
CACCATTATAACCAAAGCCAGAAATGCTAAGAACATTTCTTTCTCAAGAAAATGTGGTAAGTTGATCTTCCTTAAAACTTTAACCTAGGACAAAGAAAACTACTGCAGTTTTAACGATTCTAGGGCTATAATGGTTACAATCTTTTCTGATGATGGTGGGAAACTTAGCAAACTGTAAAATCTTTGTATTTTAAAATATTGTTTCATAATCTTCAACCTATTAAAAATAGAACATATCATTATATATATGGGTCTTTTTAAAAATAATAGTTTTATTAACTTTTTGAGAATCTCATACAACCTATTTTGATTGTATTCACCCCCTTTCTAACTCTTCCCATACACACCTTTTTCAGTTATTCCTCCCTTTGCACTCTGCACCCAACTTTGAGTTTTCTTCCCAACTGCTCTTAGGAGTGTCGCCTGTCCCAGCATATTGATAACCTACTATGAATCACATCACCAAAGGAAACCAACTGACTCTGCTTCTCCCAGCAGCTATCAAATGTCAAAAGTTCCTCAGCTAGCGGTGAGATTCCGTGGCTATCTCCTCTACTCCATGCTGGGGTTGCATCTGCCTTGAACTTGCCCAGGTCCTGTGCATGTCATCACAAACACTGAGTTCAGATTTGCAACTAACTGCCCTGTCGTGTCCGGAAAACAGTCTCCTTAAAGCAACCTACCATCTCTGACTCTTCCCATCTTCCTACCTGTTCTTCCTCAAAGATCCCAGAGCCCAGAGTAGAGGGTGTGATACGCATATGCACATCCCTTTAAGGTTAAATGCTCCATGGTCTCCTACTCTCTATGTATTATCAGTATCAAACACTGCAAGAAGACACTTCTCTAATGCGGGTTGAGGGAAGCACTTGGTCTGAGTACAACTAGACCCCAGGAGTTGGTTTAACACTGAATCAATTGAACAAAATGATATCATTATGTTCTCCTCTGAGGCCTATGATCTATCTAAAAGTCACCAACTTTTAGCCCATTAATTGTGCCAGATATGTGTTCCATTTCATGGGGCTGACCTTAGTGCCTATCAGAAAGTCACTGGTTACTTCCAAGACACTCCTTCCACTTTTGCACTGGTGAGCATATCTTGCATGTCTTGTTGGAGGTCACAGAGTTCTCAGCTGGGTAAGACTGGTGCTTTCTTTTCTTCTCTGGTACCATGCATAGGATCTCCCACTACCATGAAAGGTAGTCAGTAAGTGTGAAACTGCAAGCTGAATACCTCCATGATTTGGCCAGCTTCTATGACTTCAACAATACTGTGAGGGTAATCAATAGCATTGACAATATCCCAAACTGTTGACAGTTGGTGTGGAAGAGACCCATTAATCAACAACTAATAAATAAGTAACCCATTCCTGGTATTGAGGATTTTGCTTGCTAACACATGCTGTATAGTTGGGTATTACTTCTCCAATTGAGACTCTTATTATATATTTGTATGTGTATACTTTAGAGAGCCTCTACAGTAGTGGATTTTCGGGTAGCATTTTCAAAAGACCTCTAGTGTTAGTGTCTTTCAGACCTCTAGTGCTATTCCTCCTCATATTCTCCCATTTAACCTGCGTCTGCAGCTCCAATCCCAATTTAACATCGCTGTTGCATTATTCCCTTTTAACCCCTTATATCACTGTATTCTATCCCCCTTCTCTTGATAGGAGGATATCCCCCCATGGTTCCTTATTAATTTTGTGGCCTCTATGTGTATTCTTAATGAAACACATATCTGCAGACTCAAACTTAACATACACAAATGAGAGAAAATATTTGAAGATTGTCTTTCTGAGTCTGGGCTTCCTCACTCAGAATGATTGCTTCTAATTCCATCTAATTACCTGTGAATTTCATAATTCTGTTTTTTAATAGATGAATATTATTCCATTAAATGTATCATATTTTCATTAGTTCATCAACTAATGGACATCTAGGCTGTTTCCAATTTCTTGCTACCATGCACAAAGGAACAGTGGGAACAGACGAACAAGTATCTCTATAGTGGAATATAGGGTCCTTTGAGTGTATACTCAAGAGAGGTATAACTGGATCATGGGGTAGATCCCTTCCCAGGTTTTGGATGACTCTTTCCACTGATTCGCATAGTAGCTGCACTAATTTGCAGTCCAATCAGCAGTGAACAAGTCTTCCTGTTTCCCCACATTGACACCTGCATCTGTTGTCATCATTTCTATTTGTCCATTATGAAGAGTTAAGAGGAAATCTTAAAAACAATTCTAATTTCCCTTGAGAGATAATGTTGAGCAGTTTATAAAATGTTTATCAGCTGTTTGCATTTCATCTTTCAAGAATTCTCTACTTAGTTCCCTGTTGTAAAAAGAGTATTTTTGCTTTTTCAATAAACTATAATCAAAAAAAATTTTGGTTATTCCTTAAGTCATCACAAAACTCTATCAAAAAATATATATACACACACAAACACATGCATACGCATATACACATGCAAACACACACATGCAGAGTTAAAAATATATAAGCATGAGGCCGTAGAGTCGGCTCAGCAGTTAAGAGCACTTGGTGCTCTTGAATCACATGTCCACTTATAACTCCCTGCAATTCTAGTGCCAGAGGATCTGCTACCCTCTTATAACCTCTGAGAACACCAAACATGCACGGGGTGCACACAAACACGGCACACACTCAGATACAGAAAATGAATAATCTAAGAAAACAAATGAGGTGGAAAAGAAACACAGAAGCGAATGCAGCAGAGCAATTAATAGTGAAGACTGGAGGCTGCCTCCGCAGACCTCTGCCATCTTGGTTTGTTTTGAAACAGGAAGACTTGGGGATTTCAGTTTAGTCCATACAAGGAAGAAGACGAGGCTCCCTAGTGTTTACGTGGTGCTCTTTAAAAGCTTTGTGAGAAGGGACAAGAAGCTTGCTCATAACCAGAATGGTTAACAAGATTAGGTCTTACCATACCACCCTGCAGCCTGGTTAAGGACGTCAAACCACACAGTGGGATGAATGAAGAAATGCAGATGACAAAGTCTGCTTCACCACACTGAAGACTATCTTAACCATGATTCTGCCACTCAAAACTTGGCAGCCAAAACAATAAAAATTGTTTCCTTTATTCAACAGAAACACGATTATAGTTGATAGCGTTTCTTTAAACAATGATCACAGATGAGCTTTACTAAAACAAAAAAAAAGTAGGGAATATATCACAAACAACTATTAATATTTTTCAAAAGCAATGCTCACACTGAATTCTAAGCAAATAAGTTATCTTAAGTGTGGGTATATCCCTGACCATCCTAATCTTATATAAATGCAAAGCTATGTTTCCAAAATTACTGCTATATTTACAAAGCATGTGCAGTATACATATGAGAAAAAGAAAAGAAAAGATGGCCCCAAGAGATTTCACAACTCTGTCATAGAAATGAGTGATAGAATTCTCTTTCAAAATATGTCAAACGGAGGAGTGGAGGATATGAAAATCCATTCACTTTGTAAATTAAGTAGACAACAGATTGGCTACTGAAGAATGGTTTCATTTACAACACGATGGCAATCTGAAAGATTGATTTATACATAAGAAGGGAAACCATAATAATGGAAAGGGGGAGAAACCGGCACAGTGGATAGGCAATGTCCCAGCGAGCATCACACAGTGATGTCTGTGTTCGAAAAAAACGATGCCGTGTGACAGGAAAACAAGGCTAAGAACGGAGAAGGGTGTTCTTCACAAAATGTAACTTAAGCTATTCTTTCTAGCTGTTTGACACCCCACTCCACTTCCAGTCATAGTTGTTCACAGTTTCGAATTTGTTGTCATGGTTCCTAGACTTACAGTACAAGCGTATTATAAAACAAAGTCTTGGAGAAAAGTTAAGTTTTCCAAGATTGCATCATTACCCGGCAGCACGCGTCAGACCCCCCTCTCAAAACTTGGCCAAGCGCTCCCTCTTCAGGCGTTTCCCGGTATTGTGCGTGAAGTACAAGGTGTCTCCCCAGCCTGCAGTGTTTATGCAAACCTCTCCTGGGCAGAAGGGAGCCCCATAGTGTAAAGCAGGGTCTGGGATCAACCGGAAGACAACTCTCAGGAAGGTGGGCTCAGCGAAAAAGGGCTCTGTCTGTTCTCCCATAGTTTACAAACCGTTCTCTCTCTCCTCCCCTCTCCTCCACTCCTTTCCTCTCTCCCATCCTACTCTCTGTCTCTCTGTACGTTTCTATCTCTTTCTCTCGTTATTTTTTTCTCATCCTCCATTTCCTTAAATGTTTTCTTAGAGTTTAAGTTCATATATAAATTCACAAGCTTCCAAGTGGAGCAAAGCAGGAAGGGGTTGCTTCAGCAACCTTCCTCCCCCACCGCTAAGTGTCTGTTTTACTCTGTGTGCTATTCTCATTCTTACTGAAGTCGGAGGCAGGGAGCGTGTAAAAAGAACCTGGAGAGAATTATATGGAACAAACCAATCTATTCCTAAACCCCTGCTTTCTCATCTTTAGACTTCCAGAGAGTGGTTTGGCTTCTTATCTAAAAGGGGATGCCTCCCCCAGACAGATCTGCTGTCAGATTTCCCATGTTTGAAAATTAACACACGTGTTCTTAAGCCAAGCAACTCCTGGAAAGGGCATCAGAGAAGGAGAGTTTATCAAAGAGAACAGCACTGGGCGCTTCAGACAGGGCATAAATATTCACGCACTTGAAAACGCAAAGCCACTGATCATAAATTTTGGCCGAGACCATAACCACTTCAAATTAAGTTATGAATCTATTATGATGGTTTCTATGAAGACTGTTCAGTGTCATGATTATATAGGGAAAATATTCATCCAGCCTAAGGTATCGGCCTGCGGTGGCTGGGCTGTGGCGAAGCGAGACGAGCATGCCAATCTCCACAGGGAGATGTGGCCACAAGCAGCTGTTGCCTCAGCCTTAACGAAGGTCAGAAAAACAGGCAGGGTCTCAGGTTGGCCAGGCTTCCAAATGCAGTTTAATTCAACTGCAACGCTAATGGTGTAGTACCCTTGTCAAGAAGTGACCCAGGCTAGTGAGGTGGCTCAGCCAATGTGAGTTCAATGCTGGATTCCTCTCTGTGGAGGTAGAGAGCCAAATCCTGTAAGTTTTTCTCTCATCTCTACACGTGTAACATGCATACTTACACCTCCACCACCACCACACATCCACTAAATAGCTAAATAAAACATAACAAAATTTTAGTGAGACAGTAACCCACGGCTCCATGCAAACCCCTCTTTAACTCCTCAATTTTCCTATCTTTGAATGAACATGACATTTGGAAATTCATCTTTCTATCTACCCCCAAACCATTCCATTTTTGCCTTAAATAGTAATTGTAGGGCCCAAAATAAGTAAATATTTATAGTCAATTCAGCTGTCTCCCCAGTAAAAGCTCTGAGAAGCTGTGCACCCCCAGGTCACTCCCTTGTGCTCTCCTTCCTCCATGCCTGAAAGCCACAGTGCTACAGCTCCCCCAAAGGGCATAATCTTAAGCCTCCTCATCTTGCCTCGCCCTCACCACACCCCAGAAAGATCCTTGAACATGTGATATCAAGACTGGATACAGTCTTCCAGAAGTATCCTTCGGGGAGCTCCATGGAGTAGGCTCACACCTCCTGCCCAGCAAACACGGCTTTCTGTGAACATAATTCAACTCACTAGATCCATTGTCTTCGTTGGGATAGGAAGATGAGGAAGGCTTATTGCTGGATGAATAAATGTATAAGACCTTGACCCATGCCTACTGTTCTCTGCCACTACCTCCACACAAAAAAAGTATAATTGTAATTAGGGTGTGTGTGTGTGTGTGTGTGTGTGTGTGTGTGTGTGTTCAACCCTAGCAAGAATTTTAAATGCTCATCATTTCTTAACTGGTAGGAGTGAAAAGATGAAAGGGCTGGAAGTTTGAATATTTTCTTATTCCTGAAGAATTTAGCCACACAGTTTCTATTAATGAGGAAACCTAAGGAACGTTCTTTGATTTAATCAAGTTCCCCATATCCTCAAAAAGAACAGGGTGTGCTGAGTTTCTGAGTTGCTGGGAGGTCCTGAAAAGGTGGCATTCCTGGAGAGAATGAGGAATGAGGGCGCTCCAGTCACTACCCATCTTTGTCCTATGAATGTTACTCATACATGACAGTTTTCAAGCAGTGACCTTTATAACTAATGTAGAATTTAAGAAGTAGGTCGTTTCCCTGAATTCTGGGAACTATTCTATTGGATGGTCTAACCCAAGAAGAGCATCATGGTAACTCCCATAAAATCCTTCAGCTGACAGAATGGATGCTAGGCTTGAACTTCAAGGGTCCTCTGAAGTGGATGGCAGTCTGCGGAACTGAGCCTCCACCCCTAGGAGCGACTGTCTGCACATGGACAGTATCAGAATTGGATTCAGTTGTAGGACACCGTGTTCATTGCAGTGAAACCTGGGGGATTTTGAGGTAGAGAGGCAGGAAACAATGGCATTTAGTCACAGACATCTTCCGTTTGGAAAATGATGATGCTGAAAACTGATTTTCTGTTCCTGTTCCACAGATGTTTAAATGACTGAGATAATTTTTTAAAAAGTAGAGGGAGGGGGTTTCGAAGGAAAGGATAATATAAAACAGTCTCTCTTTCCTATGACATTCTTTTTCAGTGAAAAACTAGTGAGCTGTATTTCATTACACTTCATTATTGATTTTTTATTTTTTTATGTTATTTTTTAAGACAGGGTTTCTCTGTAGCTTTGGAGCCTGTCCTGGAACCAGCTCTTGTAGACCAGGCTGGCCTCGAACTCACAGATATCTGCCTGTCTCTGCCTCCCGAGTGCTGGGATTAAAGGCGTGCGCCACCACCGCCTGGCCACATTATTAATTTTTTTAAAAAAATTAAGGCAGTGAAATAATTTTTCACAGATTGGTGATGAAGCAGTAAATTATTATATACTTAAATATTACATAGATTATTTTAAGATTTTAATCAGTTAGGAGATTTTCAAACAAACTTTAAGTATATAAACTCCCTAAATTTAAAACATTATTTAGTAGAAAACATTTATAGTTGATCAAGTAAAATAATGAAGCAACCTATATAGCTCAAATTTCTATGTTGTCCTTGAAAAAAAAAATCATCTTTTTGTGTAAGTGAAAACATAGTCAAAAAGTAGGATCAGAGAGACAAAATATAAAAGAAAACAGTAACTTCAAAGGGGTGCCTGATAAGTTGCATTTTCTTACACAAAACAAGAAACAGTAATGTCGACCCAATTCTATGTATACTGATTTAAAACTGCATTGTGCTACATTGAAAACCAACACTAGTGTATTAAACACAGTCGAGATGACGGGTTCTATAAGAAGTGAATCTTATTTCCAAAATTTATTTATAAATATGGATGTGTGGGAGGAGGGTATTTGCACACAAGGAAGCTGGAGGCATCAGGTCCTTCTGGGGCTGTTGGAACAGGCAGTTGTTGTGTGTTCCTGCTGGCAACCAAACTCAGACGGATGCTAAGAGGCTGCATTATGGGGCCCAACCCACCTATCTGACCCAGCGCTGTTCCTCAGTTCTCTGTCTCTGCTTTAGAAAGAGCACTTCCTAAGGGTGGCCACACTTATGCTTAAACCCCTTGCTAAGCTCCTTGTCTTCAGAACTGGAACTTTCTGTTTCTGTGTTTTCACATTCCTAGCACATGTGAAAATTAAGGAGTCTTCATGTTTTATTTCTATAAGAGTTTTTGCATAAATAACTAAATTTAATTATATATTTAATTTAACTAAGTAACAGTTTTGCTGTATTCTAGTGTCATGGTGGATATTCAGAATTAAGGAAGTTAAACTACATGACATAGACTAAGCTTGGGGGAAATTAATAAGATTTCTAACTAATAAGAAAAAATGGACTAGAGATTTTTCTATGTTTAAAGACTGGTGAAAGGGTTTCTAAGTGGAAATACTCTGAAAAATCTCTAATTGCTGCAGATAAGCCATTTCACACAAAACTTTTATGAGGAAAAACATTTCTCTATTCAGTGTAGAATTGATCGATGAGTGAATGCTGTCATTTTCTTAGTTTTTCGACTCTACTTAAGTATGTGAATACAAATGGCTTGAGTTCATTTAAATCTAGACCATAGCATGATGATAATCTCCATATTAAAAAAAATAACCCGAACTGGCCAACTTCACTTATGTACTCTCTATATCCTGACCTATATTCTCTTCCTGAGCACCACACATATTTCTTATGCACTGTAGAATTTAATGTCCGTTCTGAAATATTTTCTAGCTGGTGATTTTGGGGATGTGGGGAAAAGAATATTTTAATGACTTACACCTTGCCACCTTATTGAATCTCATTGGTTTAACAGTTTTTAGATGACTCTTTCATAGTTTCTAGAAATATAATATTATTTGCAACTAATTACAGTTTTGTCTCTGTAATATTTAAGTCTCCTGTTTGCTTGGTTTTTTGTCATGACATTTTCTAGAATTTCACCGACAACACTGACTAAAAACAGTCATTAGGTCTGTATTCATCAGAAATCCTTTCATCCAGGACTCAAAGGGTTCATTCAGTGTCCTACTATACGCAATTCCAATGAGATTTGAACAATAAAAAAAATAATAACTTTGAAACCTTGGCTATACTTAGTGTAACAGTTGCCTTATTAAAAATGTGAACTTGTTATTGTGAGCATAATTAATGGCCGTGAATGCAGTTATGTGCAACCGCACACATGTGAGGGTCACAGGACAACTGTGAGGGTGTGCTCAGCCCATCGGGCTGATCCGGAGAACACTTCCACCCACTGAGCCTCCCCAACAGGTCTGTGATTGCCCTTTCAGAGCCATTCAGAAATGTGACTCTTCAAGAATAATTGAAGTTTAACTTTAATATTTAATGTTTTCATTCTCCTACTGTTTAAGAACAGTCAGCCATTGGCTCGTACTTTAAAATCCACCAATATTTATATAAAATTCCTTTTAAGTTTCAGTTTTCTCTCGGAAAGTATATCCAGCACGGATCATTTATACCCCCCCCCAAGGAATTTGTTAGGAAGGACTATCATTTTGCATTCAGAAAACTGTTTGTCCTAAGTATCCCTAACCTGTAAAGAGTGGTCAACCCATTTGCAATTACCACTAGGTGGAGGTCAAGCCACTCCCTCCGTTAAACTGCCTTGTTCAAACTGACCCTGTCCCATTTTGGTGTGAAAAGAGGGTCCAAGCCTGCTCCCTGCTGTGTGTGGGCCCTCATGCCTTCTCAGATGCCCACAGACATGCTGACAGCTGCACACAGACTCAGCCCGCCACTTCTCTGATTTTGGATCTCAGCCAGGAATGTAGAAGAAAAGAGTGGTGACCTCACGACCACAGCCAAGCTCGTGACAGCCTGGCCGTGCCAAAGCCTCTGTGTCATCCCGAAGGCTATCCACATAGTCTTGCAGATACATTTTCATCGCTAATCTTTTCTGCCAGCATATTCGAACAGCTCAACAGCTCTTGCTGTTGCTCCTCGCTCTAATCGCCTTTCCTCATACTTCAGATATTGGGTTTGCTCAAGAGCCCCAAATTTATATTTCTGTCCAAAGAGGGCTAGACATGCCATGCCAGGAGTGAGGCTTCTGGAGGACCATGGACTGAGTCCATCGTCGGGAAAGCAATCCTTGGGAACTGCTGGACAAAGCCCAAGACTGAGCTAGGACAGCAGCCATCACTATGAGCAGGAGAAATCTCGGCACAGTGGCCACTGTCAGTACTCATCTTCACCATCATGGTCCAGGAAGGGTCTAATCGGTTCAGAGGAGCACCTGGCGGAACAGCAAGTTATGACACCTTTGAATTCAGATTTCAGAAAGGAAAAACAAAACAGAAGAACTGAGTAATTTGTTGAGTCCACAGCACTAGATGAAAACTGTTTACAACTGTGTATGGTTATTGCAGACATCTGGGATATAACCATAGTACATACCAGAACTGTAACTCATAACTGCTGCAGCCTCACAGGAACTGGTGGATGTGCTTAGCAGTTGTTGGGTTCTCTGTTCTAACACAGTTTTTTGGCCTCCTTGTTCTCTCAATGTCTCCTCTCTACTTCACTTTTTTCCATGCCTTGTGAGAGTACCGAAAGCTTGTCTTACCACATGAGAGCTATAATCCAGCTCTCTGCCCCTGGAGCAGGTTGGTGTGTGAGTTTCTATTACTACTACCAGAACATCAGACTAGGATGTGTGCCCTCTTCTGTTCTTATAAGGAACGTGCCAGCCCAGGCATGGCACCACAAACTTAAATTGCCAACTTTTCACGAGGTGAAGGCAAGAGAATTGCTGCAAGTTGAAGGCTAGCTTGGTCGACCTATCAAGTTCCCAGACAGCAAGAGCTACAAAGAAAGACCTTGTCTCAAAAGAAGGGACAGGAGGGGAGGAGAAGAGGAGGAAGAGAACATGGAACAGGGAGGGGAGAAGACAAAGAGGAAAAGAAGAAAGGAAAATCTCAAGTACTGTTCACTCTGTTATGAAACTCGACCAGTCCAAGAGCTCTCTGTAACTTTCTCCCTTCAGCACCCAGGGCAGTGAGGGAGTTGGATGCCAAACCCTAAAGCCAAGTTCTTTGGACTTGAGTCTTGGCCCTGTCTCTAATTTAAGCTGTACTCACTTTCCTCTAGTTCAGATATCCCATCTTTACAGTTAGACTCCTTCCTTATTGTCTGAGAAGATGAAATGTCCTACACCATCACAGCATTCAAGTTGGTACCAAGTAGTAAATGCTGCCAGTTTTCATTCAGTCCGAATGTCCCTGCTCAAATTGCTAGAGATCAAAGATATGATTCCTTTCGTTTGGAAAAGGGGTGTTTCTCACCTACCCAGCTAGGTTGTTGAATTGTTGAGAAGACATGACCAAATTCCAACTTCATGGGCATGTTAGACACATTTGAGAAGCTATGGAGTGAATCACAGAGGCCGAATCATTGCATAATGTCCCAGGGCCACCTCTAAGCCCTGATCACACTGAAAATCATTGCATAACATCCCAGGGCCACCACTGAACCCTAATCACACTGCCAAGTCATTTCTCTAGCAACAAAGGTGAAATTTAGCTGAATTTTTTGACTGATCCTTTTTCAAATCTTGATGTGGGGCCAATCAAGGGCCCTGTGACAGCTTTTTCAGAATTGCCTTCCTGGTTGAAGCACTGAGAAGGGTTAGTGAGAAAGAGAAGGGAAAGGGAAGATAAGAGGGAAGATGAAAACCTGCCCATTTGCTCTAGGAACCCTAAGATCTCTGGGTTTACATTACAGTGAAAGCTGTTGAGGTTTGGGCTGAACCTGGAATTCTCTACATGGCTGGTACTCACATCATATACAACACATAATGTAAATAATTATTTACAGGAAGGGAAAATTTTCTGTATTTTAGTCTCAATTTTGCTATAACATGTATTTGCACAACAAATTACTACAGAGGTAGCTTCTTAAGAACTCCATAATGCAACACTTGTTTCATTTTTTTAAAGATTGCTTTCTGAAACTGGAGAGATAACTCAGCAGTTAAAAACACTGGTTCCTCTTCCAGAGGTACTGAGTTTAATTCCCAGCAACCACATGCTGGCTCACAACCATCTACAATAGGATTTTATGCCCTCCTCTGGCAAGCAGGCATATATGCAGATGGATCATGCAGATAAAGCATTCATACACATAAATATTTTTTTAAAGAATATTGCTTGCTTTCTGAATCACCAAATAACACATTTGGGTGGAAAGTGAACAATGACACCAAGGTTGTCCTCCGACTTGTATATCCATGCCACTCAAGCGCACTTCACATACTCAAAAATCATACACACATACAAATACAAAATCACTATTTTAAAAAGAATGCATTTGGCTGCAAGTACCCAATTCATGTACTACAACTGAGCTACACTATGAGAGCAATGACTACATTACCTGCATCTCTCAGACCAGAGTCTGGAGTGTTCAGACTCTCCCATCAAGCATCTGCAGCAACGAATGTCTTTGGTCAGAGCTCTTTCAAGGGTGCTCTAGCAGGATCAAGATGGATGGATGATGTATTCCATACTTCCTATTGGCAGCAAAAATCAAGAAGCATCGAGATCTACAATGGCCTATGAGTCACTGCCCTCCCCCGTGTCATATTCTTTGAACATCAACTTCACTGGCCAGCACCAGCTCACAGCTCTTCCTGTCGTGTTGTAGATGTCCAAGGAATAAATACAGCAAGGTACAGGTGCAAAGCACTGGCTGAAGCCTAGGAGGCACCATGCCCAGCAGCCGCCCCATAACTATCATCTTTGCGGGTTTGCTGAATACTTCTTTTTAATGCAATGCATTAGCCTTTTTAGCAGTGTGGCTCTAATGATGACCGCTTATGAATTTCTATGGCTTACATATCTTCATTTTGAGTACTTTCATTTTATTTTTTGAGATAGGGTTTCTCTGTGTAATAGACTTAGATGTTCTGGAACTTGCTTTGTAGGTCAGATTCATAGAGATCCATCCACCTCTGTCTCTAAATTCTGCCTTTGAGTGCTGGGATTATAGGCATGTGCCACCACAGCCCAGCCATTTTGCATATTTGATTCAACTAATTCTGATTCAATGATTCCATATCTATTTACATTATCACAAGATATTGTCCTGCCTTATCTGTTGCTAAAAGAAAATTTTATCTGCTGTTTGTGCAAGCACTCTCCAATTAGTGATGATTAATAAGCATTTGAACAGGTCATAATCAAGTCTTAGTGGGGTTTCTCAAAAAGCTTCTGGATCTTTATGCAAATTAAGTATTTAAATTTTATGCAAATTAAACACGGTTTCTTCCTTGCTACTCTGCACTTTGCTATTATAAATTTCCTGCAGAATTTCTCAGAGTCCATGTCCATCCTCATCACTGTCTTAAATTAGATAAAGGTTGAGCAAAACTGGCTCAGAGTCCTGTTTTCTACCATATCATGATCTCCTCAGGCTCTTAGTGCACTGTCTTTCCCTGTGAGTCCCCTGAAAGCAAGAGGAACACTGCTTTTGTCCCTGCACCTTCAATTTCCTGTATATGCTGAGGGAATGAGCAAGCAAATGAATGTATGCAAAACAGACGGTCACTTGCCCCCAAAAGAGAACTTCAAAACCTAGGGGAAATGTCCAGGATTTCTTTGGAAATTCCTTTTCAGTTCAAAGCAATTCTTGAATTTTGAATCAGAATTAACCTGAGTTAATAAACAAGAAGGAATTTTTTGAACAGCACTAGAGGACACTGGTAAGGGGCAAAGTCACCTCTGACCTCCTGGATGACTCCTGACCTCTTCCCACTATCTCTGTTTTCCCGGCCCTGTCATTCCTGGTCTCCATCTTTTTTTATTTTTTATTATTATTACAAGAAAATTTACATTTACTCCCCTTGTTCCCGGCCCTCCCGCTCCCCCCCTACCCCACCGCCCTCCCCTGCTTCCTTAAGATGGTCTGGTCTCCATCTTTAAAGGAAATGTATAAAATATTAAAATTATTTTCTCTTGAAATATTTTTAAATTAATTTTCTTTTTTGAAGAAAGCTAGTCAGTTAACTGTTCTCCCTGTAAGTCAACAACTGAACTATGTGCAGATAAAAGGCTTCTCCTACTGCAACACTTCCTCACAAAAGCCTCCATCCCTGGTCAATGACAGCCCGCTGGACCCACCCTTCCGATAATTTAACCATCAAGGAAAATCATATTTCCACATTTGTAAGTTATCCATAGGTGAAATAAAGGAGACACGAGGCGGGAAATACACAGTTCCTTGTACAGTGAGAAGAGCTGCCTTATCTAGTTCCTTAGGGAGCACGAGAGAAAGCAGATAAGCTGGGTCTCAGGGCTGTGTGAATAGCTAGGCTCCTTTGTTCGCTACCTCCACAACCACAGTCAGAATGGAAGAGTCCTCCCATGGTCTCCCTGCTCACAGCAGGGGCTCTCCAGAAGTGAGCTGCCTTGACTTGAGGTAAGTGTTTCTACAGGGATAAAAGAAGCACGCCACACCACGCCACGCCACGCCACACAGGAACAGCAGGCATGCTGGTTGCAGGGTCAGCCCAGTGTCGTTTTATTCCTTATTCACCCAGCAGCAGGGGAGTTGTGTTCATTCATCACCTGCTTAATCTACAGCAGGTGAACCAGTGCTCCCTTGTTTCTCATAGTAAGACACGGTAAAATAGAATGCTATGTTAAGAAAACCCAAAATGTGCCCACGTAGCCTGATCCAAGGAACTCAACCACATTCATCTGGTACTTGTGGCGACAATGGCTGTCTAACTGCTAGCCATTGTTTTCACGGGTTTGGCAAACGTGTGAACATAGAAACAACCATGGAAGTTTACAGCATGAACCCTACGTGCCTACATCCTTGTAGTTAAAATGCTTAGAGTTCGGACTGACTCTTTTCACTATACTTCTTTCTGCCTTTGATTTCTTTATTTTTCTGAATGCTACAACCTGTAGCAATTGTTCCCTGACGGGGCAGCTAAATGGACACACTGTCGAACCTTCATGAGATCCTTCCTGGTTCTGGTTCATTTCCCAACAATGCAAAAGACAACTTCACACTCGTCTAAAAGTGACGACTTGGTAACTAGACTAGGAGGACCCTGTGGTTGTTGTTTTACAGGCAGCAGCTCATTCTTGAGAGTGCAGCTCAGTCGTCAAGGGCTGACCTGCCACGTGTGAGCTTCTGAGTTCATTCTACAGTACCACTAAGAGAAAATACAGCCCTTAATCCTTCCTTTATGTTCAAGTCTATTGCAGTTCTTCCACATAAAGGATGGAACACAAGCACCACAAAAAGTACTTTCACAGTGTGTATGTGGTGTGTGTGTGTGTGTGTGTGTGTGATGTGTTCATATGTGGAATGTATATGTGTGTACATGTGTGTATGATATGTGTGGTGTATGTCTTTGTAATATATGTATACACAAGTTTTCAAAATCTCCCAGATCCCCTTTTTTTGGCTACATTTCAGTGTGTGTGTGTGTGTGTGTGTGTGTGTGTGTGTGTGTGTGTGTGTGTGTCCCCGTCCCAGAACAAACTACAAGAAAAGTGGAGACTTGGGAGCTGGAAGACATTTAGGGCCGCCCATGAACACATTACAGGACAAGCAAGTGTCTAACACTCTGTGCTGGATGCTATGGGAGACACTCAAGGTCACACAGCTGCCCCCAGCCCCCAGGTCCCGCTCCACAGCAGGTGTTTCTGGCTTCCTGTCGCCAGGGAAGGGTCTTCCCTCTGCTGCCGCAGACAAGATGCTGCCTCACTTAATCACAATGCAGTCTTTCCTTTAGCAAAATCTCAAAGTGACATCCAGTGGAGTGCCTGGTCTCGGTGGAGACATTTAATTAAACTGCAGTCCCTTTATACCAGCACAAATATTGTGAGGGAAAACAACTCAACTCCTCTGACATTTTTGCAAATAGGTTTTGTGGAATCCATTCTGTTTACTCTCACTGACATTTGTTTTTCAGTCAATTATCCCACATGGTTATTTTTTTCCCTCTTATAATTTATTGCTAGCAATTTATCCATAAGAATAAATACAAGTAATTCCTTTCTTTGGTACTAGCACCCGAGCTTAGGTTAATAAGAGCTGAAGAAAATAAACACTCATTTTACCCCTCCCCTTTCTTGTCCTCTAGTTGTAGCTTGCCTATAAATCAGAGGACTGAACCTCAAAGACATCGAGTCATGGGGGTTTCTCGTCACGTGACCCTCCAGCTTTGGGACATAACAGATTTTACTGGATAGCCATCTGCTAGACAACTAAAGTAACAGGCTGTTTTTTTTTTTTCTTGGCACTTCCCTGCCTTCAACTTTTTGCATGCCCTAGTTCTGGAAATGCCTTTAATTTTATTTTACCTCTTTGTATTTATTTTTTGGTTGTACACACACACTTAAGTGCCATTGCATACATGTGAAGGTCCGAAAACAAGGTGTAGAAGTGCATTTTCCACCATGCGAGTCCTCAGCCTTGACCTCAAGCCATTAGGTTTAGTGGCAAACACTCTTACCTGCTGAGCTATCTTACCTATCCCCTGATTTGGAAAATTCTGAGAAGTCTTGAATTTCTTTGAAATTTTCATCCAAAAAAATTATACCCCAGTTTTTCTTCCCTGAAATGTAGAATAAACACTGAAACAAGATAGTGTAAAAAAAAAAATAAAGCTGAAAAATACATGCACAGAACATGTTCTTCCCACTGCCGTGCACATGAAAACTACTGGCAATCTTGTAAGAAAGAAGCTTCAAAGTCAGCAAGTTGGGTTGGAGTTGATATTCTACAGTCCTAACAATGTCTGTGCTACTAGTCCACCAGACAGCACCTCACACAGAAAAACTACGCTGAAAATTGTTGTGGAATAATCTTTTTATCTACTTAAATCTACATTTATGGTGATGATGTGTCTTTGCAAAGGCAGCTTCTGATTTGTTTAATTAAGAGTTGAACAGTCAATAGCTAAGCAGGAAGAGTTTAGGTGGAGCCCAGGAAAGAGAATGAATGAATCTAGGCACAAGAGAGATGCCAGAAGACACAGAGAGGAAACAGGAGCTGCAACATGGAAGAGAGGCAAAAAAACCATGAGGCAAAATGTAGTTTACTATTAATAGGTTATAATTTAAGTTATAAGAGCTAGTAGGACAAGCCTAAGCCATAGGCAAAGCTTTTATAATGAATAATAAGTATTTGTGCCATTTTTTAATGATCTGGTGCCCACCCCCAAAAAAATCTGTCTACATATGGACCCAATGTGGAGCTTGAATATACAACAAAGGGCCTGAGAAAGCAAAGAAAAGTTCTAGACAAGGAGCTGGATGTGGCTTTCTAGT
>JAQHUG010000019.1:13944784-13961645 GCA_028555095.1 Dicrostonyx torquatus | reverse complement strand
CTTACGTAATACATAAAGAACTATAGAATAGAAGGCTTTGAAAGGTTCAACACAAAGAAATGATGACTGCTTAAGGAAGTAGAAATTAAATCTTTAGACATTTATATCTACATGTTTCTTTCCATAAATATGTGTAGTTATTAAGTATCAATAGAAGGTAAATTTGTAACTACTTATTTCTTCTCTTTAATCTTTCTGTAGCATCCTGAGTGAGGAATTCCTACCAGGACCGAGAGATTCCTTTCTAGTTCTGACCTGTGATCAATCCCCACATTTCATCTAAAATCAACGCTAAGTGGTGACATGAAGTTGACAATTATTCAACATTAGATCTTCCTTCAATAATCAGCTGCTTTCTATCATTGTCGGTGTGTGTTTAATATGCTGTCAAAAGTGTACTTTATCATTCTTAAATGCTTACATGTCTCTGAACTTCTATTTTATTCTATCCATTCATCTTTGCAGGTCTGAGCTGAAGGCTGCATATCTCTTACATAGACATGCATGTCACCTTTAACGAAGTGAAGCTGTTGAATGGCCAGGGAACATTTTTGTTCCCTGCTGCACACTTAAAGTACCAGTTTGGAGCGACATCCAAGACACTGTGTGCTGTGAAGTACATGCAAAATAAAACATCTATTTTCCCTACGCTTGAAACAAAATCTTCCTGTCAGGTCAAATGCAGGAAGTTACCCTTAAGTCATGGTCCTTTTGTGACAAACATGTTTCTCAGTGAAAGGGAAGTCACCATATAAGCCCACCTCTCAGCTGTGCATGCTGCCTCATTCCTGCTTAGCCTCAACTTGGAGATTATGCCAACCCTTGAAGAAGAAAGTTGTCACTTGTCTCAAAGATCATGGCCACCAGGGCTTCCATCCTTGAGAATTCTAAAACAGTGTCAACCAGACAAATAATTGTTGGTTTTAATGTTTATACTTGACTAAAATATGTTTGGGGGTTAGCATTTATCTAAAAGTAACCTGCAGAGTCCTTGAAGAATTCAAAACAATAGAAAATTTTCTAAACTACTATGATGGTTTATTTTTTTAAAAGCCTGGGTAACATATCCTTGAAATAAAAGCTGTAGTCTAGATCTTCTTTACACTTTAGACTAGATGTGTACAACACAGCTTGTCAAACTTGCTGATGCACTGTGATCACCCAGAAGCTTGAAAATCTACTACCTAAGACCCATGAAACTAGAAGCTACTTGGTCCTGAGTGGCCTGGCGCTGGGAACTTTTACCAAATACTCAGATGTTCTTAATGTGAGGCTACATTGGAAACCTCTATTCTCTGAGAATATTGACCACCATAGCACTCTGTGAGCATTAGGTAAATCCTTACAGCTTCCGTTTGTGTCTGGCATGGTCAGGAGATGTCATCTGACAAGCATTACAATTGTCACCACATTAATCCATGTGCTGTTCCAACACTGTATGCAATCCTCCCGAGAGTCTTGGTGTAGGCATCACTATTCCTGTCTCACAGATGGAAAAACTGAAAGTCAGAAGGTATAGATGATTTGCCCAAAGCCTCCCAGGATATACTAGCAGAATCATTTATTAACCCAAGTCTCCTTTTGCCAAAACACTTGCTAGTTCCAATATCACTTCTAAAAGGTAAAATGAGTTTCCAGTGTTAAATATTTCTTAGATGTCTTAGAGTTTCTACTGCTGTGAAGGGACACTGTGACTACAGCAACTCTGATGAAGGAAACTATTTAATTGGGTGGCTTACAGTTTCAGGGGTTTAAATCGTAATCTTCATGGCAGAACGTAGCAGCATGCAAGTAGACGTGGTGCTGGAGGAACTGAGAGCGGAGAAGGAGCTACATCTTGGTCCTACAGGAAATAGGAAGTGATCTGAAACACTGGGAATGGCTTACACAATATATGAGACCTCAAGCCCTGCCTCCCCAGTGACATACTTCCTCCATCAAAGCCACACCTACTCCAACAAGACCACACCTACTCCAACAAGACCACACCTACTCCAGCAAAGCCACATCTCCTAACAGTGCCACTCCCTATAGGATTATGGGGCCCATTCAGACTACCAGTCTAGGTGATAACGTGACTGTAAACATGCCATGCTTAAGTCTATCTTACGAAATCTCATTTACATTGAATTTCTTCTATTGAGAAGAATTTTAATTTCACTCCATTTTTCTCCTCAAAGAGACAGTAGCGCAAAACGCTCAAGAAATGCTGCACTGTGTCATCTTTTTTGCTCAATGATGAACACAAGTCTGTGCTGCTCAGACACAATAGAAATGTTTGCCATGCTGAATGCTTGGGGGCGGGATGGGGAGGAAATGCCTTGTTCAGTTTGACAACTTCCAAGTTGCATTGACAGTTTGAAAAATTTCCATATCAATCAAACCTTTATAGGCTTTTATTTTCATGGAGAGACCACAGAGTGTAGGTGAGTGGGATGCTAGGCAGAATCTGCTGAGTTTGCTTGTGCTGTGAGCCACTGTTTGCAGTGTTTGTCTTCTCCCAGTGCGCCTCCCCCCACCCGCCCCATCCTCTGATGCCTGTCTGTATCATGAAAGGCCTGGGCTTCCCTTTTAAAAGGCACATGACTTGTTTAAAGTGTGAAAAAACAGAAATAACATTGTATGATCCAAACCAGAGGTAGAGACAGGACATCAGATTTTCACCTCTCATCTCTGCTTCTCTTTGATTGTTAGTTTCATGCCCCCACGTGGTAGACAGTTATTCACCACTTAGCTGGAAAACAGCCATTGGCAACTCCATCTTCACCTGTTCCCTGCAGCATCCTAACTGGGCCACTATGGTCCCATGTGATCATCCCAGTGTCAATCTTTATAGCACAAATACTCAGACTAAAATTGTATATCTACCTCTATGGACAAAATGCTAATTCTTTGTGATAACCAGTCCTACCAGAGCTACATGTCTGGATAAGGAAGGGGAGGGAGACATGGATACCGGAGGAAGGAATTCAGTACACACAAAAATTGCAAATGTCTATTATCCTAACAGTGTGCAAATTTTCTCAGTCTTAAAATATAGATTTTTTTTCTCAAAAAGTCTTGGTCAGGGCTTCACGTTGTAAATTCAAGTTCCTAGATGATGTCAGGGAGCATTGCCTGTGTAGACGAGTGCTGGCTTTCTTTCTGTATCTTGCACATAATTATCTAATGTCGTAGATGCTCTAAAGCTCAGGGTCCCCACAGGGATGAAACACAATCTCACACGCTCCTCTGAATGTGGTGTCTCCTCGGAGCCAGCTGTGTTCCCGTCACAACACTGAAATAGAAGAGGTGTTGTGTGCCGGGATCGAGACATATTGGCAGAACTCTGATAAAAACACTTTACAATTTCATATCACCTTTCATTCCAAAGTGTCCCAGAAGCTGTATCCATTCAGCACCACAGAAAGATGATAGAAGTGGCCAACTCTGAGGGTGAAGGAGGTGGCAAGAGATGGAGTGGGGGTGGAGGAAAATGTAAGCCAAGGACAGTGAGACATTTCTTTGTTAAAGGCAACACACACCAAATGTTAAAGGAAGGGGAGGACGGTCAGGGAAGGATGTGAGTTAAATTATTTTAATGTTCATAGGGAAAGAAAAAGAGTACCTAGGCTAATGTTCAGAATCATTTTCATAATACTAACTCTCAGAAGGTCCTTATGGGGGGCTGGAGGAAAATTAGAAAGAGCTAATAAGGCTAAAATTATTGGGAAATCTGATCTAGTAAAATCAGCTCGTACAAGGCAAGTTGGTGTAGCAGTGACATCTTAATACTTAAAAGGCAACTTTCTGTAAGTTGTTGTCTGTATTTGTTAGTATAAGAAACAGCTTTTTTCCTCCAACTTTTCAGACTAAGTATTACATAGTGCAAGTGTCTGGGCTGATTTCATTTAATGCACCTAGTGACAGTATGGTGTGTCTCTACGTGTCCTCGTTGGGGGAAAGTCACTACACAGCAGAGTTGGAGAAATGGAGATTTTGCTTCTTGCTTGGTTGGTTTTGAGACAGGGTCTCACAGCGTAGCTCTGGCAGTCCTGAAACTCACTATACAGATCTCAAACTCACAGATATCCACCTGCCCCAGCTTTCCAAGCACTGGGTTTAAGGCGTGTGCCACTACACCTGACTGAGAAATGGAGATTTTTAATGGCATGTTTGCCTTAAAGAGAAATCCACTTTTTAACAGTGCTGTTTCTTGTTTGCTATTAAGGAGTCCTGGGGGCAGGAGCTTCCATAACTAGAAAGGAATACCACTGCACTTACTCTAACTACTGTGACCCTTGTTGGCTAATACATGAAGACCCACAATCCCCACAAGATCCCTTCAAAGAGAGTGGCACGCCAACACCCAACAGGAAGGACACAGCAGACTTAAAGGGAAAGGAGAGGAATTCTTCTGTTATTTCATATTTTACATTGGTTCAAATGAGCTCCTCCTGCTAATGTTTCAGTGTGTCTCTTATGATCATTCATAGAAACTTCAGCTTACTGAGGACAAAGAAAAGAGGGGTTAAGAACCTAAGGGCCAGCAATGCCCTTTTTCGGCCACCGTCTACTGTTTCTCCAGCTTGCCTCTGAGACAAGGTGGTGAAACCTGTTCCGGTGACCACATAACTGTGGTCACTCCATCAGGGGAACAGACTTCTAGTCCGCGTTAGAGCTCCATCCGAAGAAAGTCAGGCTGCTCAGAAATCCGAGAGGGTTATTCTCTTCATGGCCACACTCCACCTTTTCATCCAGCAATCCGTAACTTGGATTGCTGCTTCCACGCCGTCCGCCATCGTTCCAGGCTCCCACGAAGTCCTGGCCCAAGCCCTATTTTTATAAAACCTGGAAAGTGGCTGATGCCTTTGGTTATCTCTTAGAATTCTGTCAGTTCCACAGCCAGAGACAGCGCTGCTGGGCTCACTCCAGAGGAAGGTGGCAGTGAAGTGCGTGCTTCAGATAAGGATTTGCACTCGGTGGCAAGCTCCAGAACGACTACAGATAGGAGGTGGGCAGGGGGAGAGGCGCTCGCAAAAAATCAGTCAATGAAATCAGTCAAACACATGACTGCAGTTCATCTGGTTTGCTTTTCACTTGGCAATAACACAAAATTGAAACTTCACATATACTTTGTAAATAGAAACGACTATACCAGTCTAGAGGGAAGGGTTCCCGCTACATAAAACCTTTTTACATTGTCCACCATTTTTGTTGCATTCATCAGTCATCTTATTTGCAGAGCATCCATCCTTCCTTGAAGATTCAAACTGATGTCAACCATATCCATATACATGGACACTTACTCTATCTAGGTACAGTTCTAAAAATTGTGAATTAGTGGTACTCAAGATAACACCTCTGCCTCTTGTAGCTTACAGCCTACCAGTATTGAGATGGTTGAACTCCACTGCCAACTTGATGGGATTTAGAATCTCCGTGGCAACAGACCTCTGGGAGTATCTGTGAGAATGTTTCGGTGGAACACTGAGAGTGGGCAGCACCATTCCCGAGATGGAGAATCTCAGGACTGAATTTAACAGAAAAAGTTGAGTACCAGCACTTCTGACTGTGGCTACAATGTGATCAGTTGTCCCATGCTCCTTCCACTGTGCTTCCCCTGCCATGAGTGGTGAGTCATCCCGTGCTCCTCCCACTGTGATTCCCCTGCCCTGATGGATTCACCCCGTGAGCCAAAATGAACTCTTCCTTTCTTAAGCTGCTTTGGTCGGGCATTAGGTCACAGGAGTGAGAAAAGTCACAACACAAGTATGACCCAAGTTAGCAGCAATAAAGCGATTATTCAAACATGAACTTTTGAAACTAGATAAGTCTTAGGAGACCCCAGGGCGTGGAGGAGGCTCATAGTCACCTGCTACACAGTAGACCACATATACTGCTTGTCAATATTCACTTATTCACAGGGAATGCTGTACTTAACACAAGCGATGGCTAGTCCCCTCTAAATTCTATAGCATCTCTGTGGTCTCTGAGGCTGCTATCATCAAAAACACTCTACTACAGATGAGCAAACATTCCCAGAGCTCAGACGGACAGTACTAGAGCAATTCCACTTGATGACATGGCCACCCACTATGTTGTCTCTAATGCATAGAGCACATTGCCCCATCCTTAAAGGAAACAAACAAACAAAATCCAACTCAAACATGGCACCTGACAGAAAAGGCAGCTGCTCAAAATATCCAAGACCAAGTTCTCAGCAAGAGATAAACACAGGATATAGAGGATGAGGGAGATGAGGAAGGGAACCAGGGAGAGAGGAAAGACTTCCTCTGGATAGAGCAGAGAGAGACTCAGCACACAGGAAAATGGTGGTTTATAAAGACACAAGGGGGAAATCCTGTTTTAGGATGAGGTGTTTAAATTTAATTGGGTATATTAACTAGGTGAGCCAAAGGGTCTCTGGATTGCTCAACTTCAATACTTTGATAGCTAGACCTTGGAGGTCAGCCTCAGGAGGAGGGACTGTCCAAATAAGGGAATAAACCCTGGAAGCTAGCTTCAGGAATGTAATCTAAAGGTTTTCAACAAGGCAGAAAATTGGAGAGAAGGGCAAGGCCTGCCAGTGCCACATGCTGAGTGGGCTAGTGTCCCTTCAGCACCTGTATTATTTACTCTTCTATTACTGTGATAAGACACTGTGGCCAAGTCGATCTACAAAAGAGTACATCTAATTTGAGACTCACCATTGCAGACAGTCAGATCCACGGCAATCGGGGAAGCAGGCAGGCAGGCATGATATTGTAGCAGTCGTGGAGAGCTGGCGCTCTGATCCATGAGCATGAGGCATGGAGAGCTAACATGGGATTTGGGAGCCTTAAAGTCCACCCCAAGTGACACCTCTTCCAACAAGGCCACATATCCTAATCCTTCCCAAACAGTTCCACCAACTGGGAGCAAATATTCAACATAAAAGCCTATGGGGGCCCTTCTCCCTAAACCACCACAGTGCCCAATTTTAGATTAACCTAGAATGAAATTCAGAATGTGGTAGAACCTGGGATAAAGAATTAAATTCAAGTTCTGTACACTTGGGATGGAAAGGTTACCTTCAGCTGAGATGTCCCAGTAGAAGCTGAAGGTTCAGAAATGTCATAAAGAATTTCAATTTGTGTAAAGACAAAAGATAATAGTTTTCTAACTGAATTTAAGACCTGTTCAAAAAGAAGGAAACCATGCCTTATAGTGGAAAACTAGCTAACTGCTGGGTGCTAGTGAAATCATGGTTATTGAAGGAGCATATACAACCATTAATTTGCTAAACCAACATAATTCCTAACAACAATCTATAAACAACTGTCTTTATACCCATAAAGGTAAGTGCAGTCTTCACCCTTCATCAAGGAAATTTCTCCTTGCAACAGAGACCACAATAGAAATCTACAACCAATCAAGATAAAGAGTTGTAGAACCCAGTTCCAGCGCACACATCTACAAAACACTCCCATACATAAGGTTTAGGGAGCATTGCAGAAGAGGGTGTAGAGAGATTGAAAACGCCAGGGGATCAGGGAATCTGCTGTGAGATTGTGTCTCCTAGTAACATCAGAAGCTACACAGAAGTCTCAGGAACGTGACCTCCCAACTGTGAGATGAACAAGGACACCAAAGAAAATGCCAAACTGCACAGTGGAAACCCCATGGGTCCTCAACCATACACAAAGAACTACAGGCAACTGAGTAAAGCTGGGGGCAGGAGAGGTGGCCCTCCGCAGGGAAGAGCACACCTATTGGTTGTCCAGTGCCAATCATCCCCGAAAACATACATTCAAGTAACAGTATATGGACTCAACAGGCTATACTTAGGAATATATATGTACATACAAATACATATGTGCAGGCAATAACGGATAGTGAGAAAAGAGGCCGTGAATTTAAATGAAAGCAGAGAAGGGTATGTGGGGGAATTTGAGGGATGAAAGGAAAAGGAGAAACATTGTAATTAAATTCCCATCTCAAAAATAAAAAAGGATTGGTAAAACAATTCAATCAGTGCCATATGATTTGGACCGGGTTTTCATTTGCAAAGAGGATAAAGGTAAATTACTGCTTTGCTGTTGTAACTAAACATGATTTGCTCAAAGTGTCTCACACATTGTTAGGTGGTGAGTGCACAATAAATATTACTCTCTTTGATAGCTAAAGAACAAGGCTGAGGGAACTGGAGCAGACAAATGCAGAGGTAGAAGAATATCTGATTGCACAATCGGTCCACTGAGGGTGGGAACTACCTACAGGACAGATGGTTTGCAGTAACAAAATACAAAATAATAAGGTCGTCATCACATATGAAATCATTCAAATGTTTTGGATGAGGGAGCAAGTAATGTAAAATCACAATTAATTGTGTTTCATACCTGTGTTTGAGACAGGATTTCTAAAGTAGCTTTAGAGCAAATGATGCTCAATGATTATGAATTCAGATGCTACTAAAAATATTAACTACTGCTGGTAAAGTATGCACTAGACATAACCCTGTGGTATATATGGACATTTGATTTAATCCTTAGCAAAAAAAAAATCTCTGAATCATGTACAATTGATATAAAGGGAGAAAAGAATGAAGCTCAGAGAGGTTAAGAGCCACAGACTGGAAAACGAATCGCTGTGGGATGCCGAAGTCAGCACACTTCATGGTATGGACCTGATGAATCCGGATTGCACTCTAGGGTTACCATACTCTCACCCCTGACGCTTTGCAGACAGCTGTCCTCTCAAAACAGTGCATAGTTAAGGACTGAAAATTAGGCACTAGGTTCTAGACAGCCACTTGGTGAGTGTGTAAACAAATGACTGTCTGACTCACTGAGAGCTGGTTAGGGTCGAGACTAGAAGCCATGCATGGAGTCTTTATTCTCATCTTTGCATTAAGTAGTACACTTAGAACAGGTTTCAGATTTTTTTATGGCCTGATTAATATTGTATCAGACCCTTAAACTGTAAGCTAAGCAAGCATTTAAATTTGTGGGCCTTGTATTTGTACATTAGGAAAAATATGCCTCTTAGAAATCAATTTGCATTTTCTGTACCAAGTAAGCTTCAACTGTCTACTTTTTGGATAATGTTTTTCATTAAAAGGAAAAAAATTACTGTGTAAAGTTGGACTATATTTAGAGTCCCCTGAAGTCTATCTGACCCAGATTCATGTGGCCCTCTTCAAGGAAGGTTTGATGAACAAAACTAAGGCAGAAACATGAAACAAAATTAATAACTGAATTAAAATGACAATCAACAGGGCTAAAAAGAATACAAACACTCCAGATGATTTCAGCTGGTTTTCGTCCGGCTGACTTAGGTTGATTGTCTGCCTCAGACTAACATGCCAAGGACAGAATATATTGTCATGTGTCTGATATGTGGAAGCTGACGCTATCTATTATACAATACTGTAGATAATCCTAAGTGACTTGCCATTTAAAATGGGAAAGACCATAAGACAATTTGATTTCTTCCAGGAGATTTACAACTCAAATAGCCCTTCTCTGGGGTTCAGCACACACAATAGGAGGCTTACGATAGCTCCAAATGGTAAGAAGTACATTAAAAAAAATACTCAGCCTAGGACAGTAAAATTGTCAGGAGCAGTTCAAATAGATAAATATTCAGTGTCATAAGGGGGTGTTGTATAATTGCCAAAGATTTAAATTCATCATCTTCTGTATTTTGTACAATTGTGATAAACAGTTTGGCCTGACTTCTGCTGAGGTCTGACTGTTTCTGAGTCCCATCACTCCTATTGTCCTAGCCTGGGTAAGCTAGTGAAAGTCTGGACGTGGAGCTGGTTAGTACAGGCTGCACAATCCCTGGTCCCTGGATAGGAACTCTCCCCTGCTCCCACCCCTAACTACAATAAAACATGAGCAAGATTTCTTTTCTACTTTCTCAAGATCTCCATGGGCCTGTCTCAGGTACCCTATGCTCTACAGAAAGTCTCACCGTGTAAGTAAAACGTCATCATTCCTTCTTGGTCATATGTGATGTCAACAGCCAACTTAGGGAAGGGTTCGTCTATCTCTGTGACATACAAGTAGCTGTGAGGTGCGTGTGTGTGTGTGTGTGTGTGTGTGTGTGTGTGTGTGTAAATTTAAAAGTTCACATTGAACTATGAAGTTTGAAAAAGAAAGTGCATCAAGTGAATAGAATATAAAAGATACTGCTGAACCTTATCAACATATACTGTCTCTTCTCCTTCCCCCAAGGTTATATGCTCTCTCGCTTCTCTCTATCATCTCTCTCACTCTCTCTTTCTCTCTCTCTCTCTCTCTCTCTCTCTCTCTCTCTCTCCCTCTCTCTCTATCTCTCTCTCTCTCTCTCTCTCTCTCTCTGTGTGTGTGTGTGTGTGTGTGTGTGTCACTATAACTTAAGAGCTCTGGGAAGACTAAGCAAGCAAGCTACCATTGAGCTACTTCCCAAGATATTAAAAAATAATGATTTTGTTTCAAATCATGGTATAGATTGAAATGCTACTACTTTCAAATAATTTTTAACTTGTATAGTACAAATGAAGAGGACAAGAGGAAATTTATCAAACTGTATAATGAAAATTACAAATCTCTCTGAAAGCTGTTTATTAAGCGTTGTTATGAGCTGGACTCCTAGAAGAGTGATAACTCCCTTCATCCTCATGACAGCCGTGTCAGTAAACCCTGCAGAGTACCACTTTACAGACGGAGAAACTAAACTAAAGCATAAAGGAATGAAGCAAAGTCCCCAAGCCTCAAAGCTGATGTGTGAGAATCGTAAATACTTAGGAAACAGGCTAACAGGACCATTTGGCCACAATATCCCATCATTTACCTCTTCAATGAAGTTAAATAACACAAATGTTTGTCATAATCATAGACGAGATGTCTTACCTATCGAAATTACACGAACTTTTTAATGTTTGTAAGCCCTGAACTACAGCATGCTCCAGACTGGCATCCAGGATCATCAGACTTCCGTAGCATCTATTTTTTCTTCCTACCAACGGCTTGGTATCCCTTCAAACAGACATCTTTCCCCCATGTAGCCCATATGTATGTGCACACTAAACACATCGCTTCTTCTCACAGGGTGAATCTGATTGGCTTGAAGATAATCTCAAGGCATCTGTCACAGTGATTGGTTTAGGAACACAGGCAAGTCAATCATCGTGTGGCCCTGCCCTGATACGAGGATTAGTACGGGAATGGACATGTGATGTGCTTTAGACACCTGGAATACAAAGAAAGGTCACAGAGAACTCCTGGGAAATAATTTTTCTCACTTTTAATTTAAGAATAAAGCCACGAGGAAAAGAGTTTTCACTTTCTCTGAAAGTCATGAAATGGAACTGTGAGGCTTAGAGGAACGATAGTCTGCGAAGGACGCAAACCAGAGGGAAGCTGGCGCTGGACCCAAGGCACGGAGGCGTCGACAGCTGAACAAACAGAAAACCTGCCTGAGCCTCCGGATTAAGCCCGCCTCAAGCTGCCCCTGGTGAATGTTCAAGCACGGGCGCTAACGCTGATGGCTGCCGAAGCTAGTTTTTCTAGCTTTTTCTGTTGCTGGCAGTCCTAACACAATCTCTAAAATCAGACTGCCTCTAGTGAGTTTACAGAGCACCATCCTTTCCATGGACGCCCACCTGTACCGAGCGCTGGGACTCCTGGTTGCCATGTCCCATTCTTTATTCGTGTTGAGAAGGACATCAATAAACTTTCCCTGGGGAGCTGTGCCTGTCGGCCTGCATTTTCACTTCGCTAATGTTATTTACTGCCTTTTCACGCTATTTCTAGTCACAGGCAAGCCCAGCCTTTTACAGTTTGTGCCTGGTACCATGTTGTCACGGAATTTTTCTGGAAGAGGTTGCCACATCTCCATTGGCCAGGGTTCTGTGTTCATTCCTTAGGCCCCTATGACAAGGACTGTGGGATCGTGTGGAAAATCATTGCAGGATGAAACAAAGGCAATCCTTGTTGAACTCTAACAGCGGGAATGTTTCACAGCGAGAGGAAGGGTAGCCCAAGGATGCTGCTGACAGCCTAGCATGCAAAAGGCACTGGCTACAATCCCTGTAAGCCACATACAAGAAAAAGTATCCAACAACTGGTACATACCTGACTAAACCTATTCCAGACACACCAAGAAATATTATGCATACAGGGTGTTTGCAATGAAAAATCTAGACTATTAAGATAATTTAACTATTATACTAGGGAAAAATACAAAACTTTGTGCATGATATCTATAAATTATTTTCAATAGTCACAAACCAGGAGAAGCAACAGATCTTTTTATCTGAAGCAAATAAAAAAAAGCACCAGTAATATATTAATAATCACTGTGGTGGGGAAATAGATATTTCCTTTTTATTTCCTTCTTTGCTGCTTTAGTGGACACAAATTATTTTAAAAAGAAAACTTGAATGTTGCAGCATAGGAATGCTGTAAGTTATTTCTATCAACCTCATCTCTAAATTGGCATGTTTACTTGAAATCTACACAGACAAAGAAGTTGTCAGGAGAGCAGTTAGTATTGCATTACTTAAAGATTTCAATATCTATTTTCCCAAAGGTTTCCTGAGCCAAAGGAGATGTCTGGTATCCAAAATAAGACCTCACACTCCATAAAATTTAAACACTGTCCCTTGGGTGCTAAGAAACAAAAGACCACTGGTCAGGTCTTCTGGGTCACTTGGCAATCTTTCAGTCTCCTCCAAAGCAATAAAGCCATGCAAGAAATTATACAACTGGGGAGGGCAAAAAGAACGGAAAAAACAGAGTTGCGAATCAGCCAGCCTTAGCCATACAAGAGGTAGAAAGAAACAAGGCAGGGAATTGGGGGACACCAGGTTCAGATCTGTGCATACCTTTCTGAAAGCAAACATTCAGTGTAGAGGGGAGACAAGAAGAAAACAACACGCAGTGAGAAGGAAATAGAAAGATGGAAGCCAGGAACGAGGACGTAGAAGAACAAACTGAAAGCCGGACTGTGGGCAGACATAAAAGGGTTAATAGGAAGGACAGAAACAAACCAGACAGGGAACAAAATGAGAAAGGATATTCCCAGTGGTGTCAAAGCAAGGGATGGAAACCCCAGCCCCCAGCAAGATGCTGGGAAGGAAGGTGCATGACAAATGCGTGCCACCAAGATAAATCATCACTTCAAGATCTTCTGCAGGAGCAAATTTTCCAGAGATTTAGATTTGGTAAACAGACCAGGCTGGATCACAGTGAGGAACTTAAAAGGGATTTGAGATGTCAAACACACAAAAGCCAAGGTTTGCCCATGATGTTGAAAATAACACAGGCGTGGTCTTTTGGTGTGAGGCTTATCTCAAATGACTGGTTCATAGAGGCCTTCTTTGGAAACCCAAGACAACATATTGGGATCATCATCATCATCATCATCATCATCATCATCATTATCATTATCATCATTATTATTATTATTATTATTATTATTATTATTATTATGTAGCTGTTAGATATAACAACAATTTGTATGTGACTTCTATGGTTGGGTTCATTTCTGCTCAGACATGAAAACTATATGTTGTGTCTCTACACATTCATACTGTTTGCTCAAGAATTCATATTTGGAATTTGAAAAAAGCTCTATGTGTGTTACACTACTGAAAAGAGTGTCAGAATGAAAAAGCAGCCATTTTAAAATAGTTTATTTTCTGATTTTAAAGGTTAAGATTCTTTAAATATAAATTTCACCTGAAGGTGAATTATGCTGCTTTAATAATTTTCAGACCCAGACAGACCATAAGCAACGTTGATTAAAGACCTACTTAGATCCAGGATCCTCCGTTTATCAGAATCTGATGTCTTTTCTACATCTTCGGTGTGAATCCCCCCAGGTTTGAGATGCAGAAAGCACTGCCTGCCTTGGGGGATGGTTTGAAGAACGACATTTAAAACAAATCACATCCAGTACCCAGCATCCCATCTGACACATTGACAATATTCAGCAAATGTCACTAGCAGTTCTGAAGCTGCCTACATTCTTATCAAGATTATTGCCAATGTTCCTATCAATCAGTTGAACTTTTACAAAGAAAACATCACATCGTAGTTGCTCACTGTATTTCAGGTATATCAGATCCCTGAACTTGAACGTACAGCACCTAGACTATAGCCCTTGCTACTGCCGCTGCCCCTTTCCCTGGCTAGCTCCCAGGCCCGCCCCACTGTGATCAAAAGTCTTCTTCCTAGAAGTGAGCCCTCCTTGGTCCTGAGGAATGAAGCTGGGACCATAAAATATACTCTTCACCGCTGCTTTGTCCTCCTTTTCCTGTTGCTGTGACCAAACAGCTGACAAGAAGTGACACAGGAGGAAGGGTTTATCTTGACTGACAGTCTTCCGGGAGAGACTCCAACATGGGGAGGCATGCACACACAGGAGAATGAGGTGGTTGGTCAATTGTATCCATGGACAGGAAGCAGAGATTAGATGGGAGAAAGGAGTTGGCTGTAAAATCTCAAGACCCTGCTCCAAGTGAACAACTTTCTCCAATGAAGCACCGTCTCTTAACGGTTTCACCAACTTAACCAAGAGCATCAGCATCACTATCTGGAGATGAGATATTCAAACACATGAGCCTGCGGGTACCATTCCACATTCAAACAATACATTCTACTATGCTTATATGGCTATCTTACTGATCTTTATTCCCACCCGCCAATTTCACACATATAAACATGCAAACATAAACACACACATGTTTTAACTTCATGAAAATAAGAAATAAATAGATCTCAGTGGCCTTCATTTATAACACAAATGTGTAGCCAAAGGACTTAATTCTTATTAAATGTACTTTTTGATGAATAAAAGCTCCTTCGCATATAGCTAATAAAAAGATTAGAAATCTGGGGCTGGAGAGGTGTCTCAGTGGTTAGGAACAGTCTTTTCTTTGCAGAGGACCTGGGTTTGATTTCCAGCACTGACATGGTGTTCGTAACTCTGGTCCCCGTGGCTCTGATGCTCCTAACGAACTCTTCTGCACGCATATGGTACGCAGACATACAGGCAGGCAAAAGCCCCATACACATAAAAATAAAATTAAAAAAATTTGAAGAAGTTAAGAAAATCTATATCCTGTGCTAAACCATAAACTGTGTACTAGTCTGAGGCATTCCACAGCTAATGATATCTTCAACTCAATCAAGAGTTGTCAAGACTTTCCTGACAAAAAGAGCTTGACATTAAAGAAGTGAAGTTGATATACGTCTGTAACCGTATGATGTCATCAGCAGTAGAGCAATTTAAATCCTAGGACCTCAAGCAAATTTGTGGGAACTTTCCCCTTCTTTGCCAAGCTCACCTGTTTCAGATGGTCCTCACTGAGAACTCATGTCCATGGGGAGAGAGATAGAATGAGATAGTCAGAACTGTATTGAGAATTTTAACTTAGAGACATTTGAGGGCCTCCAATGTGTTCTGTGTATAGATCAAAGAAAATGGAAGGATCTGACATGCACATGACAGGGAATGCCACGCCCATCTGCCTCCTGCTGCCAAATTCACTAACAAAGGACATTTATTTGCAGCTATCTTGCCTCCTTTTATGTCTGAATTAGCCTGTGATTAAATATAAATGTGTGTATCATTCCTTTACAACTGATATGAACTTCTGAATTTGAGATGAGCCAAGCACTCCAGATTGTATCACAGCTTAATGATTAATTTAGTCTTCTGACATAATACTGTTTCTCCAAGAGCACATGCAGAATGCATCTATCAAACAGACAAGATGATTTGTATGTAACTTCTAAACTTCCACCCCACAGGATCTAATTGTTTTTCCTTTTGGCAGAAGCTTTCTGAACACCTGTTGAAGTTATTACTGTCCTGGCCTTTGGGGACTTTGGGTAGATCAGCTCCCTCGCACACTGCATTTTTCTCAACAGTCACTGGGAACATGACAAAATTATGACTGCATGAACAGAGCCATTTAACAGGTGGCTAGGTTGGTGGCACCACCCCAAACTCCCCAACCCAAGAACAACACACTAGGTTTCCTTTTATCTCTCCATTCCTTTCTTCTCCTTCCCCATCCTTCCCTTTTCCTTAAAGCAAATGTCTAAAGGTTAGTCGGTACTTAACAAATTTTCTGCACAATAAAAGGTGTGTGGGACTTTTCTTCCTCAAAGCTGATGAAGACGCCTGAGAACTGATGTGACAGCGTCAGTCATTCCACAACATAATGAGCCAGGAAGAAAAAAGAATCCAAAGTGGGTGATGTCTACTAAATCATTCAATGGATATCGTGATCATTTCCTTTGGAAGGTCAGGAAAGTCTTACTATGTAAGTATATGATGTGCAATGTGGCTTTCTTTCACCAAGGTAATGCTTGGAGTAGCTTTGAGGCTGTATGTATAAGAAATCATTCTGGAGGTAGTGGGGGGGCGCTGGTGAGGTTGAGAACCCTAGAGGAAAACCTACTATTACCACTTTCCTGAACCAGAATAGTCTCTAACTGCATTCTAAATGTAGATACTCAGACCCATACACAAGCGTGGTTCTCACCCCTGACTTCAGTTTTCAGCAGAGACCATTACAGAAACCCCCAGCTGGTCAGAATGAAAAGAACAGCTAACCATGAGGTGTGCAGCCCTAATCAATACCACACAATCATTACATCAGAGGCTCAGGAAGCAGCATGGAACTGGGGGAGGAAAGACTGTAAGATCCAGAGGCCTAGGATGTCTGCTAAGAGATAGTGCTTTCTTATATATAAAACCAAGAAGTTATGCCCATGAAATTTCAATAATATGGCCACCTAAACAAGGCTAGTACAAAGATAGTACTGGTTGGGGTGCGCATGAGGATGGAGGAAATCTCACAAGTCCCCACTCCTAGGTGGGGTGTATAGGAGCTACT
>JAQHUG010000019.1:13928814-13944544 GCA_028555095.1 Dicrostonyx torquatus | reverse complement strand
TATAACTAACACTAAATGAATTCAACAGGATATATGCATATATATATTATATTTTTATATTTATATACATACTTGTTTTTATATTTAAGAATATATATGTGCATACACACACACTTCAAGAAGAAGAGATAGTTTGAGAAAGAATGAAGGGAAATGGAAGGAATTGGAAGGGGGTAGAAATGATGTAAATACAGTATTCATATATGCAATTATTTGTCTTAGGTTGGGTTTCAACTGCTGTAAGGAGACACCATGACCATGGCAGCTCTTATAAAGGAAACATTTAATTGGGGTGGCTTATATTTTCAAGGTTTAGTCCATTACCATCATGGTGCACCATGGTGGTGTGCAGGCAGACATGGTGCTGGAGAAAGAGTCAAGTGACCTAAATCATGAAGTCAAGAGGAAAAGAAGTGAACCCCTGGGCAGTGTTCTGAGCATGTGTGAGACCTCAGAGTCCACCTCCACAGTGACACACTTTCTCCAACAAGGCCACATCTCCTAATAGTGCTACTCCCTTTAGGGATAATTTTCTTTCAAACCATCACATTATTAAATGTTTTTAATTGAAAACATCTTTCTCTTGATGCAATGAGAGTCCTGAGTTTGATGGTTCTCAGCAAAACTGTTGATTGTTCCCATATTTCCTGCCATGCACTCTCAGTCAGAGACAAAGTTTTAAATTTTAAGACTATGGCTCCTTTTCTGTAAGACTAAGACTTCCTGCTTCAGGATTCTTGTAGGAATCAAATTTATTCCAAAGAAATCAGTTAAAAATGCCTAAAAAAATATGACAGGGTTAAAACAAAAAAAGAGAAAAGGAATCAAATGGTTCCTGGTGACGTTGAAAACAAGGACCCATTCCTATCTGTGGCAGAGAGAAAGCAAGGGAAGAAGTCCTGGGAATCAGAAAGCCCTGATGCTGGGAAGGAGGGACCACACATTGCAAATGCTGCCTCAGAGACAATATAGGAGCAAAAACAAGTGACTACTCGGGTTTCTTTCTTTGCCATTAATTTCGTATTGGTCAAACCCAACTAGAGACTAGAAATCATTTGCAAGGGGTTCAGATATGGACTCTGTATGGATCCATCTCTCAAATACAACACAAGTTAGAAAATGACAATGACTATGTTCTTTGTTAAATACAACATGGGGAAAAGATGGTGTGGACATATCCAGATAGGGATGTCACTAAGCAGTACTTATCCTCAGCAATCTGTCCAAAAGAACCATAGAGAAGTCTCCAGATGAAGACTTTATAATATATTTATATATAAATAGTACTCTTCATTGGGGCTTCTTTTGCTGTGAGGAGATACCATGAGCCTGACAAACTCTTATAAAAGAAAACATTAATTGGGGCTGGCTTACAGTTCAAAGGATTAGTCCATTATCATCTTGGTGGGAAGAATGGCAGCATGCAGGCAGACATGGAGCTGGAGATGTAGCTGGGAGTTCTTTATCTGGATCTGCAAACAACAGGAAGTGAGCTATCTACCACTGGGCATAGCTTGAACATATGAGGCCTCCAAGTCTGCCCCCACAGTGACACACTTCCTCCAACAAGGCCACATCTCCTAATAGTGCCACTCCCTATGGACCAAGAATTCAGACGCATGAATCTAAGGGGGCCATACCTATTTAGACCACCACAATACTGTTTCATTTCTCCTGTGCTTGTCTCTCTGCAAACCAAATAAGAGATCCCAATAGAACTATTCTGAAAGCTTTAAAAGATGCAATCTCTAATAAAAGACACCTGAGCAACATTCTTGCTGAGGACCAGAAGTTTATGAGGCCACCCTGTTCTGTCCTTGGATCAGTTACACAGTTTTATTGGACTTTGTTCTCAGAGTTTGAAAGCATGGATCCTGTCTGACCTTTTTTTGGAGATGTGAGGATATCTGGTGGCTGGCCAGAATGGTGGGTGAAGAGAGAGTAGGTTCTGGAATATTTTGCATGGATTATATAGGCATTGAGAAAGACTAATGACATGAAGCAAATAGAAAAATATTTTCCGGGCTGGAGAGATGGCTCAGTGGTTAAGAGCACTGGCTGCTCTTCCAGAGGTCCTGAGTTCAATTCCCAGCAACCACATGGTGGCTCACAGACATCTGTAATGAGATCTGGCGCCCTCTTCTGGCGTGCAGGTATACATGGAGGCAGAAGGTTGTATACATAATAAATAAATAAATAAATCTTTAAGAAAAAAAAGAAAAGAAAAATATTTTCCAATATGGCAACTGTCTTGGTCCTCAAAATATCAGGAGAAAGAGGTTCTTTGGATCCATATGGTTCTTTCAAACCATATGGTTGAAGTAGGGACATGATGGAAGCTGCAGAAGGGTGAAGATACATGGTCAAGGGCTGGAAAGATTGCTCACCAGTTAAAAACACTTGTTACTCTATCATGAGCACCAAAGTTTGTGTCCAAGCAGCTCACATTAGGCAGTTCACAAACACTTATAATTCCACCTATAACAAACACCCTCCAGGAATTCAACACCTTCTGACATCTCTCTGACACATGTATATACAGGTACATACAAACTCACACAAAATATACACACAAATAATAAATAAAAATACACTTTCTTCTCTTAAATTCCTCTTTCCTTATCTTAACCTAAAGTAAGACCAGGATAAGGAAATGAAGTCTCTAAGCAGGAATAGTGAGAATCTTGGATTCCCATAGTGAAGAAGTAGTCCCTCTGTATTATATTAGAACATTGAATACTAAAGTCACACTGGGAACCAATCCTGAGACTGAGTAGAAGAAGGCTTCAAAGATTCAGCAGGCTTGAAATGGGAGGAACAAAAAAAGGTGAAGCCAAAAGCAGGCAGCTGTATTAAAAATCCCTTTAAGAAACCCAGTGACCCCAGATCCTGCTCCAGTCCAGTCAGAGATTACCACTCCCCCACTCCCAAGTAACACTAGAATGACAGCTCTTCTTCCATGAGTTTAATAGCAGAGGCTTTTGAGACAGCACGTCTAAGAAGCAAGAGTGGAACAACATAAGGAAAGGCGGGGATGCTGTGACAGTGACCCCTCCCACTAGAACTCCATCATCCTCATGTGTGAGCTAAATGCCTGAAAAGATGCTTTCTAATCTTAAAGGGAGACACTGACGAGGAGAAGCAAGAGGGCAAGTGTCAAGGGAGGAAAGATTTCCAGTCCAGGGAATACTTTTTATGGTTTGGCTGGATTTTTTTATGAGCAGAAATGGATCAGTGAAAATAATAAATACATGAACATTTTAAAGTGCCACAAATGCCTCAGGAAGACAAGATGCTATTAATTCCCTGAAACAAGAGTGGGATGCTCCAGCAAACCTAAGGTTCTAACACCGAAAGAGATCTTTTGGAGGTGAAAAGATGAACACAAAAATAAAGATATCATATCATTAGACTTTGCCAAGAAGAAAAACAGACCTCCTAAAAATGCTTAAGGAGAACTAGGAAGACAGGAAAGGAGTAAAGGCATTTGTCACCAACCCTGGAAACTGATTTCGATTCATTGGACCCACATGGTGAAAGGAAGTCATCATATAGACTCCACATGTGCGGATGCCTGTGCACAAGCAAACAGATTAATAAGTAAATAGATATAATGAAGAGAGTGGATTTTAAAATGCTTGAGAGAGGCTAGAGAGAAGGCTCAATGATTAAGAGCATGAACTGTTCTTGCAGAGGACCTGGCTCAACTCCTAACACTCACACGAAGCAGCTCACAACAGTCTATACCTCCTGTTCCAGATGCTGGGATACCTTCTGGCCTCCGTGGGTGCCTATACGCATGTTATGCAATTAAACTCATGCAGGCTTACACACATACACATAATCTTTTAACTTCTTTTTTTAAATGTTTAGTGAACAAAATGCTGTCTCTTAACAGCAGAACTAAGAAACTGAGAAATATCTTCATGATTCCAAGGAAATTATTTTCCAACCTAGAATTCTAAAACCAGCCAGGATGACAAACAGTTTCAAGAGCAAAATAAAAATATTGAAAGTAACAGAACATATTTAATCTCCACTATCTTTTTCAAATAGCGAGTAGAGATAGTAGTTAAAAATAAAAAATCAAATAATGATATGCCCCCCTTGTAAGATTAGCTACAATATAAGAAAAAAGATGATTTCTGTTAAAAAATATTCTCCCTAAAGGATGCCTCCAAGAAATAAAACAATGAACATTAAGGATGTAGGAAGATGGGAAGAAAGAAATAAGCAGCAGAAGAAGAGTAAAAATGATGAAGGAGGGAGGGAAGATATGTTTCAATTAAGAAGACAGCTTTTGTTAATGAAATGTCAGGAGTAGATTAGAGAAAGTATTCAAAAATAAACTGGAGAGAAGCAATGTTGATTAGGAAATAATGAAATTAGAGTAAGAACATGGTTCACAGAGTCCTTTGGTGACGGGGTTGGAGACAGGAATGTGGCAAGAGGAAAGATGGGCAGAATGCTTTTCGGGTTCAGAGAGCTAAGTTTCCATACTTAATCTAATTCATAAATATCACATCTTAGAAGTTTATTAGACAGAATGACATACAATCACCCAGGAAGTAACACACGAGTAGCAGTGGTTCAGTGACATTATTTTTAAAAACACAAGTGAACAGTGGAGCAAATGGCTAAAAGAATTGGTAACAGATGACTTTGGAAGGGGGAAATTTTGGATAAGGCCAGACATGTGTCAAAAGTTTACAGTATCAGTCCATTTCTGAGAGTGTGTGTGTGTGTGTGTGTGTGCGTGTGTAATATGCTTTATGTACTCGAAACTAAATGGTAAATAAAAATTAATCACCTATAAAATACCTGAGTGGAGCTGAACAAAGAGAAAGGAAGTAACTGAAACTTCACATTGAATCCGAGAGGAAACCTTTAACTCACACAGAACAGGGCAGCCCCAGAGCACGACACGCAACACAGTGTGGCGCCCATGAGATGATTCCATCTATGCTTATAGGACTTTACTTATGTGCAAGACAAACGCATTCTGGGGGAGTTACAGTACCAGGCACTTTGCATAATTTCTCAGAGATGTTGGCTTTTACTGCTACATGGAAAAGCTATGACACCTGCTGATACATCATTTTCTCAGAGAACTGACAGTGAAAATCGGTGAGGCTTTAAGAGTTCCATTGCAAAACGTAACTTGGACAAGGTTTTTCGTGTCTGCCATAAGGGCCTCATCCAGAGTACTGTGGACAGAGGAAGAAACGCTCGCAAGCAAAGACATGGGACAGTCACGCCTACCAACATCCAAATGAAGGACTGGAAAAGACACCAATAGTCCTATTCTTTTGCTACTTATCCCGGGTCCAAGAATACATCATAAAATGTGTGTGCTCTTTCTGTTGTCAAGAAAGTAAGGGTGACCCAAAGCACTGGGAATGAACTAGATCTCTCTTTCTGCTCTATGGAGCACTAGTGTGCTCTACAGCCTTCCTGGATGACTGTGTGCCATTCTGCCTAATAAGCCTCTAAGAGGTAAAATTTCTAAAGAACAATATGGGAAGTTTCCATTGCAACGTCAGAGACATTTACTTTCAAAACACTGTTTGGAAGCCATAACGCACAAAGAGGATTTGGAGTCGCTATTAACAACCTTGCCTATCAGTATTGTGCTAATATTAGCAACCTCAATTCTTACAGTGAGGAACACCTCATTTGAACAATCACTGCTCCTGGTAGCAGGCCCCTGGTAATTTTCTTTGTCATCATTATCTCCACATAGCTTCAAGGTAGGAATATCCTGGTATATATTTCTTCTAATGAATCCATTTCATAGGTAAAGAGTCATAACAAGGAAAACAGACTGTTAAACATCTCGTGGCTACATAATTGCCGAAGATCATCAGGCAAAGCTAAATCCTTCTTTCCAACAAGTTGTATGAGCTGCTGCCATTTAGAAATATTCTAGCAAACCCTTTCTACGCATGTGGTTAGCAGCTGTGGCAGTTTGTATAGGCTCCCAGACTTGAAGGCTTTGTCACCAATGAGTGTCACTATTAGAAGATGTGGCCTTGTTGGAGGAAGGGTGTCACTGGGGGGTGGACTTTGAGGTTTCAAAAGCGCAGCGTCTCTCTCTTTTTTCTGCTGCCTGCAGCTCCAGATGCAGAACTCTCACTTCCTCTCCAGCACCATGTCTGCCTGCATGCTGTCATGCTTCCTGCCACGATGCTAAAGGACTAAACCTCTGAACTGGAAACCAGTCCCAATTCAAGGCTTTCCTTTGTAAAAGTTGCTATGGTCCTAGCGCCTTCACAGCAGCAGAAGGTCAGTTACTTCGGGTCTGTGTGTTGAGAGCAAGGAGAGGAGTATGTCATCCCTGCCAAGCATTTAATTGCAAAGCAAAGCCTCTCCATGTTCTTTTCCATCCATCATTTGTGACATTAGTGTTCAAAATGCTGTTCTCTCTCGCCACCTGGACTCTGTGTGACTACAATGTAAAAAGCTTTCCACCAGCCCCACAACTGCTATGGGATACGAAGGAGCTACAAAAATTGTCTCCAGTTCACCAACTATTTGTTGCTAGCCCCATCTAACCCAGTCAAGCAATCCACTCTAACCCAGGTAGAAAAGACAACTCATTGACGGGCAAGCAGCCCATTGCTCTTTGTCTCTCTTTTTTTCTCTGTCCTTCCTGCTCTTTCTTTTTTAAAAATATGGTCTAAAATAGTTATTTGACAATAGACACTGAAATGAAGATGGCGTGGGCATTTACAGACTGATGAGTAGAGACAGAAACTGTGCTGGAAAGGAAGATGAGATGGACTCTGTGTGCCTGTCCTGGGACAGTGTAGAGACGAGTCCATCATGCTCACGGGGACAAAGAAACAAGAGTAGATGACTGATAAAGCTGCAGCTTGTGTATGTTTTTCCCCTAAGGGAAGTCATTATTGTCTTGGCCAGACTGTTTACCATTTGAGCTACTTTCAATAGGTTTCTTTTTCTTAAAACAAAAGCAGTGGTGATTGAAATTATGTCTCAGAAAGCAGCAAGGCAGATGGTGCCTGGTGACATGACAGTCACCTTTTGCAGAGGAGAACAGGGACGAGATGAAAGGGATAATTCCTTACTGTGCGGCCCAACAGCTAAGCCAAATTGCCAGCGACCAGTTCAGCAATCCCACAGGGAAGCCTGATGAACGCAAGGTGTCCCGAGGACTGTTCCTAGCCTATGTGATGAAATGGGACACTGTTCCACCTCCAAGCAAAACAAAGGCTTCCATCTATGTACTAGAAATATCTACATAAAATATGTCATCGGTGAAAAATGTTTACATGCTGAAATCTTAACCCACGGAGACGGCACTTTAGGCCCAGCTCATCTGGTATGTACAAGTGCTGCGGGGAAAACTGAACACCTGCATGAGTGTTTGATTACTTAACCAGGCCTTTTGTCTCCTCTGTCAAGTCCTTCTGTTAGAAATCCCTCGCTCTGACACAATAACAAGAGAACCAGTTCCTCCAATGAATGTCTTTTAGTTTCGTGGAGCAAGCCAGGACTCATGTGTGATGCGCGTTTCGCCATCTTCTTTCAGGAGACAGTAATTAGGGCAGCCCTTCACCCGGAAGAGGGTTTGCCCCGGCAACTTTCACTGATTTGTGCTAACTAGCAGTGAGATGAGACTTACATGCCTTTCCCCCCACGGTGGTCTTCTTGAAAAACCACAGCAAAATGATCATCTGCAAGCTGAGCTCATGTTAAGTCAAATTCAGGGCCTTATGCTCTGATGTGGAAGGTCTAATCCCATCATCTTGATTGCTCTCCTAATTACAGGCTCCAATCATAGCCACAGGACCCCGTGATGTCAAGAACTCTGTGACTACTCACCACACCCGGTCTCCATCATCAGTCAATGCAGAACTGTCCCCAGTCCATGCTCTTGCAAGGACTGACATTTTCACTCAACTCAGAGTTTCAATGCCTACCTCATCTGTGTCCTTTCTCCCCATGGTACCTTTCTTTCTATATTGTGTCACCAGAAAAAAAAGATGGGCTCTTTTCTTCTCTCTCAATAAAAGGAACAATTCTAAACATTAGCATGAACTCCTATGGAAAGACTGAGGAAATAGAAAGAAACCCAGACCATAAAGCCCCCAGGATTTTCGTTTTCTCTGCTCGTTTTTCTAAAAGTAAGATGACGAAAGCAAAGGGTATACAGCAGGCAGGTTCCTCCCTCCATTTGGTCGGAGAGTCAGCAGAGGCAGTTGTGGGGAGAGTACAGGAGTCTTGCAGTGCAACGAAAGACACAGACAAGTATTTCAAGGAGAAATCTCCAGTAGCCCAAGAAGTCATCCCAGAAGACCTCAACTGTAGAAAACACTGGCCGCCTTCCGCCAGCACTCTTCCATCCCAGCATTTGAAAGAAGAACCCAATGTCCCCGAAAGACACGCCTCTGTCAGAGGCCCTATTCCCAGAAAGAACCCAGGAAAGTTTGATTAGAAACAAAGGTTAGAACACAGGGCTTTGTAATTCAAAGCAGCTCCTACTCCCTTTGTTTAAAATGCTTTGCAGCTACAGTGTTTCACTGAGATCCTGTCCAGAAACCATGAAAAGCCTGCAAGGCAGCATAGGCCAAAAGAGGAGCCAGACATGCCTATTGTGAACTGACCCTCTGACATCTGTGAGATGCAGCCAGTGCCCCCCCCCACGTCCAGACACCTCTCAGCTTCTAGGACCAAGATGGCCCAGCTTTCCTTGGAGATGTTTCAAAGTGTGCTACAGTGAGTATCCTCAGTAAGAGAAGTGGTAGGAGAGAGAGACCACACCCACCCCTGCTGCAGTAGCAGCAGCACGTAGCAGCAGCTGTGGCTGTGGCGGCAGCAGTCAGCCCACTGCCTCCTGAAGTACAACATCATGACGCTGACTCAGAAGGAGACTCAGTTTCTGTAACTACTGACACAGGCAAGAAATCACCTGCCTGCCCACTTGCCAACTTGTTCACACACACACACACACACACACACGATAGATAGATGATATAGATAGATAGATAGATAGATAGATAGATAGATAGATAGATAGATAGATAGATAGATAGATGATAGATAAACAGAGGCACTTTTTAATTTTCATTTTCTCCAGCTAGCCTTGAATATCTAAACTGGCTTCTGACTGGGGAAACAAAAAAATGCTGCAAACAGGCAAAAACGGTAGAACCTTACAAATATTCTTAGCATTAATAGTAAAAAAGCCTTTCTGTCCTCATTCTGATGGGCTTCTACCCTCCTCCCTAGGAAGGATGCTAAGCCATGTGGGGAGTGGCATCCCCATGACCCTTCTGGATAAGACACTGCTCTCCTTATATCACGAACTCCCTTTCTTAGCAGTTTTGTTGAAAAAGCTCTTCTCTGAGAACCAACATTTAGCTAAACCAGCCCATACCGACTAAAAGAAAACTCACCCAGTGGGACAATTCTGAGAGATGGAGGTCCATCTAACTCACTCTGCTACAAGGTCCTTATTGCCCAGATATCTGTTCACTTTCATATATAAGTTATAGCTTGCCAGGGCTGGTAGCTCACCCTTGTAAACCCCTTACCCAGAAGCCAAGGCAAGAGGATTGTGAGTTTCAGACAAGTGTGAACATAGCAAAGACTGTCTCAAAAATACATACAAAACATATGTACATGTATTTTTATATATTATGTATATATTATATATTAAATCTATACGTGTATGATATATGGATATATGATATATGAATTTATTACATATGTATATATTATAAATATATATAGAGATACATATATTATGTATGTAGCTTGAATAACAGACTATGCAGAAATATATAATTTAACCTTACTGAAAACACAGATTCTTAAATACACTTTACCACTTTGTATTCCCAAAGTGTTTTCAAACACTCTATAATATACTTTTGGGTTAAGCTATTTCAAACATGATGGTTAGCTTACATATAAGGAAACTGAGGCACTGAAACAGATTCCATCTATTGCTACCCTTCACAGTTAAGAGTCCACTGTTGACAATACTAAGAGACCACAAGGCCTGTCAGTTACAGTTGCTAGATTAAGCCTCCGTGTTCTCCCAGGTCTATGCTTGATCAAGGAACCAGCTTGTCATTCCCACAAAGTTGTGGAGGTGGGGAAATCTCCTAAAATGTCACAGACTTTAAAGAAAGCCTATCTGCCTTTGATTGGCTCTTTATCTCGGCCCTCCCTAGCTCAGATCAGCTGTCTGCATATTTGTATGTTTTGAGTATACTCAAGAGCATAGAACACAAAAATAAATCAGACCAGAATGATTATCAGTCTGAATGCCACTAGAACACAAAAGAAACTGCCACGGGAGACAAGCAACATTAACATTCTTTCCTATCCACCTGGCGAGAGCTGGACTCAAACTCTACCCATCTAGCCTTCTATTACCAGGGCAGCACAGACACCACAGAGGCTCCTCTGACATAATCTGGACCTCCTAGCACTGGGGAGCCATCCCAAGGACCTTTCATCACGTATCACCCTCCCCACAAACCCTGGGGCCTGTAAATTTCTGTTTTACTACGCTGCCTTAAATTCTTCCTCAAACAATATAAAGAATAAATTAATGGCTGGGTAAATGGAAACAAGAAGCGTTAGCTTTGACTTTAGAAAGCTCTGACACCGAATACCACTCGCTGACATTTATTAGGTAGGTGACGCTAAGCAAGTGACTTAGCCTCTCTCAGCTACTTAACCTCTCCCAGCCTAGATGCCTCTTCTGTTTAAAAAACGAGCAGGACTGCCTCCCTCTTGAAATGATTAAAAGAGAATGACCAGAAGGCACCTGGCACAGAACAGACATCTAGTCAGTTTAGCTGCTATGATTTCTAATCAGCCTGAGTCACCAGGAAAAATCATCGTGTAGCAATGTTGCTAGCTCCATCATGTTCAGACAAAGTGCTCTACTTGGACACTTTGGAGCGAGTCGGCAGGTTCCAAATTATATTGTCTGGTATTGAATCGGAACTCGAGAATGGACGAAAGACCAGGTGCAATGCTAGCACTCTGCATTTCCACGCAAAGCAAGGTGCCTTCCACTGCCCCTGAAAGAGAAGACAGAGCCCAAGCTTTCCTTAATCTGTTTCTCAGGGCTTCCTCCAGGATGTAATGGAATAGTCAGGCTTCATATACAGTTACTCTAAAGTATTATTTTTTTTTGAGAAATAAGTATTCTGCTAGAATGTGTGTTCCAAGATGCGGCCCTTTGACACAATGTGACATTGCACACGCTACTTGAAACTGATGGACTATAAATTCTCATGTCAGATGAGCAGTCTGAACCCGGTTTCCGGCTAAGTGCCTCCTTTCACCCTATGATGCACTTTGTGTATGAGAGATGGCTGTGGCAGCGGACGGGGGAGACCCTGGAAGTAGGAGAGAGAGATAAACAGAAAAGCTATTGTCCTTAACTTGGAAATGAGTGATCAAAGCCAGCCACCCGAGTTCTCAAATTCTGTGTTCTGGGCACATAAGCATTCCATCATAGGCTTCTTTTCATCTTGCTCGCATCCTATATCAACATTAAATTTCCCTGTACTAAACATCCGGTAATTGTCACTGAAGAAGCAAACACATGAATGCCTGCACATTAAATCCCAACACCACAGCCCAACCGTCAAAGAATTGTCTTGGATTTTGTGTCGTGTGCACTTGAATTCCACGTCACGGATGCACAGCAACCATGAGAGGCACCTACAAACATCTCCAGGGGCGATCTCAGGAGGACCGGACTCCGAAAACAGCAGCAGCAGTGATGGATCACCAGATGGAAAAATGCTAAAAGTTATCCTAGAAAGGAAAGTAAATGTCATTTTCTAGGCTTCCATTTCAAATAAAAAAAAGGTAGTGGAATAATCAGCAAAATGCCAAGAAAATTAATTCAATATGCATAGAAGATAGAATTCCAGTCGGACGGCAGACTTCAGAAGTCCGTATCATCATATGGGAAGGAGTCTACAGTAAGTGTCCAAGAACTTCTGTTTTAGTTTTACACTTACTTTGGATGAAGCCACAAACTTTGCAAACCATATGACGAATACTTTCTGCTGGATATTTTTAATTTGATCTAATTGTTCTCGACAGTTCCTTATACCACGTTATGCATTATGCACATTGAAGATGGGCCGTGGGTAGGGGAAACTGTTCCGATGGGAATAGAAAACAGAGAAGGGTTTCCCCCCCTTTAAACCTGAAATAAACCGTCCCATGCCAGACTGTGTTGTCCTGTGCTGGAAGAGAGAAGCAAGCTAGCAGGAATCACAGTGCCATCCCCTGTTGAGAGGGTGAGTTCTTGCTCCCTTTGGAATAATTCAGCAGATTGCCACACCCTCGGTTCACTTTAGCTTTTAAATTATGTTAAACTGGAGGCCAAATTTGAAGTAATGTTTCATTGAAGTTTCATTTAAGCAAGTTTATGATGAGGGTATAGTAAGCTGTGTGAATGTCAATATTGCCAGATTTTACACATTTCCCCGCCTCACGTTCTACTTCTAAAGGGAGTACAGGCAGTCCCCCAGGGCCTTCCTTCTCTCTGAGGAGCATTCCATATTATTAATCCAAAGCCACTGCTTTTAGTTCCTGAGGATCTTCAGGAACACATAAAATAACCTACATGTCCGTTGAGCCCAGCAATTAGAGGTCTTAGGTCACATTAACTTCCCGCTAATTGTCACAGGAGCATCAGAGACCAGCAATGCATAGATAATCAGCCAACTGCTTGGAATTCTGAATACGCTATTTTGGATCAACCAGCATATGCTGGCAAATGCTCTAGCCACATCTTGATATTGACCCCAGAAAGGTCCCCTGTTAAAATGCCCGGGATATCAAGTCAGAAGCATGCAAAAGAAGAAATCACCAGATTCGACCACTCTAAAATGATTTTAAAATATTCGTATCATCAATAAAAATAATTTCAGTATAAGAGATGAAGAATCAAAATGTCAATAAAAGCACACAGAGAAAATAACAAGAGGATAAGTGTATCATTGTGATGGATTCATTGAAAACACAGAAGAGCAGGAGTTGGAAGATGCTTACAAAGTAAATCATGAGCCTCGAGCAGGGACAGGATGCTAAAGCTCATTGCCTCCTTTTTGAAGTTTTGCAAACATAGCCACTCCCATTCCTCAGTTCTACCAGCCGTTATCTTTACACTACAGTAGCAGAGCCCCAGCACTGGAATAGAAACTGTCCGGCACTTACAGCCTGAAAGACTTGGCTATCCAGGCCTTACCATGTTGGACAACTTCTGTCTTTGACCTTAGGAAGCACCATCAAAACTAAACCTCTGATTACGAACTACATTTCTGAATGCTGTAAATGCAACATGAACTTATGTTCACATCCTGAATGATCTCACACTTTACACCACGTTCAGGTGGCCTTGGTTTCACCATCTGGTTGAAATCTTAGAGAAGCTTGTCCTTTCTATAGATTGTTCAGTTTTCATATACAAAGCTAATGAGATCATGAACATTAATTTGACCTATGTTAAGGGAACAAGATTAAAAACCAGCCTTCTCTGGTGTCACAAGAGCACTAAGGAGTGACGTTTCTCTGGGCAAATGCATTGCAGCCTTTTCTAAACAAATACTGTAAACACATTTAAGGAAGATGGCAGGCAGGCTTTCATTAGGGAAACAGTTTAATAGAGAATGCGTATTGCCAAGTATTGCTGTAGCCCAGAATCCGAGAACCATCTGCTTTTCTGCTAATTGTGTCACCCAATTTTTGTTGCCACTGCTGATGAAGCCATATGACTGCTCAGGGCCTCTTAGATTCTGGAATCTTTCTTGCCACCATCATCACACAGAGGGAAAAAGAACACCCGGTGCGTCACTACAAGACATGGACGTGTCGGCAATGATGAGTTGTACAATGTTTTTTTAGTGGGGGAAAGGAAACTCTACCACCTTGGATACTTTGTGCTGAAATGAATGAATAGTTCAATAGCATCTCTAAGAGTATAGAAGGGAAAATTCCTAACTCTCAAAAATCAGAGGCTTGGCTTCATGATCACACTAGGACGTTTGGAGGCTTCAAATTATCAGTTCTTTTTGGTTGACAAATCCAGAGCCCATTGTATGAAAGGAGTCCCGGACAGCTGCAGACAGTGATGTTGGACATCTTCCCTCTGCCTCCTCCTAAGGTAAATGAGGTCATTTAAATACCCATGCTCGCCTTTATTTTGTGTCTTGCTGATAGAATGGGCCATTGAAGACTGGGGTCAGCTCCTGCTGTGGCAAACACATCTTCCACTCCTGTTCACAACTATTTTCCACATAGAAACAGGGCGCAGTGACCAAAGGGTGAAAGGTGAAGAGTGTCAGCCTGTGCTTGAAGTCCCAAAACCTCACCGACAAGTTCTTCACGTCTCAAAACTAGGAGGTTGGGGTCACCAGATCAATTTGCAAAACTATGTGCAAAAGATGAGCAAACTATCTCACTGGGTTGACATTTGCAGTGGCGGTGACAAGACCCTGCTGGTGCTTGGGCATCAGTTAGAGCAAGGGCAACAACCATCAGCTGGCGGCCGATGGCCTCTCTTCCACTGAGCACTCCCAGCAGGATGGTAAGACCCAGCCCATGTCACTTAATGAGTCTGTGAATCTTTGATGTCATTAACTCTTGAGCCGTAAGCACATGTCTCTTAATATTCTGTGTAAGGAAGTGCTAAAGACGCAAAGAGCATTTTGGCTACACAAAAGCGTAGTGACTTGGAAAAGGCACTCCTGACTATGCTGTGAGCTCCCAAGCTGGATTTTCCATGGAACGCCATCATTACTTTTCAAAAAATGGCTGACAAACTGACTGTCCATCCTGAGAGTTGGGGAGTATTTTTGAGAAAATGCACAAAGTTAACCTGGCCCTTCTGGAAAATGATTCCCCATGAATGTGGATATATTAGTCTGAGTTATCTAAAGAAACAAACCCAGAAAACTGAACATATAAATATGATAAGTGGCACAAACAAGGGCTGTGTAGTCCCGCAGAGACAGGCAGCCTGCTGAGAGCTGTGGAATCAGTAGCTGGTTGCTCAGACCAAGCTGGAAGCCTCCAAATAACAAAGCAAATGACCCAGCTCCAGTCCAAGGCTGAGGGCCTGAGAGTTTCTTAGAGAGTTGCTATGATAACTCATGCTCAAGGCTAAGAATCTGTAGATGGCAAAGGCAAATGCAGAAATCCCACCCGAGAAGAAGAACCCAGCTGCTTCCAGCTTTTGTCTTCCAGCTTCCACTATTCTGGATGTTTCTTTTCAGCTCAGTTCACTGACATGCATGCCAGTGTCTCCAAAAACATCATAGACACATGCAAAAGTATACTTTACAGATTTCTTAGAAGTCGCTCAAGCCACTCAACTTGACAACCAATCACAGTCGTCCATGATAATAGTCAAGCATTGGGAAGGGTTTCAAGTTTTTGGAAAACATTGCCTCCACTGTAGGTCGGACAACTTTCCAAAGCTGAAAGACTCCTAGAGGAGATCTAGTAACATAGAGAACGTGAATTTTTGGCAAGTATTACAATGGATCGATCTTCAAAGGATCTGAATGAAAATAGCTAGATAGATAGATAGATAGATAGATAGATAGATAGATAGATCATTTAAATCATACAGTTTGACATATAATGAAATGGGTCAGAATTCTCAATGTCCAGCAGATGTTACAAAATCACCAAAGATCCATTAAGATAAAAAAAAATAACA
>JAQHUG010000019.1:13906947-13926994 GCA_028555095.1 Dicrostonyx torquatus | reverse complement strand
CTGAGGTCAAAACTTCAAAAACTGCTGTTTTAGATCTTTCTCTCTCTCTCTTCCTCTCTCTTTCTTTCTCTCTTGCTCTCTCTCAAGTAAACTATTTGACAATTCCTAACACTCTCTGACAAACAAGAGTAAAAATTTATAAATTCTCACATTAATACTTAATACATAATTTTAAGAAGTTTATAGTGTCATATTCATTTTATAAAATCATGTAATAGTTACAGCGTTGTCACAGCCAATATTCCCATGAAAAATAATATGAGGGTAGCTCCTTGCAATCGCATCTATCATGTGGTATGTATAGTACCCCACGGTTGAACTAATTTGCTATTCTCTAGTGACACACAACACAGGGCATCTTTCTACATGTGTGTTTGTCGTCAGTGTACCTTCTTCAATGAGGCGTCTGTCCACACCTCTCACCCAAAGAGAAAATTTACTTGCCTTGAAAGCTGTGATCAGTATGCCTTCTCATTATTTAGGCTCCACGGAGAAGCATCGCATATCACCAGGCCCCACTTAGTCTGTGCACACACATTTAACTAATCTTTCCTTACAATCACGTCTTTAGCCCACTTATTACTGTTATTTCTCATCCCACGTGTCCTCCACTGCCCCCTTCCTAAGAACTCACAAACAGCCAACCAAAGGCCAACATGGCCCCGCACCTTCCCTGTGGATTAGAGGGACCTGTCCCCCTCTCTCCCGAGGTAAAAGATGAAGCCGCTGTGTATATCCACCCAGGTTTATCTCAGTCACATTCAGATGATCACAGCTGTTACTGTTCACGCAGATCAGTTTCTCACATTTAAGCGGGAAATATTGTAAGGTTGAGCTCATGACAGCGTTGGTGGAAACCATAAGAAGGCCTCTGAATGGCACTCCACCACAATTATGTGTTCATTTTCACTGTTTCAAACCACATTTTAGTTAACTTAGTCATGAAAATAATATGTAATTTGGTTGAATAACTGACCTTATTTTTAGGATACAACACTCTCTCCAACCTCTGTTTGGTTGGCTTTTTTAACATAATTTCTTTATTGATTCTTTGGGAATTTCACATCATGCACCCCAATTCTGCTCATCTCCCAGTCCCCCAATATCATCCCCTCACCCCTGCAGTTTCCCCCAAAATAATTTTAAAAATCCAAACAAAACAATATAAAGCAAGCAAACAAACAAATCAGAACAACAACAAAACAAACAAACAAAACCTCTTTGCTTCTCCATCTCTTACGCCTCTCCAGTACTTCTTCATTTGTCCTGGTGGCACTGGAAGCTGTGTGCCACATGGTACACCCTTTTATCCAACCAGCTTTACCAGCAAATGTCCACCTCAATGAGTCATTAGTCTTGTTCAAGGTCTCTGGTTTCTGGTACACCATCATCACTGGGTCCTCACTAAATGCTTCTGGGATATCCCATGGCCACCCCACATCATGGAGATCCTGCTGGTGTTGTTCCACAGGACCAGTCCCTTCACGAGTGCCCACAGATCATAGATAGGGTAGATGTTAGGGTGGGCCAACCCAAGGCCTGGCTGTGGGCCTGGGTGATAGCTGAGCTGGCTAGTCCAGGCCACTAGGACCACCCACCACAAGCGATGGGGTGGAGCCAGGTCCTCTATGCCCATACTATTAGGGTCAGTTCTCCCTTGCCTGTGGGGAATAGTAGGGTCCGCTCTCCCAAGTGCAGGCCCCATGAAGGTTGGGGCCAGCTTTCTTGCTGCAGTGTCCAGTGAGAGGCAGGGACAGCTTTCCCAGAGCGAGTGAAGGGTGGGGCTGCCTCAGCAGGGCTCTCTTATTTCATCGCGCATGGTTCCTACATCTCTTGAGGTGACAACAGGCCACAGATCCCAGTTTTAACTGGACTACGGACCCAGACATGGCCGTTGGCAACAGCCCAGATCCAGATGACTTCCTGGCTCCAGGTGGAAGCACTGGCTACTCAGATCAGGATGGCGGCCCCCCAGCTTGTGGCCCCAACATCGGGCTTCCATGTGCCCTTTGGTGGCAACATGGGCAACAGACTTCAACACAGACCCCAGCCATAGTAGGACCATGGACCCAGACATGGTCCTCGGCAGCAACCAGGTCTGGATGTCACCACTGCCCCAGGTAGCACAGGCCTCAAACACTAACATGGCCCCAGACCTCTGGCGTCTGCATGGCCTTCGTTGGTAACAGAAGCCTCAGACATCAGCACAAACCTTGGCTGCAGTAGGGCCACTGACCCAGACCTGGCCCTCGGCTGCAGGTCTGGCCTGGATGTCACCTTGGCACTTAGTGACAGCACAGGCCGCGGGGATGGGTATAGCCCCAGCTACAGCATAGCTCTTGGTCACCAACATAAACTCAGGTGACTGACATGACTCTAGGCATCCACATGGCCCTTGGTGGCAACAGGAGCTATGGACATTAACCCAGACCTTGGCTGCTATAGGTCCACAGACCCAGACATGACCCTCAGCAGCAGCCCAGGCCAAGAAGACACCTGGCCCCAGGTGACTGATCAGACCTGGGCAATCACATGGCCTTCAGTTGTAACAGGAACATCTCCTGAGAGCCTTTCACTGTTGTAGGGCTATGGACCCAGACATGGCCACAGGTGGCAACCCAGACCCTGGGCATCTTGTGGCCTTTGGTGGCAACACAGGCCACATCATGGACAACACGGATGTCCATACAGACTCTGACTGTGGTAGGACCATGGACCCAGACATGACCATTGGTAACAGCAAAGCCCAGACATCACTATGACCCCAGGTGGTAAACAGGCCTCCTGCATCAGCCTTCGCCCCACCGTCTGCATTTCTGCTGATACACGTCTTTCCACAGCACACAAAACATCCTACTTCTGGCTGGTTCTCTCCCATTTCTCCATAACGTATTTACTCATAGTAACGGGCCCCACTCGCCCAGCGATGTCTTCCTGCCTAGAGCCCACTGGAGCAGGAGGGGGGCATGGACATCTTCTTCCTTCTTTTTGTGGATTCCTTATTGCCAGGGTGATTTTTAGCAAGTAGGGGGAAAATGTCTGGTTTTGAAATGATTCTTCTGAAAGAAAACAATCTTGCATATTTAATATAGAATTTATTTCATTTATATGACAGGTCTTTAAAAATGTAATTTTGTATCTGATACTTTCCCAGCTATTGATGGGTGATATTTCCAAATATTCAGCCTCTTGAGAGAAACAAATGGTAGGAAGCAGAAACAAGCAAGGAGTTACCCAAATGCAAAAGCTACTAGATAATTAACTGGAAAAAAAAAAACCTATGCACTTAACAGATCTTTTGTCAAAACACAGTAAAAGAAAACAATGCAGAAGGAAATTCAAACTAAATGGAACCCTATTTTCCTTCAACTCATACTCTTACAATTTTTTTCTGAGTTACATCCTATAAAATGTGTATTTAAAAAGAAACAGAAACCTAGACCGAATATAAACCATGAAGCATTGTACTAAATGGGGGTGTCCTTTCCAGTAGAGAGAAATTAATAAAAAAAATTGACCTCTCTTTGACATTTTTACACCCCATTCCTCCACCTAAATTTTCCAGGACCCATCCCGTCCCAACTTTATGTCCCCTCTTTTTTAATAATCCATTGAATCCAATTTTTTCTGCCTATATATTCATAGCTGCAGGGCCAGCATCAGTCAGCCAAATGCTTCTCATTACAATGTCAACACAAATACAAGTTCTAAGAGAAATAAATCTGCATACTGTTAGCTCATATTTTCATATTTACTTTATGAAAATCACATTAATAATTAGAAGTTAACAAAAATGAAGAAAAGCAATTCTCCCACATTCTCAATGGGTATAAAAAATGCAATACTTGAATTAAGAACATTAATTCCAGTCTGAAATATTCACTACTCATAGTGAAAATTCCTAAACCATACATCTTATTTTTAAGATGTTTAATGTTTTGATCAATTGAGGATGTCATACAATATATTTTATCATATTCATACCCCATTCATCCCTCTAAATCCTCTAAGATCCACCCACTCCCAACTTCACACCCTCATTTTTTTTTCAATAACCCATTAAGTCCAATTTGCACTGTCTGTGTACTCAAGGTTGTAGGGCCATCCACTAGAGTGTGCTCAACCTGCTGGGAGCCACACCCTTAAAGAAACGTAAACATCTCTTTCCTAGAAGTCATCAGTTGTCAATAGTTCCTCAGTTAGCTCTGGAGTCATGAGCTACCCATACCTCTATGTTAGAGTATTGACTGGCTTGATCTTCTGCAGGTCCTGTGAGGGCAACCACAGGTGTTGAGTTCATGAGCATAATGGCCTTCTCATGCCCAGAAGAGTCTTTTGCTTCAGGCCTCCCTGACTCCTGGTTCTTACAGGCTACCCATAGGAACCCTGTTTCTTAATTGTCATGATGCTTAGTTTTATGTCAACTTGACATAAGCATCATTTTGGAAGAGGAAACCTGAATTGAGAAAACCCTGTCACTAGATTGGTCTGTGGGCAAGCCTGAGGGGCATTTTCCTTGACTGGTGAGTGTTGTGGAAGGGCCCAACTCCCCGTGGGAGGTGTCACCTCTGGTCTGGTGATCCTGTGTGTTATGAAAGCAGGCAGGCTGAACAAGCCATGGAGAGCATACCAGTGAGAAGCCATGGCTTCTGCTTCAGTTCCTGCCTCCAGGTTCCCACCTAAGTTGCTGCCCTGTCTTCCCTGGATGATGGACTGTAAACTGTAAGATGAAACAAACCTATTCCTCCCCAGGACGCTGTGCTTGTGGTATTTTATCACAGCAGTAGAAGCCCTAAGACAGTTGTCCATTCTTCTAAAAGTTAGCCTTTCCTTCTTTAAAAGTTCACTGCTTTTCTTTAAAACAAAAAATTCCAACACTATAATGTAGTGAACATTATGGATCTTTTCTTTCTAAAATATATATATATATATATTATATATATAAAATATATAATTTCTTTCTAAAATATATATATACTGGCCTTGGTTTTTCAGTCTCCATAATAGGCCATTTTTTCCTCAGGGGAATGGTAGGCATTGTTACTTCTGCCAGCTTCATTTGCTCTGGGTAACCACCACTACCACCCAGTGAAGTAGCTTTCCCCACCCCCTTGAACAACACCACAACTGCCACCAGTTCTCTGAACCCTAGTGAGATATGGCCTATTTCCATTACATACAAGTTACATAAGAAGTAGCAAAAACCCACCCTTTCTGCCTTTACCATATGAGTAACCGACTACCCTGGGCTGAATAGTAATTGTGTCGCTTCAGGCAGTTTTTCCAAATTTCCTCACCAATGTGTGAATGAATACCTTCACAGTTGTATCATTCCTGTGCAAATTTTCTTCTAATCCAGATTTCCTCTTGTTTGAAATCTGACAAACAATTGCCAAGATGAGTTTTAGTCTCTTTCCTCAATTTACCACAGTTTCAACAACACACGTGCCATTTCCCAGTTTCTACAGAGCAGCTCCATGGATTCTCTGATGAAGGTATTCTAAAGCTGTAATCAAGACGTCAGCTAGGACCACAGACTCACCTCAGGTTGAACCAAAGAGAGACCCACTCCCAAGCTCACATAATAGTTGGCAGCATTTGGTCCCTGCCACACATTTTCTGATGGCCCTTGAATCTCATCTTTCTGATCCTTGCCCCCTCTATGGCATCTCACAGCACAATGTCTTACTTCATCAATCCCAGCAAAAGAAAACAATCTTTCCAGACATACACTGAAATTTTCTACTACATAATCACATATACATGATCACTTACATCTGATCACCTTAATTACAGTCTACACGACTGGAAGTAAATCATAGCACACACAAGTCAGAAGTAGTAACCAAAGGTATGAACACCGAGACTTAGACTCATGGAAGCCACAAAAGTCTGTATGCCAGCTTGCTAAAATTACCGTCTCAGGATGAGGGAGCTTGGGTATCAAGTAAAGCTAATTTTCATGTTGGTTCCAGACATCTTCAGACTGCCTACATATTGCTACAAAGTATACATATATTGTAACATGCTAAATTGCAATAATGAATAAGCAATGTTGGACATGAAAGGAAACTCTCTTACTGTATATATCCAATATCTGGCCTAAATCAGAAAGCTAATCTGCCTTTGTCTCTAGTCAAAATGCTTTTTCAGAAGCCTAAATAAATAGCTTTAGAGATGGCGGAATTTCCTAAATGCTGTTCATGAAGACATCTGGACCTGGAAAAGATGAATGGATGTAAGGCATGTATCAGCATGAGCATCACCAACAGTGCCTATCACAGTAAGGTTTACAGGAAAGCTCCTCCAAAACATCTCAGGGGTCACAATTTAGACAAAATTCATCCAGAAATGAAGAATTATAATTCCCCAACTTCACGGAATATTCAGATAAAAGTCAAGGGCATTCCCTTTAGAACTCTTTAGAGAGAAGATTTGAGAAAATTCCCAAAAAGTTTTTAAATGGAAATTTGTCACCAAAGTGTAAGAAAAGGCCGCTTGTTTGTCCTGACTGCCCAGAACCGAAATAATCCCACAGAAACTGTATTAATTAAATCACTGCTAGGCCCATTAGCTCTAGCTTCTTATTGACTAACTCTTACATCTTAATTTAACCAATTTCTATTCATCTGTATATCACCATGAGGTCATGGTCTACCAGTAAAGTGTCAGCACGTCTATCTCCGGTGGTGGATCCATGGCATCCCTCTCTCCACCTTCCTCCACCTAGCATTCAGTCCAGTTTTCCCTGCCTACCTAAGTTCTGCCCTATAAACAGGTCAAGGCAGTTTCTTTATTCATTAACCAATAAAAGCAACACATAAACAGAAGGACCTCTCATACCACCAAAGTGTCCTTAAGGTGGGCTCCACAATGTCCAAGCTTTCAGGCAAGTATGTTCCCAGGTAAATTAATCAGGAAAGGCAACGATTGGGTTGGTTAAACTATTATTCAAAAGTGAAATCATATTTTGTGAAGTCTCAGAATGAGCTTTCTTTGGCATGTCTCAAGCTGGTTCATACGAGTCCTCTATCCATTCATCTGTAGAGAGATAATCTAAAAAAACTAAATTTCTTCCTTTTAATTGTTAAACTTGAGAATTTTCTAGCATATGCATTTAGTAGAAATTGCACTTTAGATTTTGACGACCATGTGCAATGAGATATTTCTCAGAACTATGGGCGTGTGCAGAGAGGTGGGCCCCAGCTAGACACACAATCCCAAGGGAAATAATAGATATGCTAAGCAGCATGTGATGCTAAGCGATGATACTGGGTAGGCTAAGTGTGTTCTATGCATTCCCAAGAGCATTTGCTAATAATGGGTTTCCGTGATGATCTCTCCTCTATAAATGAAGGAAAGCCTACATATCTCGGAGGGGTGCTTCATTCTACTTCACTTCCCTGTAACTTTTAATAAGACATAGGGTCTAGGGGTTTCCATACTAAGAGAAGAGTTTTTAAAACGTTAATTTCAGGTAAACAATTTGATCAAATTTTTTCCATAAAAATTTCTAATTGCTTAACTACTTTATGTGATTTATCTATACCAAAAAAACTTAGGTTTGTCTCAAAGCTTCAGAACTCCAATCATTGTTTACATACGTGTCTCAAAAGTCGAGAACCAAACCTGCTGCTGTAGGTGTTCAATAAATACTCACTGAATAAATGTGCAAGCAGGAAAAAACAGAAAAGACCTCGAAAGCCACAGGGTCCAAAGCACACATGTGTGTAATCTTCCTCCCTTGAGTTCTAGCCATGAGTCTTCCATGTTGGCAGAGTATCTTAGAGTTGACAAAATCTTATTCATACCTATCACTCTATCTCATGCTTGAAAAACTGTACTCCATGACCATTAGCATCCTTTATGTAATAGTTGACAAGACAGAGACAAAAAACAAACAAACAAAGCAATAAGATGAAGACAAGGCAGCAAGCTGTGAAGTCATTGGCAAGTTGGATCTGTTCGATGCAATTTTGTATGCCTGCCACCATTTTGAGGACTGATGTGATAGAGAACACCTTCCCTATTGTATGCCAGCAAAGCTCTCTGTAACTGAACCAGAAACTCTTCCCTTGGCAGGTAAGGGGAGCATGAGCCAAGCAACCCTGAGCAGCACCAAGTGCCCAGTTTAACAGAAGGCAGTCTCGTATCTCTGCTTATGTGAAGGCTTTAAACGTACAGCAAGAATGAAGAGGACAAAATGCTAAAGCATTTTTTTTACAGTCACCACAATGCAGCCAGTGTTCAGTAACCATATTCTTTTTATTTTATTTTTAATTTATTAGATTTTTTAAAAAAATACCAATCCAAGTTCCCACTCCCATCCCACCCCCATCTAATCCTCAGACAGGGTAAGGCACATACATTGCTTTGTGGAAGGTCCAAGGCCCTCCCTACTATATCTAGGCTGAGCTAGTTATCATCCAAAGAGAAATTGTTCCCAAAAAAAAACAGCACAAGCAGTAGGGATAAATCCTGGTGCCACTGCCACTGGCCCCTCAGTCTGCCCGAACCATGCAACTGTTGACCACATTCAGAGGGACTAGTTTGGTTCTATGCTTGTTCCTTTCCTGTCTGGCTGAAGTTGGTGAGCTTCCATTAGCTCAGGTAAACTGTCTCACTTGGTGAGACAAGTCTTGACCTGTTTGCTCATATTCTCCTCCCACCACTCTTCAACTGGACTTTGAGAGCTCAGTCCAGTGCTCCGATGCAGGTCTCTGCCTCTGTTTCCATCAGTTGCTGGATGAAGGTTCTATGGTGATCTTTAAGATAATCATCAGTTTGATTACAGGGCAAGTCAAGATCAAGCCCCTGCTCCTCTATTGCTTAGGGTCTTAGGTGGGGTCATCCACATCCTTAGGTGTGGATTCCTGGGAATTTCTCTAGAGCCAGGTTTCTGCTAACCCTATAATGGCTCCCTCAACCAAAAGATTTCTCTTCTTGCTCTCATCTCTGTCCTTCCTCATTTAGACTATCCTATTCCCTCAAGTTCTCCTCAACCCTCCCCTTCTCCCCTCCACTTCCCATTCTACCCTCCCTTCTCCCCCAACCCCCATGCTCCCAATTTTGTCAGGCAATCTTGTCTGTTTCCAATTTCCAGGTGGGTCTATATAAGTTTTTCCTTGGGTTCACCTTTTCTTAGCTTCTCTAAGATCACGGACTATAGGCTCAATGTCCTTTGTTTATAGTTAGCATCCACTTTTGAGTGCGTACATACCATATTCATCTTTTTGGGTCTGGGTCAGTAACCATATTCTTAACCAGTAGTCACATCAATGCCAGCTTCCTCAAACGCAGGCTTTCAAAGGCTGTTTGCCAATAGTACTACTTCCTTCACTCTGCAGAAACCCGGGTAAGGGCTTCTTTAGGAACACAGATCAAAAGTTAAAACTACATTTTTTAAAAATATATGGCAATGGAATGAAACTAAGAACTGAAGTCTATATGCCTGCAGCCCAGATGCAACTTCCTTGACTTATTCCACTTGGGATGGGAAACCGAGACCCATCCTTCTGCTTCTCCAGGGTCCATGATGAGGACTGTGCTGATTCTAATCACCCCTGGCTCCCGAAGACTCCTTACTCCTACCTCTCCAGCTGTAACACATGACATGATTTCCCCATGCCAGGCTTCCCTGTGCTGTTACTAACTACAGATCACTGACAAAACTCAAGCAACATTTTACTGAAGGTTTAGTATAAAGCATCAGATCATAGCAACTCCAACACTAGGGACGCAGACCTTCCTAAACGCTAATCTGCCGCTGTTTATGATGGCAGAAAGTTTTTATTGCTTGGTATACAAGCTTCAGAGGCTGCTAAAAAGTCACATTTCTAAGTTTCCACTGCGTTTTTGCAGCTTCCGCTGGACCTGAGTTCCCAAGTGTTTGTTTATGTTCAGAAACATAGCATCGTGATGTATTTATTCCCTTACATGAACCAAGGAGGAATGGGGAAAGAAGGTCATGTTTAAAGGAGGAATTATTTTCATTTCTCTTTCATACACAAATAAAATATTAAGGCATTTCCTACACAAAAATAGAGTGGGAGGAATTTTGACCTCATAGCAGGCTTCTTCAGCAATACTTCTTTCTCACAGTGAGATTTTTTTGTGTTGAGAAAGAGAAGATAAAGCCAAAAAGTCAAACTGAGGCTCATTTGTTCAGTAAATTGTCTCAGAAAAGGCTGTCTTAAAAACTAAAAGTGACTTTTTTTTAAGGGGCTAGAGAGAGATGGCTCAGTGGTTAATAGCACTGACTGATCTTCCAGAGAACTGGGGTTCAGTTCCCATGAATTCATGAGTTCACACATGATGAACTCACAACTGTGGTGACTCCGGTTCTAGGGGGAGCCAACACTCACCAGGCACACACTCTGCTGCATGACATACGTATGGATGAAACACCAGTAAACATAAGATTTTTTTTAAATCAAAAAACAACTTTTTAAAAGAGAAAGCTCAAAGAGCTTGGCTTCAATGTACAGAGCCATGGCTGGAAGATTGAGATCCCAAGGTCTACACCAGAAACATCGGCCATTGTTACAGAAGAACCATTCATTCCCCAGTCCCCCATAGGAAACTAATGTCAGACAGCTATCCTTAAGGAAGACTTGATAATCACTAGAGTGTAGAAAGTGAAAGTCACTACCGTAGTTGTCTAATGCTCCATCTCTTTAGGATGAGTGACAGTTGGGGGGAAGGATTAAGCAAGGAGCTATCTCTGTATATACTGATAGAAGCATAAAATTCTGAGACATCTTCTCAGAGCACTTCTCAGTGGTCCCTTTTTGATGGGATCCAGCCCAGGTATTTGGAGACTAGAACCCAGAACCAAAAAGGCCATTGCCATAGCTAACAAGAGTATATATAACCCAGCAGCCAGCTGGAGAAGCCTTCCAACCAGCAGTGTGCCTACAGAGGTGGGTGTGGAGATATGATGTGTTCAGGAGGTTTCTCACAGAACTCTAGGATCCCGGAGTGTTGTAGATGTGACACCCGAATCCTTCCCTGTTGCAGGGGGCTGCTCGTTCGGTTCCTGGCTGCTCAGCCCCCAAATAATCACACAGAAACTATATTATTTAAATCATTGCTTGGCCCATTAGTTTCAGCTTCTTATTGGCTAACTCCCACATCTTAATTTAACCCATCTCCACTAATCTGTGCATCACCACGAGGTCGTGGCCTACCAGCAAAGTTTCAGCATGTCTTTCTCCGGCGGCTCCATGGCTTCTCTCTAACTCTGCCTTCCTTCTCCCATACTATAGGCCAAGCGAGTTCTTTATTCATTAACCAATAAAAGCAACACATAGACAGAAGGACTCCCACACCATTTCCCAAACATGAGAAGATTAGACACAACTTAAAATTCAAAAGTCTCTGCGATATGTAATAAACATGAAATAAAGTTTAATTCTGTTAGTGAAATGTTGAAGGACAAAAAAAAAGCTGTGTATTAATGTGAACAAGGTCTATGAATATCGCCAGGAAGAATAAATGACCCCATCAGTTGAAGCCACAGAGAATATTCTAAGAAAGAAACAGAAAGCAGTCACTATTACCTCTCCCAGGATATCTGTTATTAGAGAATCATAATTGATGTCATTAGTTAAGTATATAATCATAACTAACTAAGTTACTAGCAAAAAGAAATCTGAAGTTTAACAAAAAGTGTTAAATATTTTAAATTGGCAATAATGAGTTGGCCCTCATCATCAACAAAAAAAAAATGAGATTGAGTAAACACACATTAATTATAGGGAAGAAAGAATGTCACATTTTTGCACAATTGAGTTATAACTTGTATCTATTTCTGGTTTTATCTCTGAACAGCACTTTGTTAATAGTATCAAAATATTGCAGGCTATATGCTAGGTGTTTGCACGTAAAGAAAATAGAATCAAAGTTGGTGAACTATTTTTACAATCTTATAGTAGAATGGGTGTGTTAGAGGGGCTATCTAGTACCCACTATATCCTAGGATTTATATTATGGCACAAATATCCTAATTACTAGGGCCTAAACAATAAATCTTTAGCATACAACAGTCTTACTGTAAGCAGGTAGACACAGACATAGTAACTGTGACAGTTATTCTTGGTTGTCAATTTGACTGTATCTGGAATGAACTAAAATCCAGAAAGGGAGGGCACACTTTTGAACTGGATCTTGAGACGGGAAGACAACCTACCTTTGATCTTAAGACAGGACAGCATGTACACACCTTTAATCTAAACCTTGAGGCTGGAAGGCACACCTTTAATCTGGGTCACACCCTCCATATGTCAGGAGAACGGAAGAAGGAAAGGTGGTCTTCACCTGCTTGCCCTCACCTCCGTCAGCCCATCTATTTCTTCTTCGAGATCCCAGGAGACCAGCTGAAACACCCAGAGAAGAAATGGTACCGTACTAACTTTTGTGAGGCAAGGAGAGGGTGGCTCAGAATATTGAGCCAGGTGAAGGCGTCCACGGTAAAGGACTTAGTGAGCATGTACAACATCACACAGCTATGAACTTTACTGTTACCCTGCATTCCCAATGGCACCCAGAAGTCAGCAGAGCAATGAAGATAAGACTGACTAAGTGGAGGAAAAAAAACAATAACAAACAGTTTTACTGTTTGTAGTGGCTAGCAAGAAATTTGGCCATGGTTCTGGGGGCAAAAGGTGTGGGTTTTTTTTTTTTAAAGAAGTGTTAAAATCACACTTAGGAATTTGAATGATGACTGTTGAGGCAATCAATATATTGAATAAATGAGACTGAGGTAGAGAAGAGGCTTAGGAGGTGGCTGAGATTACACACAAAAGATATGAGAGTATTGTTTAAGGTAATGCTCATACGACATAAGAGCTTTGGATGGTAAATATTGTAAAAATCTGTAACTAACTCTCAGCAGGAAGATTACTGGATAGATGGATGGATGGATGGATGGATAGACTAAACTTAGGACAAATAACAAGATTATGGCTAAACTACTCCTTACTGTTGTAATAACCTTGAGTGCAAAGAAAACAGATCTTGAAAGGGAAAGAAGGCTCCTGTACAGAAATAAGCAGAGATGATCAGACTGTCTGTGTTTCTAACATGGTCACAGCCCTTGGCTTTCCTTGAAATTCCTTCCTTCTTCTTTTTGAGTCCCATGAATCATCACTGTCACTTACTTATCTCTTTTCCTTTTAGTCCACAGTGAATTGATTTTTCCCAGCGAGATATAATACAGGGATACAGCATGCATCTAGAAGGAGAAAATTTGTCTTCTCCTACAAGAATGAAAGACTCATCTTAGACCAAGGCATGAATTCAAGACAGGAGAAATGGAAAGATAAGAAGGCATGGGGTGTGAAATGTAGAACCCTACTTTACTTGTGTCAGGGGTAGTTAGCTGCTGTTTCATACCCACTAACCCTCATTTTTGAACAAGAAACCCCCTATGTTGACCCAGTATTGATAAAGCACACTGCCTTCCTACATTGTGTGACTAAGTCCTGGCTGCTGAGTGTTGAAAATGATGGCGAACTGACTGCAAGAGATTGTTGAAAGGACACTAATTCACACACACACACACACACACACACACACACACACACACACACACACCCCTTTGCATTCTTCCTCCTTCTTGCAGTCTGGAAGGTGAAGCATGAACTTTCGGCAGTTTTCTAACAGACAAGGTGACTTTGAAGAGTAACGTCTTTCACATAATGCTGAAATGGGGCGGTAGACAGATCCTACCCCTCTGCTGACCATGGCAGACACCAGAAACACCCTGGGTCCTCTTGTCTGTTTCTTTTCGCACCTCTCTCTCTCATCTAAGGTATTGGCTATTAGTGCCACTAATTGCTGAAACACAATTGGCTTGAATTATATAACTCGTCCAACCTTAATTCTCAATGTTCCTTTGGCACTTACCATGGTAAGCATTTTCTTAAACTCAAAAGAGATTTACCAATTCTTCCGCTTGTTTGTGGCATTTGGTGGAGGAACAACATTCTAAAACTTATGGAAACGGTCTTTGGATAACAGTCCCTTGAACTCTGTGAGTAATAAAATTTCAATCTCTCGCTCTGCCTCGCTCTGTAGCACAGACAGCCCTTTAACTTGAGATGTTCCTGTTCAGCCATCCTTAGTGCCAGGAATATAGGCGTGTGTCATCATACCCAGCGAAGCATTTGTTCTTAATCTTTAAAATAAGAGATTTTAAATAGATGGTCAAAAGATTTCTTCAGTCTCATACATCTTCTGTTTATCAAGGGCTGTTGAGAGTATCCAAAAGCAGAGTGGAGAGAGATGGCTCGGCAGTTAAGAGTACTTGCTGTTCTTATCAAGACCTGAATTTGGTGCCCAGCACCCACAGAGTGGTTCACAGGTATCCAGAGCTCCAGATCCAAGGAATCTCATGCCCTCTTCTGACTTCCATGGGCACCAGGTAAAGACACGGTACACAAACATATCTTCAGACAAACCCCTCATACACATACATCAACCATTTTTAATTGAAAACACCCAAAAGCACAGTTACTGTTTCTGAAGCAAATAGCCCTGTGCCAAGCACTTGAAAAATAATAAATGAATCACAGAAAAAAAAAATCAAGGAGATTTAAAGACAAGGAAAGCAACGAGCAGAGAGGTTAAATAAGTTGTTTTGAGTCACTTGGCTTATACCTGATCATGCATCTTAAACTCAGGACATCACGCTGATTTCTGATCTTACCCACCAACCACCTTGCCAAGAACAGAGGGATGAACTGGCCACACGGAAGTAAGATACAATTTGCCGCCGGGCAGTGGTGGCACACGCCTTTAATCCCAGCACTCAAGAGGCAGAGGCAGGCAGATCTCTGTGAGTTCGAAGCCAGCCTGGTCTCAAAGAGATAGTTCCAGGATAGGCACCAAAGGTACAGAGAAAACTTGTCTCAAAAAAAAAAGCCAAACAAAAGATACAATTTGTCTTTCCAATGCAGACTCAAAGAATCTAAGTAAACATGAACACCTTGACAAGCTTAACATGAACTTTCGCTTAACAAAATTCCTTCCCAACATTCAAACACAGCATTGATGGGAATCTCCCAGCACAACTAAGATCTCCGGAGGGAGCCTGAGGTGTGCTGCTGGCTACTGTGGAAAGCCCCCTCCTGGAGATGCAGGACCTGGGGAAGTTTCTCAGCATCCCCCGAAGAAAGGTAGGTGCTCATTCATTCAGATAAATCAATTTTTATTTTAACGAATAGATAAATAGAATAGCTATGTAAAACCTGTGCATCAGTCTTTCAAGCTGGGGCGCACAGTAGTCTCGCTGCTGCTGGGCGGCGTCAGATGGGCTAAGCTCTGGCACGCCTGCTGCGTCCATCATGGGCTCCAGCCACTGTTCCTTCTGGCTCCCCTCATTGTACACAGATTGTGTTTCACATTGAAATGCAAAAAATGCCTCTAAGCTTATTCTACATGAAATACAATATATTTGACAGATAAGCAGGGCCCTCGTATTAATCATAAATCAATTGTGTTTATCTGTAGCCAAGAAATGATTAGAATGTTCTTTTCTCACTTTGAAATCCAGCCTGATCTTCACAGTAATTATGCTGCCTTTTCTTATGAATCACGGTCCCGCACAGCAGTTGTTAGTACTGGGCTCGCTCGCTCATGGCTATGCAGCATTCAAGACGATCCTTACACTTGGGGTAGGATTTGGGGAGTTATTGAAGTAAATCCTTTTACTCACTAGTCTTTCCTTTTTTTTTTTTTTTTGTATCTCATCTTCAGTCTTTTTGTTCATATTTTACTGAAAACTCCTGAAAGCTGTTGTAAGCCGAGCAAGAGCGCACTCTCCAATCCTCCTGGAGCCATGGAACGATGCTCAAGGACGCCGAAAGGCTCCGCACTGACCCCGATCCTACCTTTCCCTCTGGAGTAACAGCTCCCTCTTTTATTTCTCCGACTTTACAGTTATGTTGCTACGATGCACTGAAACACGTTCTGATATAGGAGTCTTCGTATCCAGTCATTATCCAAATACACACATACAAATATGAGCTGTTCCCTACATAACTTCTACGTTGGCATTGAAGGGCTACACGCAGGGGCGGGAGTATGCGGCCCCTGCAACTCCGGTAGCATATATTCCCTGAAAACTAAGAAGGTGCCAGGAAGCCATCTCTGCCTGACACCTTCGGGAATGTGAGGCATGGTCTTGGAATTATGTCCCTTGCACATTAAATATTCAACTGTCAGAGTAAGGAGAAACAAGTGGACCTAGGACAAAGGGGACCATCGGAGAAGACCCACAAGTCCCAGGTGGAGTTCGGAGTCGTAGACACCATTATTGCCACAGAGAACATAATAATACAAGGAGGGGATTACCACTGTGTCCTTGCCACCAACGCAGTCACAAGTAGAAGCTACTTCAGCCTCCTTGGTAACTGAACGTAGGAGGATTAGTGCTGTGGTCTTCCACCTAAGGGCTACCTTTGCCTGGGCAGCCTGTATGTATGTAAGATGGTTGAGTTGTTTGTTTTCGTTGGTTTGTTAGTTGGTGAACAACAGAAGTCCTGAAATGGGCTACACAGCATCCCCCTCCCCCACCTGAGGTTTCTTGTGTGGAGCTGTCCTGACACCTAGTGGCCAGATGAAGGAATTTAGAAAGTTCCAGTCCGCCATTCTAAGTGAAATTTTACTACATTGCCACCCATCCTCCGCGAACTGTTGGCTTGTGGATTATTTGCAATTTCATTCCTGTGTTATTTAGAATTTGAAGCATCAGTTGTCATCAACTGTGGCCCATTCTGAGTGCGTGGGAGCTCATCTCAAGAGTTTACTGTGTTTCCGTCCTCTGAGAGTAGCCACTCTTAAGATAAAGTACAGAGGGTTAAACCACACACTAATCTCAAACGAGAGTCTGTGTGAATTAATTATAACTTGTATTGTTTCATGTAAATTATAGTGAAACTTTATTTACACATAAGTCGACTTTCTAGTCCCTTTTGCTAGTTAATTGGATTTTTACCCAGAATGAAAAAGTCAAAATTGTGTATAAAGAAGCTTTTTAAGGAAAAAAGTAAAATTATTAATAGGTTGTAATGATTCCCAGTAGACTCTATGGTGACTGATTTCTGTGGTTTAAGCTTTAAAAGAGAGAGAGAGAGAGAATCATGGAAACAACATAAATATAAGGAACAATTGCATGCATCTTTGTTCCCTTAGATTTTAGACTAAAAATGTCCAAAAATGCTACCAGAGACAAAAACAGCTGCATTTCACCAGTGTTTATGCCAACTTTGATCTGGTGAGCAGGGCTGGCTGTACGAGGGGCCAGGAAGGACAAGGGTGGTAGAGAAACAGCCAGTACAGATGCAATATGGTCTCATCTAGGACTGGTTCCTGGAGCTGCAGGACCTTCTGAGACCATGTCTGGGGTTGTATCTCTGCCCAATGGACAAAAGACTGAAGCAACCCATGTGTCCGGTGCCCCATCGGTCCAGCTTTGCCTCGTACGTCATAAAATTTCCCATTCATACAGTTTTCTCACGTGTGTTCAAGAGTCTCAGGCTGCAAGAATCACAGGAACAGCTCTATGTGGACAGAGGAGGGGCATTTTTGTTTATTCTCTCTGGCTGTCACTATCCTGAAACTGTGACTGATGGGTAAGATGAGGCCAAGTCAGTCAGTGGTGTGCAGAAAGGACGTGTATACGATGCTAATGACAAATTTGGTAACAGCAAATAGGTCACACCCAGCTCACTGGTAGACACTTTCAAATTTAATGAACATTATTAAATATGTTAATTAAATTATGTGTTATCACTGGCCAGTACATTCACAGAGGGTTTTTATGTTTCTGTTTTGTTTTTTAGAGAGAGCATCTCACACTGTGACCCTGGCTGTCCTACTCTCTACGTAGACCAGGCTAGCCTTGAACTCATAGTGACCCACCTGCTTCCCCCTCCTGAGCCAGCCTGGGCTACAAGAGTTAGTTACAGGACAGGCTCCAAAACTACCAAAAAAAATCCCTGTCTCAAAAAAACCAAAAAAGAAAGAAAAAAAGTAAAAGAAAGGAAAGAAGGAAGGAAGAAAGAGAGAGAGAGAGAGAGAGAGAAAAGAAAGAAAGAAAGAAAGAAAGAAAGAAAGAAAGAAAGAAAGAAAGAAAGAAAGAAGACATTTAAAATCACTTATCTTGTGGGTTGGCCGGATAGTGTATCCTGGATCTTAAGCAGAATAATACTCAGCCCCTGACGGTTGAATGTCCCTAGTTTGGGGCAAAAAAAAAACTGAAATGAGGAAAGATTCACATTCTGAACTGGACCTCCTCGAAGGACCACCATAATTCAAGATGCCACCGAAGGCCATATTTGGTGTCTGTGGTCCATGCTGCTGTCCCAGGCAGCAATAAAACCTGAGACGCACGTGGACACATGCAGTCTGTGCGGCTGCCTGAGGACTTGTGATGTCCTCGGGCTTTGCTGCCTCTGGTACCATGCTGCCTTGAGTGACATGTGTAACCATGTCAAGTTTGTGGCCCGTGAAGCCACTGAGGGACACGAGTGTTCGGTGGTCCTGATACAACCAAGGGCCTTGTTGATGCCTATCGCCTCTTTGTTACCATGGAAGCCCACGTGTGGTCGGGGCTGCTGATTGAAGCCATGTTAACGACTGAGTGCACTAGAGAACCAGCCCCACCTCTTGGAGGAGAGCTGGTCCTACTCCTCCTTGGCAGCCAAAATGCCTTGGGCAGGAGACAGTTGGCCCTGGCCCTCATGGAAGAGCTTGCCCTGCTCCTCACCTGCCCACAGAACAGTGGTGGTAACACAGGAGGTGCCATGGGCACAGGAGAGCTGGCCCTGCCCCTTGCTGACCCACAACACTGAGGTGCAGGTGGTGGTGTGGGCACAGAGAGCTGGCTCCAGCCACCTGACAGCTCTCTTCAGTCAATGACTCCTGGGGCAGACCCCGGAGGAGAAAGACTCCTAGTGGCCAGCTCCCTGAGGAAGAGAGAGGAGATGCAAACGGGAAGGCTGGGAGGTTAGTGTGACTGGATGCATGATATGAGATTCCCAAATAATCAATAAAAATTAATTTTAAAAAAAATTAACCTCCACAAAGATGACATGGGTGCCCTTCTGTGGAGAGCCTTAAAGAAGGAAACTTCTCTCCCAGAGGTATTAACAGATGGGTATGTTTTATTACCTAAATGGTAGGACCCTACATGGGCAAAGAAATGAAAGTTTCTAGAGCTTACAAGAAAGACAAAATTATAAGGTGATAGTCTATAAAATTACTAAGAAATGATGACCATTGTAAAATAGTAATCCAAGGAATTTGATTACATAGTTGAAGAAAGAACTAAAATATTAGATAGCATGAAAACAATACAATAACCAATTTTTAGAGTAAGTTCATGGAGAAATGTAAGATCTTGATGTGTGCAAGGATCATTTCATCCTTGCACAATCCTATGAGTTAGCTGATGCATTTTGCTGATCAATAACCTGAGGCACTGAGAAGTTAAACAGTTGTCACAAGGGCAAAAGGCTGTTAATAACCCAGCCATGGTCTAGCTGCAGGTGCTCAGCCTCCAGTGCCTATACTCATCAGTGATCTATGACTCAGTCGTAAGAGTGGGGAATGCATTTCCAATCCACATGTGCCATGAAGACTACTCTCCAAAATATGCAAAGGACTTTCTTACCGCAACAGTAAAAATTCAAAACTAAGCTAAGGAATTCAAAAACCATTTGTCCAAAGAAGACCTGTAAATGGCCTAGAAGGCACATGAAGATGTGTCCCACGTCACTAGTTACCAGGAAAAATGAAAATCAGAATCACAGTGAAGCAACACTTAAGGTCCATTGGGACAGTTGTTACTTTTTAAAGGGCAAGTGTTGAAAAGGATGTGGCGGAATTCAAGCCTTCACAAACCATCACTGAGAATGCAAAAATGGCACAAGTACTTCAGAGGATTGTGAGCTCCTTAAGAGATTAAAAGCAGGGAGCTGGAGAGATGGCTCAGTGGTTAAGAGCATTGCCTGCTCTTCCAAAGGTCCTGAGTTCAATTCCC
>JAQHUG010000019.1:13872679-13906557 GCA_028555095.1 Dicrostonyx torquatus | reverse complement strand
TAAGTCTATTCCTGGGTATCTATCCAAACACATGGAAAACAGGATCTTGAAGAGATATTAACACTCATGTATCCTTATGTCACTGCACAAAAATCAATGGGGAAAGTATCTAAGTATCTATTGACAGGTGACTGTGAAGTATGCATGCAATGGGAGACCATTTGGCCTTCTAAAAGAAAAGTCTGTGACACGCAACAGTATGAATGAGTCTTTATGACATACTGAGTCAGTCCCAGGGGGACAAATACTGCGTGAGTCCACTTATATGAGCTATCTAAAACAGTCAAACTCAGAGAATCGAAGAATGGAATCAGGGTGACCAGGAGCTGAGGCAAAGGGGAAAAGAGGAATTACTGATTCGTATACACAAGGTTTCAGACCAGACGAATGTGTAATTGAGGTCAGCTAGATGACGCAGCAGATAAAGCCTTATGATCTGAATCCAACCCCTGGAGCCCACATGGAAGGTGTGTGTGTGTACACTTGCATATACACATAAATAAATGTAAACATTTAAAACTACAGTAACAACAAAACATAGCAATAAAATGATTCCCAGTGATGTTTGGCTGTACTCAGAGATCAGTGCTTTTACCTAGCCATCATCAGAGATGCTTCCCCCTGAAGTCAATGGAGGCAAATACAGAGACCTGGTGTGGGAGGTCCTTCTGTTTATGTGTTATTTTCATTGGTTAATAAAGGAACTGCTTTGGGCCTATAGCAGAGCTATAGGGGAACAGAGCTAAGCAGTGAAAACTAAATGGAATCTGGGAGAAAGAAGGGTGGAGTCAGAGAGATATCGTGATCTGCCACCGGAGATAGACGTGTTGAAACTTTGCTGGTAGGTCACGACCTCATGGTGATGCACAGATTAATGGAGACAGGTTAAATTAAGATGTGGGAGTTAGCCAATAAGAAGCTAGAGCTAATGGGCCAAGCAATGATTTAATTAATACAGTTTCTGTATGATTATTACGGGACTGAGCAGCCAGGAACAACCAAGCAGCTTGTTCCCTGCAACAGAGACCCACAATCAGACATTACACAGAGATGACTCAGCCCTAAACGGGATGCCTCCATCAAATCCCTCCCTTCTGGGATCAGGGAACCCTGCAGAAGAGGAAGCAGAAAGAATGTGGATGGAGGACACCTAGGAAACAAGACCCTCTAAATCAACATGATGAACACACATATGACCTCAAAGAGACCGAGGCAGCACGGCCAGGGCCTGCATGGGTCAACACCCACGCAGTTGGGGTCCTAAGCTGAAGGAAGTGAACACATATCCACAGCCCTACCTCAAAAGTCGTCTCCAATTGACAGTCATTGGCAAATGAAAAATTCTTTTCATCCAAGGGAGTCTCACAGGGGAAATGAACTACACTTAAGCATGGTCTGCACAGCCAGCAACAGATGGCCGACAAAAAATAAACTCAAAAGCATCTCTGGAGGTTTCTTGTCTCATGATGTCAAGGTTTTTCTCTTTTTTTAGTGTCTTATTTTTTATTTTTAAATTTTATTTATATCGTTCTCTTCTCTTTTAACCCTATAGGTCCTTTATTACAGATTCTAGTTTAGTGTTCCTATGGGATTCCTGAGCGGGCAAATGAGCGAGCTTGTGTCTTGTGCCCTCTCCTGAGCTCTCCTCCTTCTGTTCCTTTAGTCCAATCCCCAGGGTATTAGTTTTTGTTTTCTCTTATTATATTTTATTTTATCACATTTCATCGTATTTTATTTTAATATTATACCATAGATGCCTGTTTGTCTCCTGATGAGAAATAGAAATGGGTTGGCTCTGGGTTAGAAGGGAGGTCAGGAGGCTCTAGGGAAAGTAGAGGTAAGGGAAACTGTAATCAGGATACACTACATGTGGGGGAAAGAAAACCTATTTGCAGTAAAAGAAAAAAATCAGTAACTCCCTTCTACCAGGTTTATATCATGGACTACGTAGTCTTCATAGAAGTGGTCAATGCTGACTGGCTACTAAATTTAGTGTGGCACAATCTTATAGCAGATCCTCTCAAAACGACAGCAGGGTGGTTCCAGTTAAGGAAGCCATGGTGTGTCAGCCAGAGGACAGCTGTGGGAGGTGACTCCCTGCCTCCATCAAGTAGGCCTTGCGGTTCAAACACTGGTCATCAATCTATGGCAAGTGCCTTTGCCTGCTGTGTTCTCCCGTATTCAAGATCTCCACTCTGCCATCATCACAAGAGCACCAGAGCCTTCTAAAAATCCTCTCTCTCTCTCTCTCTCTCTCTCTCTCTCTCTCTCTCTCTCTGTCCCTCTCTCTGTGTCTGCCTCTCTCTTTCCTTTTCATTTCTCTCTCCCACCCTTCTTTCCCTCCATCTTCTCTCTCCATCTCTCTCTTACCCTTCCACTGGCACCATGAATAATACAGCAAGAAGGCCTTGGTGAGAAGTGGCCTCTCGATCTTTGATTTCCCAACCTCCAGCATCATGAATTAAATAAAGTTCTACCATTTCATTATTCTGTTGTAGCAACACAAGATAAAACACTTTCTATTTGTTCTGAAGACATCTATATTCATACAAAAATAATATGTAAAATTAACATCTAAAATTGAGGATATTTTCTGTTATGGGAGGTTATACTACCTTAAGAGCATTTATTCCAGGTAAAGGTGGCAACTAATTTAGGAAATATTTATCCTCACCTAGAAAAAGTTCATTTGTAATAAAGAATTTATTAAATATTCTTTTCTTCTTACATAAAAATTAATTTAGTCTTTAAAACAAATAATATAGACATAGGTATAACTGAAAAGATCTACCCTTAAATCCAGGTCCCAATTTCAGCTGTATTCTCATGATCTATAACAACTCTGGGTGACAGACATTACTAATAGCAGGTCCCTAAGTGAGGAAACTGAAACTAACAATATTGATGATTGATTTGCTCAAAAGTAGGAACTAGCAGAGCTGGGAAGACTAGAATTGGGAACTAGATTCTGATCCTTAAAGTTGCTCCATCCGTGTGCTTGGTTGGTTAACTGGGTTAGTTGATTGATTGCTTGGTTTATGTGGATTTTGTGTTTATCTAATCACCCTTCCTCCTAAACATTACAAAGAGAAATTTCGGGTTCACAATAGCTGAAGAGCGTCAGCTACTTATGTAATTTTAAGGCACAGAAGAAGGCAAATCGTGACGACTTCTACAAAAGAAAACTGATTTTATTATTTTGAAGAAACAGTTAATTGTGTAAGATGCTGATAAAATTGACTGAGTCTAATTAATGAATCAACAAAAAAGACACCAGTGTGTCTGCACACTCTTTTAAAAAGTACTTTATTACACTTCTTGATTTATTTACTTGTATTGGGCAATTGAGTGTGTGCCACAGTGTGCACATAGTGGTCAGAGGACAACCTATGGAAGCTAGTAGTCCTCTGTCCTCCACGTGCTTTTAGTACATGCATACCTACACATGTATACACACACATGCAACATAAATAAATAAATGCAAAACAATCAAAAAGAAAGTTCATGTGAGTAACACAGAAGCCTTCCAACAAGTTTGCCCTTTGAGGGAATGGGGAAAGGACAGGTATATATTAAAGTCATTGCTACCTTGAAGGAATGGAACCTGACCTTCACATATTAAAAGAATAATATGCAGACGTGGTGGCGTGTCCCTGCAATCCCAGCACTTGGAAGACTAAAGAAGAATCACAAGTTCTAAGCCATCTTAGGCTGCACACTAAGCTCAACCTAAGCCACAGCAAGATCCTGTCTCAAAAGGAAAGCAAAGCAAATAAAGTAGAATAGCTTTTCTGGAAGAAATGAGGGCTATTTAGGCTGGCAGGGTAGGTGACCTAGCATATCAATGTGCCTCAAGGCTCTGCCAAGATCACATAAAGGAGAGCCGTAGGAGAGCATGAGAACAAAATCGGAGGGAAAAGACCAGATTCCATGACAGAGGAACAATTCAGCAGTGCCTTGGTGAAGCTTCAACTACTGTGATAAGACACCATGGACAAGGCAATTGACAAAAGAAAGTAAGGAATTTGGGGTCCACAGCTTCAGTACTAGAGTCTGTAACTAACACGTCAGGGAGAATGGCAGCAGGCAGGCAGACATGGCTGTAGAATGGTAGCTAAGAGCTTACATTGTTATCCGCAAGGAGGAGGTGGAAACAGAAAGAGGGAGATAACTGAGAAAGCATGGACTTTGGAAACTCAGAGCCTGCCCGCGGTGGCACACCTCCTCCAACACGGTCACATCTCCCAATCTTTCCCAAACAGTCCCACCAAGTGGGGACCAAGTATTCAAATAGATAAGCCTCAGAAGTCCATTATCATCCAAACCACCACAGTGGCTTCTGAGAAAAGTGTGTGAGGTGTTGCCAGAGCTGCTTACTACAGAGAGGAATTGGAATAATTCAGAATTATGACCAATTGGCAAATTGGAAGAATTATTCTATTATTGTGGAATTTTCTAATAGTCTCTATCAACAAGCAGTTCTCTGACATTTTTATTCACATGTTCATGACTGTACTTTCTGTACAATCATGTACTCCAAGAAAGCATAAGTTTTGAAAGGAATATATTTCATACGTGTAGTCATGATTCCCACAGTTATGCTTAATTTGCTCACAGTATATGGTCCAAATTCAAAATTCAGCTCTCCTTCAAGAAATGATTGTGTCACCCAACAGGTTCCAAGAAGTTCACTAGACTTTACCACGGTGATTATCCTCAACAGGAAGAGGCATTGTCACACTATCAAGCCTAAGTGTGAACCTGGAATACACAGTGGCAGTGTCGCTTCTTCACTCCTGGTTATCAGGTTTTATATAACCTTAAAAATTTATACAGCCATTAAAATCACAGATTATCTCGCTAGCTAAGCATTTGCTCTGTAAGGAAAGAGAACCAGCTCAAACAAGCCTCAATTATGCAGAGCACTCAGTACAAAATGTGCTAATTCCATCTGGCATCTAGTGTTCATCAAATTCACTCAGATAAGTTATGTTCACAAGCTACCATAAGACAAAAATATTAAGTGTACCTAAATCTCATAGACAGAATCTTGTCAGCATATTGTATTTTAGTAAACAAGGTAATCTCCCAAGTTGCACAATGTGGAGGAACCTGTAAGTTTTTTTATTGACTTGGCCAATTTAAATAATGAAACATAATTTTAAATAGTATTAATTTAATTTAATGTAATAATTTTAATATTAATGATTTTATTTTTAAACATTTAATTAATTTAGCTAGAAGAGCCTGAAGCATTGTACTCCAAGTTCTAAAAGACCAACAGATTCCAATCCAAACTATTTTACCAAGCAAAACTTTCTGCTATAGTTTAAGGAAGAAGAAAAGCTTTCCACAAAACAAACAGACTAAAAGAACCAATGTACACCAACCAAACCAGCCCTACAGAGAATACTGGAAGCAGTAAGTTAAGCTGAAAAAAGGAATAATTGTAGCCAAGAAGCTACAGGAAGAAACAAATGAAGCTGTAATGACTGAAATACAAAATAGAACTAAGAAAATAAACAGCAAAAAAAAGCAACAAAATGATAGCAATCGGCACATAGTTCTCAATGATAACTTTAAATATCAATAGACAGAGGCTAATTCAAAGGATTAAGAAGCATGATCCATTTCTTTTCTTTTCTTTCTTTCTTTTTTTCCTGTCAAAAAAAAAAGACATGCCTTACCCTGAAAGCGAAAGGATGGATAAAGTGCTCCCAGAAAATGGGGTCAGGAAGCAAGCAGGTGTCGCTCTCCTTATACCTGTCAAAAAAAGACTTCACGCCAAAATTAATCAGAAGCGATAAAGAAAGGTACTTCATTCTAATCAAGGGAGCAGTTATCAAGAAGGCATTACAATCCTAAACATAATATGCAGCGAACTCTGATACACTCAATTTCAAGAAAGTGTTCTATTGAATTTCAAGCCACGAATGAGCTCAAACTCACTTTCTCCTAGGGGCAGGTCATCTGGACAAAAAATAAACAGAGAAGCATCAGAATGGTTTCACCTCGTATATCAAATGGACCTAATAGACATCTACAAAATGTTCTACCCATCACTAATTCAGCAGCCTATGGAAGTTTCTCTAAAATAGACAAAAAAAAAAAAACTCAACAAAATACAGAACTGAAATAATACCACATTGAAATAAAATTCAAAACCAGTAGCAAAGTGTTCTCTTTCTCTATAAAGCATATCACACCATGGAGATTAAACAATGCACTATTTAATGATAAATGAGTCAAAGAAGAAATCAAGAAGGAATTTCTTTAATTACTGAAAATGAAAGCAAAAGACACAACACATGCTAATCTCTGGGGCATGTAAAAAACAGCCCTAAGAGAGAAATTTATAGCTCTAAACTGTTATTTAGAAAATCAGAAACATCACAAATAAATAGCTTAATGATGTACCTCCAGAGTTTGGTAATAAAACCAGGTGGTGTCGGCACCTTTATTCCCAGCATTCGGAGGCAGAAGTAGATGGATTTCTGTGAGTTCAAGGCCAACCTGGTCTACAAGAACTAGTTCCAGGACAGGCACCAAAGCACCAAAGAGAAACCCTATCTCAAAAAAAAAAAAAAAAGAGTTTGGTTGTACAAGAACAAAACAAGCCCAAATGCAATAGACAAGAGCAAATTTTAAAAATAGGGCAGAAATTAATGAAACAGAAACAAGATTTTAAAAAAAAATCAATAAATCAATGAACTTAATAGCTGTTTTTTTGAAAAAAATCAACAAAATTGACAGATGTTTAGTCAAGTTAACCAAGAGAAAGAAAGAGGAGATGCAAACTAATAAAAATCAAAGAGGAGCAGAGAAGAAAATAGACACCACAGAAGTGGTAAGTAATTGTAAGGGACTATTTTAAAAACCTATTCTCAAATGAACTGGAATACCTACAAGAAATGAAAAAATTTCTAGACACATTCAAACCACCCAAATTCAACCAAAAAGAGTTGAACAACCTCGATAGACCCACAACAAACAAGGAGATCACACAATAATAAAAAAGCCTTCTGACTGAAAACCCCTCAGGTCCAATGGATGCATAACAGAATTCCACCGGACTTTCAAAGAAGAACAACAGCTGATACTTCTCAAGTTTATCAAGAAAAAACGGAAGGAAGGAAAGAAAGGGAAAGGAGGGACGAAGGAAGGAAGAAAGGAGAAGGGAAAAGAGGGAGGGAAGAAGGAAGAGAGGAAGGAAGGGAAGTAAAGGAGGGGAAAGGGAAGGGATGAAAGAAGAAAGAGAAAAACAAATAAATATCGAAGCCAAGTAAAGACAGTACAGAGAATGGAAACGATGCAGGCTTCAGGCCAGGATTCCAGATGAATAATAGTAAAAATGGAAAGTTGGAGAGATGGTTCAGCAGCTAAGAGCTCTTGCTGCTTTTACAGAAAGACCTGAGTTCAGTTCCAACACCCACATCAGGCAGCTCACAACTGCCTGTAACACCAACACCAGCCCTCTGTGGAACCCACGCACAGACCTACACATAAATACATGATTAAAAATAAAACGTATCTCTTTTTGAAGAACTAGAAAACTATCCTTAGCCAAGAAGTCATGGAAGTATCTCAATACACATACAGCCAAGAGGCTGTTCAGCTGGCTTTCAATGTGAACTTTTGCTTTAACTGTACACATGAGTTTTATGTTTCTAGAAGTGCTTCCACGAACAGAAGAGATCAGCTCAGCGAACTGCATACATGTCTACGCAACCGCAGCGAAAGATAACAAGCCCGCGGCGAAGCAGACTCAACATACACCCTGGGCCAGCAAAATCCTGATCTTAAATTTCCAGAGAAAAGAAACAGACTCAAAGACAATTGTTAAGGAATTCTGGGAGAATCTCTTCAGAAAGAGAGGCTAATAGGTATAATAAATGACCCAGGGCATGGATAGGAACAAATTACGTAAATAAACTTAAGAAGACATTAGACATGAACGGCGGACCCAAACAAATGTGAACCTGTAAGTCACAGATGCAGATTCCAAGGCTGCTCAGCCCGCTGGAAGCTGTTGCAGCTCACGCTTCTCTATCCCTCTGGCAGAGTTATTAGAACCTCTTAAGCTGTCACGTTTACAAATGTAAGCAGAATAATTTTATGAAGAGATATTTTGTCTTATTAAACACGGCCCCAGAACATAGTCCAGATTTCCCTCTTAGGAAAAGTGAATGAATATTGGAGCAGAAGGTTTACATTAGGCTTTTTATTTAAATTATCATTACCGTGGGCTCTTAAATCACCTAATGATTCGTTTGCTTAGCAAACCAAAAACAGAATGTTTTAAGATAAACTTTAACTTACTACAAATCATAAAATTATTTCCATATAAAGTCTGTTTATTAAATGTGCTAAACTGTTATATGGTCCCTTAAAATTTATGGAAAGACAAAGAGTTGCCTGGTTGGAATACCTCTAAAAGCAATATATACTTGATTGGGGAGGGGGGTGTGGAGAAAAGCTTCCATGCTATAAAAGCAAAGGATACAAAAGGAATATCCGAGATACCCAAGACAGAGAGTTAAATTACTACATCCCACAAGAGCCAAGATGATGTCATTGTACAAGGAGCCATGCTCAAAGCAAAGAATGTAACTTTCGAGTTCATCTTTTAGACACTCGTTATTTTAGCAGCGTCTAAGACAGGACATTTGGATTTCTTCATATACTGATTGTAAGGAATTTAGTGACTGACTGAAGCTTGAATGCATGCTGCCTCTTCTCTGGTTTTTGAATGCAAACAAATTCCTTAAAAGGATATATTTACAAATGACCATGGCTTCCGGCAAAAAAGATCCTAAGGTTAGTACTTCTACATCACTGAGACCTGACGGTTAATTGTACATATTTTAGCTGCAGGCACCGTCGCAGGCCTCCCAGGAAGGAACTACAGATGGCTTGCAACACCTCGCAGTCAACCACTGGGAAAATTATTGGCCGTGGATGCTGCACTTCTGTCAAATAAAAGGTTGTGTGACTGCAGCGATGAGCAATTATCCGTAGCCTTCTCACAGCTCTTTAGTGTGAACTAGCAAGAGAATCTGTAACATGAGAGCTGGCTCGTTGGGGTTTCTGTCCCGCCCAGTACCCCACAGGCGGCAAGCCCCAAAGAAATTCACACAGAGAGTCTACATTAGGTTATTAACTGATTGGCCCATTATCTCAGGCTTCTTACTAGTTCTGATAACTTATATTAACCCATCTATGTTAGCCACATGGCTCGGTACCTTTCTCAGCTGGGCAGCTTACATTGCCTCCTTGGTGGTCTGCGCAGGAATCCAGGGAAGCTTCCTGCTTCCCAAATCTCCTGTTCTCACCTCTACTTCCTGTTTGGTTTTCCCGCCTATACTTCCTGCCTGGCCAATCAGCATTTATTTAAAACATGATTGACATGATACAGAATTGTTCTGCCCCAAGAATCTGTGCAAAGGTTCTAGAAAACTCTCTTCTGAATAGGTTACTGTAACACTCTACTATTTTTTTAATTGTGTGTGTATGAGACGGGGGCGGGGGATATCTCTCTGGTTTGTTATTTGGTGTATACACACATAAATATTTAAATGCCTTATCTTGTGCATGCATGTGTTTGAGTGTTCCTCTAAAACTTCACTGGAACATGGCAGAGGGTTATCAATTTCAAAGAAAATACCACTTGCAAATGTTTTATAACCAGACTGTGAATACGCAGCTAGCGACTCTGGTTGATCCCCCGCCCCATATCTCTGCAGCATTAGTTGGACGTGAAGTCATCTCCAACCTCCTTTTCCTGCCAAGCCAAATATCCAGGAACGTACATAACACAGACATCGAGTGATGCGCGTCTTCTAACTAGAGTTACCATTTGAAGTTATGAACTTCATTACATCAAGGCACATGATATTTTCCTGACCGCCTCATGAGATTGCGACGAAAATTATGGCCTAACAGATCACTAAAGAAGTCTTTTATCTCTTTAGATGCAAAAACTAACCAACATAGGATAGAACTAAAATATCTTCCCTTTGCGTCATTCGTACTTCAGCCTATAAAGCCAACATCACACATGACTTCCATGACTCATGTCCTGGTTGCTTCAGTTATGATGAGATACAAGGAAAAAAACCGCAGATCTCCATGCGAATGGAATGGAGATTATAGACACTATGTGTCTATTATAACTATGTGTTACCCTGAAGAAAACCACTCCTGGACGTGGCGATTTTCTCTTCACACTCACTTCTGACAAACGTGATATGCTACATACTACAAACTCTAAGTTCAATGAGAGAATGTTAGAAAAATGATGAGTTTCATAGTTTTCAACTTGCAAATTCAAAGTCGATGGATATTTACGTTCTAACCTTACCAAATATCAAAAGAATGATAATGCACAGTTTGAATATCAATTAATATCTAGGACATGTATTTATTTGCTGTCCTACTTAATCCTCAGAAGCAATTATATGCTATAAATAAAATTATCTTTTCCAAAAAGGTAAATAAAGCCTAGATGATGTATGATTTGCCTAAGATTTTGAAGGTAGTCATTGCTGGAAGTAGCTTTTTGACTGAAGACTCTTTAAGACACCATATCCAAGTTCTTCCAGGATATCAAGTATATCTTTACACAACAGTATGTTTTTTGGGCTAAAAAGCAATGTTGGGAAAAGCTGAGTATATAATTCAACACACGACTCCAGGGTACCACTATGGATTTCCATCTTACAAGGTTCATTGCAAGATAAGGAAGCAGCCAGGAGATCAGCAGTAAATCCTCAAGTGTCATTCATAGAAAACATCCCAGAGTCATTATTTCTGGCCTTGGCAAAAGTGTATTGACTCTTTCTTTACTTTCCCTTCTCTGGTTTTCATTAAAAGATGGTGCATGTGTAAATCAAAATACAGGATGTCAGACTGGCTTAAAAATACAGCATGACTCAAGGGGACCAGCGTTTGTCTTATAAATGCAATACACATTGTAAAACAAATTATTTATAATTTTGAGGTCATAAGTTAATGAAATTTTGCTTTATGTTAATTGGAAGAACAAAATATTCAAAAAGGCCTTTGGTGTGTTTTTATAGATTATATTAATTTTTAACATATATACATTATATATTCATAAATATGTATTTAGGCACACAATGCCTATCAAGAACTTTAGAGAAAAACAGACTAGAATTTCAATAGTCATGTTGTCATGCAGCATTCTTGAACTATATTTCAGTTTCCTCCCTTATAAACTAGAAGCTTATAAAAATGGCATCCACCTCAAGCTTTACTGTGACAGCTAAAATCAATTACTTGCAACAATAAGTATGGTACAAGGTAAAATCTAAATATAATTATAGAGATCGCATTACTTTAAAATGAGCATCTATGTCATTGCCTACGTGGAATCTTAATAAGCACAGACAGTAACATTATGATGACCATGGACAATTATTATAGCCATATTAATTACCTTGTAGGTCATTACTTTGTACAGTCATTTGGTCAGAATCCAAATCTGTGACGAAAGACACAAGTCAGATTTTCAGATACACGGGAATAAGATATTGAGAAATGTGACATAGAGCTTTGAGTCAAAATACATGAATAAACCACTGTCTAGTGAGAGATACAGAGGAATTTTAATGATAAGTACACATCAAAACAAGGACAGCATGGAAATAAACCTGGCCATGGAAGTTAAGGGATAATTTACCTAACCCAGACACACAGGCAGGCCTTGCAAGTGTCTTAGAGAATTGTTTCTGCCCAGACACTGGAGTCTAAAGCTTCAATATGAAAAGAATCCTCCTACTGACAAAACTACCCTTGACTCCATTTTGTTCCACTGTTAGAACACCCCTCACACCTGGAGGTTTCAGCAGTGTGTTGTGGATTTGAGGATCATTTATGGACACTGGCAGGTTGGCATTTCTAAGCTGCACATGCTAACAGACGGCAGACTCCGGGACAACTTGTTCCAGCTTTGTATCGGGAGAGGAGGGTAGGCCTTGGCAAATACACCGATGACACATGAGCTATGCTATTAAAGAGTGATCTTGGTGAAACCAATTGTATGAAATTATCTACAAAAACAGAATTGGAAAAGGCCACACAGTGGTCTTCTGTGAAGTCTTCAGTAGAACTCGCTTTTATGACTTTTATAACTTTTGGTCTGGGTGGACATAGCGAAGCCTGAAGTGTGTGGGGGGAAAAAAATCACTGTTCTACTGTCAATGGCTTCATGTTTCTTGTGAATTGTGCAGAATATTACAAACTCTGCCAGAATCAAAAGAAGGCACTTGATTCACCGATGACAGGCAAAACTGCCTCCAGTATGCTTACACTAATGCATAGGAATAGTTGAGAACAAATTACAGGAGACATTTGGCTTACTGTGGTTCAGTACCAGAAAGAGGTAGTAAACCTCAGGAAAAGAATGGATTCTTGGCCATTAGACATTTTCATGTTCCAGCAGTTGTGTGAAGCACCTTTTAACAGTATGCATTCCAACTATAAACCATATCTATTTTTTAATAAAATAAAGTATAAGATAAAATGAAAACCAGCGCATCAAAGTTGTACAAGGCAAGCCAACAGAAGGAAGGGGGCCCAACAGAAGATACAAGAATCAGAGACCCACTTGTTCACACACTCAAGAGTCCCATAAAAAAACTAAACAGAAAGCTGTAATTCATACACAGAGGACTTTAAGTTCATCACATTAAAGCATCTCTGTACTCTTTTGGAACTAGTTTTTGAATTTTGTGTTGTAAGATCCCCCTATAGAAATTAATACACCTATATACCTACATTAAATGTACAGTTAATGATCCACTCACAAATGATACCTTACAACTTTCAAAAATCTGTTTTCTTAAGCAAATATCACACATAAGGCAAAATCTCATATTTAGAGAAAATGTTTACTTGAAAGGTAATTTTAAAGTAGAACAGTAACAGCTCCAGATTGGTAAATACAAACCCTTCGTCTATAGGCTCATATAAAATTTTTGAAGATTAAAAATATTTCTCTCATGAGTGAAGGGAGGATATGTCCACTTGTGTAAAAGTTAGCAAAGCACGGGTGTTTGTCAAGCCCTGCTCTGCTGTGTGTTTGTACGAGTGTATGTCTGCTTGTGTTCCCTGTAGCCTTGGCCCAGGCACTCTTCGTCCTGATGTGGAATTTGCAAAAAGTTTTCTGCCCCAGTTTTTTTTTTTCTAAACTCTCCATACAAAGATTTCTCCTTCTTAACAAGTGACAAAAAAGGTTTAATATATATAATTATATTAAATATATTAATTAATATTACTTAATTAACATATTAATATAGAGCTCAATAAAAATCAATTTTAAAAATTTGATATAAACATATATTTAGTAACCCAAAGTCAAGTTGGAAAGTGCTACAACTTAGGTTGGAACCCAGACGTGTCCCCAAAATCCACAGAGGAGAAACAGGCATTTGTTGGAGCCCACTCATCCCAGGTGGAACTAGTTGCCATAGCAATTGCATTGCACTAGTTAGTAGTCTGTCAACTCAACAAAAGCTAGCATTATCTGGGAAGAGGCGCCCTCTGCTGTGAAGAAGCCTCCATCAAACAGGACTACAGGCAACTCTGCGGAACGTTTTCTTGATGACATAATGATATGGGAGCCCTCATTCCTGTAACGGTGGCCCTGGGAGTCAGAGGGCTGAGTGAGCGATGGTGAGCGAACCGGCAAGTAGCATGTCTCTGTGGTCTCTGCTTCAGTTCCTGACTCCAGGTTCCTGCCTTGAGTCCCTGCCTTCACTTCCCTCAACAATGCACTAGTAAGCTCAAAGGTAAAATAAACCTTCTCCTTCCCTCATTGCTTTCGGTCATGGTGTTCCATCACAGCAACAGAAACAACACTAGGACAACAGGGTTGTTGGTAAATATGTTCCCAACCACAACAGCTACTGTTCAATATGTCATGAAAATGTAGACTATTTTGTTGACCCGAATGGCTTGAAAATCGTTTGATTTTTATAAGTGCCTGAATGAAAAAAATATATATATATGTATATATATATATATATATTAGAGTAAGAATGAGTATTAGTCAACAAACCACAGACTGAAAGATTCATTTAAAAACCCAGAAAGTTCCAAGAGCTAAATTTGACTTTCAAGTGCCATGAGCGCTATACCTTGTCTGCACGCGGGAGGCTCAGTGCAGGCTCACACGCCGGAGCCCACACTGTCACACAGCCACAGTCTGTCCCCACATTCCCCATAGCTACCCACACTCCTGCCTGTATGATGTATCTGGGTCTACGATGGCTGTGTCTATATAAAATATATAGACCTTTGTTCTTCTCATTGTTCCTGAAACATTGCCACATAACAGCCACCTATTTGTATCATAGATGATTATTGTGGGTAATAAAGTATTTGGGGAGATGTGTATGAGGAACATACCAGCACACTGTGTGTTGCAGAGGGGTCCTTGGTACCCACAGATTACTGAAAAGAGAGCTTGTCATTAATGCCCCATGGATACTGGGGATAAATAGGTGACTATTTAACTTAAAACTATGTGTTAACCATGTTGCACTCCAGAGGGGAAAACTACTTAAACTTTGTGAGGACCAGAGATGTGACTTCATGTCCCCATTTTGTTAAATATCAAGGGAAAACACAATCGGTAAATCCAATTCAAAACAGCTATAGGTTATTCTTTAGACACCATGAAGTACATGTTCTAACTCAATGTCTAGGGAAAGGGTGTGTTTGTTTTAAAAGAATAACCAGGGGAAGGCAACAGCACTTTGAATTAAAGAGCTCTTTCTCACGAAAGCCAGAACCACACAAAAAGGCATGATGCCGTGGTGTATCTTTTATTCACTAGGGATCAGTGGCTTCTGATCTGGGAACAAGCATCCTGAGTCTCTGTTTCTTCTCAGGGTGCTGAGATGGAATTGTGACAGTGATTTTACGCCCATCATCACTCTGTTCTGAAAATGCATTGCTGACACACAGCCCTTTGTATAGGACTGTGACAACAGAAAGACCCCCCCCAAAAAAAAAAACATTATTTCAAGAAATTTCAGTATTAATTCTAACCTCAAGTCATTTCCTCTTCATTGTTCGGATAGGTTCTAATGACTAAATAAACACAGTATTACTTAATCTGACTCGTTTTGTTTTGCTTTGTCTCTAGAGACAAGATTTCTTTCTCTATGTAGTCCTGGCTTTCCTGAAACTCACTCCATAGACTAGGCTGACCTTGCCTCTGCCTCCCGAGATGAAAGGCGTGCACCACCATCACCCTGCTAGATATGACTTTTAAAAGGCATTGGGGGTGGGGTCAGGGGTGACTAAAGAAATGAATCGGCACTGGATATTAATGTTGGGATCCTAGATTCATTTCTCAGCATCCACATGGTAGCTCACAACCACCAGGAACTCCAGTCCCAGGCACACATGTGGCACATAAACATACATGTAGGCAAAGCACCCATATGTTTGAAATAACTAAATATATCCCCCTTCATTCCTTCTCTTACTAGCATCCTCAATAGTAGAAGCCAGGGCCGGAACAGGTTGAACTGTCTACCCCCCATTAGCCGATAACTTAGCACACGCAATGCATCAGTAGATTTAACTATCTTTTCCCTCCATTTGGCAGGGGTAGCTTCAATTCTAGGAGATTTTTTTAAATCTAAAAAATAAAGAAAGATGGTGGAGCTCTGATTATGGCAAAGAGGGAAATTTGAACAAATGCTAACTTAAAATCTTTTTTAAAATGCATCCAAGATGAGAAGGGCAAAAGACAGTGAAGGATCTAGGAAGGTGAAAATCTAGGAAGGACAAAGGAGCAGGGACTGGGGAGGACTGAGAAGCAGGACCTGGAGAGGACTGCGGAGCAGGACCTGGGGAGGACTGGGGAGCAGGACCTGGAGAGGACTGTGGAGCAGGACCTGGGAAGGACTGGGAGCAGGACCTGGGAAGGACTGAGGAGCAGGACCTGAAGAGGACTGGGGAGCAGGACCTGAGGAGCAGGACCTGAAGAGGACTGAGGAGCAGGACCTGGTGAGGACTGGGGAGCAGGACCTGGGGAGGACTGAGGAGCAGGATCTGAAGAGGAGGATCTGAAGAGAAGGACTTGGGAAGGATTAAGGAGCAAGACCTAGGAAGGACTGGGGAGCAGGACTCGGGGAGGACTGGGGAGCAAGACCCGGCAAGGACTAGAGAGCAGGACCCGGGAGGACTGACAACCAAAGCGATGAGCCTGATTTTCATAACTGCTCATACCCAGGGGAGATTTGATTCAACTGCTGCAAGGCCTTAGCAGGGATTTTGTGCCTGTCCTGCAGAAGTAAAAGAGAAGATGGTAGCATTTAGGGCACTAGCTTTCTTTGGGTGAGTGATTATATAACACACCTGGACTTAAACCTGAACACTCTAGTATTTACATCAGACAGAAAGTAATAAAATATTCTGATTAATAGAGAAAGTGGTGAGTTATTTTCAAACAGACACACTTTAAGCAAAAAAAAAGATGCATTAAAGCAGGATAAATGTTATGTTGTTGCTATGGTGTGGCTGTCTACACAAGTTCATGATGAAACTTAATCCCACAGTGAGGTATTAGCAGGTGGGACTTTCAAGAGGTTAGGTAATGAGAGGTCTTGTACACCTGAGTCATGGATTAACGGATTAGTAGGTTAATGGGTCATCTGAAGGGCAATTCCTTTATAAAAGCCAGTTTGGCTGCGTCTCCAGCATGCACCTCTCCGTCACCACATCATGCCCTGTTCCATCTTAGCACTTGGAAAGTTCTCAGTCAGCAAAAAGGAAGCCAGAAGGACCTCTGCAGACACAGCTCCCTGAACTTGATTTCCTGGGCTCCAGAGAAAAATAAGTATCTTTTCCTCCTAAATTATTCAGTAAATTATTTCTTAACGGCAATATGAATCTGACCAAAACCATTATGCAACCATATCACCACAAAAACCAGTTTCTATGACGCAAAAGGCATTGCCAGAGTTATAATAACTTATATCTTGATGCTAAAATTTCAATTTACCAAGAACACATAATTCTAAATTTATATACTCATCAGAGTATAGCCACATAATACATAATTAATATGTCTTTAATCCCAGCACTCAGGAAGCAGAAGCAGGTAGATCTCTGTGAGTTCTAGACCAACCTTATCTACAGAGTGAGTTTCAGTACAGCCAGGACTGTTTCACAAAGAAACCCTGTTCTCAAAAAAACCAAAACAAAAACAGAAGAAGAAGAAGAAGAAAACAAAAGGAGGAAAGGAAAGAAGGAAGGAAGACCTACTAAAAGCAACAAGAAAAGGTATTTTTAAGAAGGATTAATGTGCTGGACTTCATGGATGCAGAGCTAGTCATGAAAGAGTTGATATACTGAAATACATTTGGATTTGTTTCACACAAAATACGTTTGTCATCACTGTGGCAAAAATACCTAACAGAAACAACCCAGGGGAGGAAGTGCCTATCTGATATCATGGTCCCCAAGGGGTCAGTTTCTGTCCTTGGTTGCCTATGCTCATGCACTTGAGCAGAGAGCTTGGCAGCAAGAGCCTGGAGTGGTCTGTCTGTGTTTCTTGGCAGACCAGAGACTCTACAGCAGACACAGCCTCTAAAGTCATGGCCTGGTGATCTACTTCTGCCCAGGCCCTATTTCTGCCCTGGCATCACGCTACCCAACAAAGCCATCATCTTGGGAATCCAAGGGTTTAATCTATCTACAGTCAGAGCGGTTCCTCAGGAATGCCCTAGCCTTTCCTAATGCAGTCAACTTGACAGTCAAATTAACCACCGCAAACTTCTACCTTGCAGAAACCTTCAGAAAGAGTTGGGGATGCAGAGTAAATCAAAGCAGGAATCTTATGCTTCTAGACAGAAATGTGGGCAAGGGGGTAGATATGTGTGTCACAGCAGAAATAAGAAGCATCCAGCATCGCAAATAATGAGGAACTGGGAATGGAAGCCTCCTTGAGAACCAACAGCTAACAAGGATGGCCAGAAAGGAAAGTCTAACTCTGATACTACTTCTCGCAGGTTGAATCCACTATTTTCAGTGTTTGCTTCCCAGAATGTGGTATTATTTTCAAGACTGTCGAGTCTTTAGAAGGTGGAGCACAGCTAGGGAAAATAGGTCTCTGGTAGTGGACTGTTGAATGTTTTACCTTCCCCTGGTTCCAGCCATGCTCTCTGACAGCTCTTCATCATACTCCCACCAGAAGGGACACACTCATACCCACAGCGTGCCTTCCCCCACAATGGCAAACCAAAATCCCTCTGAAACAATGGCATAAAATAAGCCTTCCCCTACTCAGATCGCCTCTGGTAAGTATTTTGATAAATGAAGTGAGAAAAGCAACTAATAGGTTACTTATATTTGAAAGTATGTAGAGCAATAAGACTTATAACACCGATAAAAAGTAAAATATATAGGAATATTGTGGAACACAAGAGAACAGCCCTTAAATGTGTTCATGCGTTAGCTTTCTGTTGCTATAAGAGGTACTTGAAATGATTTTGTCCTATGAGGAAAGAGAGTACGTTTTGGCTCTCAGTTACAGAGATTTCCATTCATGGTGGGTTGGTCCTAGCAGTTTTAGACCTGTGATAAAGCAATGCATACTGGAATCATGAAACCATTTACCTCATGAACAGGATGTGAAAGAGATAAGAGGAGACTAAGTCCCATTACATCCTTCAAGAGCATATAACTTCCCATTAGACCTCATAGCTTAAGATTTCTGCCACTTCCTAACAGCACCAAGCTGGGGGCAAGCTTTTAACACATGTGTCTATGAAAAGCATTGTAGATATCAATTATGGCAACATGCACACCTTCCCCACTTAGAGCTAGGTAACCAACAATAAGAGATGCACATGTCCTCCACAGACATGTTAAAGAATGTTTATGAAGACATTATCAATAATGTAAACAGCTTGAAATATAAATGTCAATCAATCAATGGAAATTATGGATTTTATTCACACAAGGGAGTTCTGTGCAACAAAGATGTTGAAAGAATTTAATTCAGCACCACAGGATGGTTCTTAGAAGCAAAACCGTTGATACACAGCAGCCAATTTACAAAATAAATATCTACTTAAGTTACACGAATTGTTTTAATGAGGCTAAACTGCTATGATTATGGGCATGTACTTGGGTACATTTATAATAAAAAGAGATGCTTGTCAGGTATTAGTTTACTTTAGGAGTCAGCGGTTAAAAGAGAAGATGGAACGGGGGACTGGAGGGAAGTGACATCCCTTTGCTTACTGGGTTGTATAGGTGTCCACTTGGTAATATGTCATCAGGCTATGATTTTACTTTGTGGACTACTCTATGTGTGTTCTCTTTCGCAGTCTGGAAGCCCTTAAGCAATTGTTTCCCACATTGGAAGTGAAATGAAACCTGTGCATATATATGGCTATTTGAGGTAATGATGCATATGAGAACGAGCAAATGTTAATTTTGCGGGGTTAACTTTGAGAAATAGTCACCAACAATTGAGCCAAGCAAATAGTGTAATAATATCAGAAGAAATAATAGCTAAGACACATGACACGGTCAGATATTATGTCAAGTTCTTTATATATAAATATTAAATTTTAGAAGTCATATATAGAACAGACATATCTGAATGACATCCTCCTTTCAAAATATGAATCATGGGATGCTATTTGTGAAGAAAAGCAACTTGAAAAGATGCCATGAATGATCATCACTGCTCCCAAGGGTGCGACCTTTCTGAACATCACAGGTGTCATCAAACAAAAACGCTTGTCAAGGACTTGATGCCAAGGAGTCAAGAAGAGATTAGGTACTTTAAAAGAGATCAAGTATCTATCCATCAGGGTGGGGACACTTAGAAACCTTTATAAAAAAAATGAGTGAAATTCACAGAATAATTTTAAAAACTTAATCTCAGTTAATCTACAAGTCTCCTACCATTTTATATATCTCTTCTCCTGCCTTAAAAATCTTCCTTAATATTTCTGTCTACAATGTATTTCTCCTTAGCTTTTAAGATCCTAACACACTGTCGGCATGAGCTTTTCCTGGGCTAGCTGGTACTATGCCGTAGCCAACAAATGTACCATGATTGAAATGATGGCCCAGCCCACAAAGACACCATTAAACACATCAACCTTGCAGTGCTTGAGTTTCTAGGGCTGTATTTTCACTCCTTTCTAACGCTGAGGTTTTAAACTCACTGAGAACTGTGTTTTGACGATGACAACTTAAATATGCAGTCTACAATTTGGCAGTTTCCTTTAAGATTGGATCTGGTGTGGACTCGCTGCAGCTGCTGAACTCCCCAGTGCCCTCCACGCATAAAATAACTGCAAATGTAGGATGTTTTTCTTCCTATGACTTTGATTTAAAAATCAGTAGGCACAAGCGTCAGGTTATTGACTGGTGCACAAGCAGCTTGCTTACTTAATACTGGCTATAGCACAAAAATATGTATGTATGTATGTATATATATATATATGATTCTCCATGCCCCTCCTCCAAAAGTCATCAACCAGTAAGTTCTCCTATACTCAGTTACTAATCCTGTGCCTATACCAATGCTAACTCTAGTTAACCTTGGCATTTTTTAAAAGAGAGAGTGAAGGTGCATAAAATAAGGGGGATACTTTGTTGGGAAGATGATGGGGTTCAAAGGGAGAGGGAAGGGAATGGGGAGAAATGGGGATGACTGGGATCACAATGTATTACATATATGTATAAAATTATCAAATAATAAATTTTAAAATATTAAACTTTTAATTAAAAATCGTAATATGGACTTCTGGCAAGGTTATAGAAGTAAGCTGTTCTGTTAACTTTGACTAAAACATATCTGGAAAACAACTGTTTTCTTTTAAGTTATTAAAAAGCTTGACGGTTTTGTCTCAGTACCTTTTTTTCTTAGTGAGTTCATTTGTTTACATCATGGAATTTTTATTTATTTGTCCTTTCCTTTTGCTTTGCTAATAGCAGTTCCTCCAAGATCACAACAGAAATACTTGAGTGAAAAAAAAAAACAAATTTTATGAACATAGTTGAGCACATGTCCTTATGTTACAATTGAGCAGTTTTTGGGTATTCCTGAGTTTTGCTGTAGGTTGTTCCCTAATTTTCTGAGAAATCTCCATACTGACTTCCAAAGTGGCTGTACCAGTTTGCACTCCCACTAGCAACGCAGAAGTGTTCCCTTTACCTCACATCCTCTCCAGCATAAGTTGTCATCAATGTTTTTGATCTTGATCATTCTGTCAGGTGTAAGATGGAATCTCAGAGTTGCTTTGATTTGTATTTCTGATGGCTAAGGATGCTGAGCATTTCCTTAACTGTCTTTCAGCCATTTTAGATTCCTCTGTTGAGAGTTCTCTGTTTAGGTCTGTACCCCATTTCTTTATTGGAATATTTGTTCTTTTAATGACCAGTTTCATGAGTTCTTTGTATATTTGGAAGACCAGCCCTTTGTTCAATGTGGGGTTAGTGAAGATCTTTTTCCATTCTGTAGGCTGTCATTTTGTCTTGTTGACTGTGTCCTTTGCTTTACAGAAGCTTTTTTAGTTTCAGGAGGTCCCATTTATTAATTGTTTCTCTCAGTGTCTGTGCTGCTGGGGTTATATTTAGGAAGTACTCTCCTGTGCCAATGCGTTCAAGAATACTTCCCACTTTATCTTCTATGAGGGGTTCAGTGTGGCTGGTTTTATGTTGAGGTCTTTGATCCATTTGGACTTGAGTGTTGTGCATGGTGATAGATATGGATCTATTTTCATTCTTCTACATGTTGATATCCAGTTATGCCAGCACCATTTGTTAAATATGCTTTTTTCATTTTATGTTTTGTGCTTCTTTGTCAAAAATCAGATGTTCATAGTGTGTGGATTGATATCTGGGTCTTTTGCCTGGGGATCATGAGAGAGGGCAAAAAGGGAGGGGGAAGGAAGGGAGGAGAGTGGAGAAAAATATATAGCTCAATAAAAACAATGAATTTTTAAAAATATTAAAAAACAAATTTTAATATTAAAGATACATCAAAACTCTACTTCTTTCAGTCACTTCTGTACAATATTACCAAAATCATATGATGATCGACTTAAACAGGAGAAACTCTATTCACCAATCCAGTAAGGTGTTTCTGTTGGAAAAGTACTATGTATGTTTACTTCTGTTATTATTTTGAGGCAAAGTCTTGCTATGCAATCTGGCCTGGCCTTGAACTCACCATGCTTCTACCTCTGCCTCCCAGGTGCTGGCATGCCTCTCTTTATATGTTTTCTGTGCAGTTTGCTTTTGAGACAGTATCTCACAATGTAGCCCTGACTGGCCTGGAGCTCGCTATGTAAACTAAACTGGCCACAAACTCTTGGAGGTTTGCCTGCCTCAGCCTTCAGAGCGCTAGGTTTAAAGACATGGTCCACCATGTCTGGCTAGATTTATTTTAATTACATTTTTGAGATGACTGCAGATTATGTAGCCTTAAGAAACAGCATAACAATCACACATTCACTGGCCCAACTTCCCCTGGGGTCACATTTTCAAATCTGAATGAAGTCATAGACAATTCTTGTTGGGATGCCTGGTACAATGTTTCTCTGACCACACATCCCTCCCCTTCCTTGTTCTTTCTCAAATAAAATCACTAATCTGGTCTCCATTGTTCTCCCCTTGTCACTTAAATAACCTTGTTTAAACAGGCTCATACTGTGTGTGACCTTTGGGGATTGGCTCTAACCATTTATCCAAACTGTTGTGTGGTATCAACAGTTTGTTCCTTTTTAATTGCAGAGTAGTCTTCCCTAGTACCACATTTATGGATGTACCACATTTGTGGAGCCATTTGTTTGTTGACAGACCTCTGGGCTGCTTCCACTTTACTATCTGGTACAAATAAGGCCGCTGTAACTCATACATAAACATAAACACTTCCCTCTGGTAAACACCCAGGAGTGTAATCTCTGAGTCATGTTCTAGTTGCTTGTTTACACTTCTTAAAAGAAACCACTCCATTTCCCAAACCAGCCCTCTACATTCCCAGCATCAACGTATCGATCCAGTTTCCCCATAACCTTGAGCCCTTATGTTTTAATATCCATGGGCTGCTAAGACCCACATATTAAGATAATGTATTCCTGTAACGGTTCCATTTCCTTACAAAATGACTCATTTAATTTCAGGTAACTAGTGACAGATAATGAAGATCAGAAAGTTAACGATAAAAGTCCTGCCAACAAATCAGGTGGCAGCTCCGTGTTCTTTCTCATCTCCCCTTTTTTTTTTCCTCCTATAATTTCCAAGAATTAAAGACTTGTTCCTCATACAGGAAAAAAAAAAATGGGATCTGAAGAGCTGACTCAGCAAGTAAAGAAATTTCTGCACAAATAGGAGGACCAGGTTTAAAACCACAGAACCCTCTTAAAAGCCAGTCACGGCAGCAAGTATCTGTAGTCCCAGTGTTTTACGACAAGATGGCAGGCAAAGGCAAGATGTCAGCCAAAGTCCACAGGCCAGTGAGCCTGCCAGTACAACAGCAAAGGAAGGCATGGTGTCTCACACAGAGTGAGGACTAGCAGTCCACATATGTACAATGAGTGGTAGCACACGCCGTGTGTGCAACGCATACAGACAGCCACACATACTTACTTTTTAAAATCTTGTAACATGACAAGGAGTATCGTTACCAACCATGTAAGTTAGTAAAGTTCACCGTGTTCATCTTGTTTTTAATGTATCAAAAGAAATCAACACAAATAAATGGTTCAAGTGAAGTAAAATAGCGATTAGTCTATAACAACCAATTAAACATTTCAAACTGTCTAAAAGGGAAGAGTGTCAAACTTGCCAGCTCATAGAAATGATGATATTTAGAGGGATGGGGCTGCTGATTGCCTGGCATGACTGGTCCACATTGCACACCTGCCGTTCTGTACTGCTGGCCTACCAATGACTATGAAGAGCGTGCCAATCAAAACCCCTGAGCAAACCACATGAACAAGGCATCATTCCATGAACTCATCATGTTGTCTTCTCCTTTATCCTTATCCTTTAAAAAAATGTATGTTTTACATTAGCTAAAAAATAAATAACCACATCTTACATTGCATCTCACGTATAAACACAAAAATATCTGTGTTATTTAAAAAGATGAAAATGGTCACAGAGGAAATATTAACACTGTAGTTATTTGACACAAAATTTTAGGGAATAGAAAAATACTTCATAGAGAAGTAAAACATCATGTGACGAAAGCAATTAAAAATGTATCCATAATTATATCCAATGAATTTGTTAAACATGCTGATCAAAGAAACTCTGAGATGGAATAATAATGCAAGAATCAACTCTTTGTATTCTATACGGGACTCACTGTCAGTATGTGTTAGGGTTCTCTACAAGAACATGACCAACAGAACAAAAATAATATGCGCAGATATATGTCCTTATTATTTAAGGAAAGTTTGGAAAATTCGGTTGATTTGGGTGGTGGATGAGCGCATAAGTTAAGTGTCGAGCTTCACAACTTCCGTTCTGAATGCTGTTCTAAACGTGGGTAAGTTCACTTCAATTTGGGTCTGGTTAATTTTTAGCGTGTCCTTTCTTCGGTTGCATTTTCCTCCTCCGCTTGCGATCATCCATCAAACTCAGTGCTAACCTCTCGGATACAACACTTCGTGGGAGAGCTGCTCATCGCTTGAAATTTTTCATGAAAAAAAAAAAAGACATCTTTGATGCACACTCAACTCACTACCTTAAGAAATCCCCTGGATTACACGCCTATTCATCCTGTAACTCAGGGAATTAAACCTGGGTTTAGGGAGAATAAAAGCTTTGCTCAACCGCCCTCTGTCCTCTTACTGGAACAGGCATCTTCACTTGCAAAGCAGAGGAGCAGGAAGCTGCGGCGACAGAACCAGAAAGACAGCTCCGCGCACTGAGAACAAGCAGAGCTTCTGCTCTTGTGTTTTGAGTTAGCCTCTGCTTCCCATACCTTGAGACACATCAAATCAAAAGAATGTGACTCAAGACCACAAAGAGGGAGAGAGAGAAACCACATAGATTTACAGGCCTGCACTTAAGTCCATGGAGCCGGGCAGCTCCAAGCAGAAGGTTTCCGTTCATTTGAGAATGGAAATTTTCAGCTCCTTCCAGGAGCACCATCTGTTTCTACTGGCTGGTCTTGGTTTTGAATTATTTATTGCAATAACCTCACATTTATCAGCTTAACCTTTGGATTGGTTCCCAAAAAAAATTGGCAAATATTTAGAATATTTGAGTAGAACAGTAGAATGTAAAGATTAATTTTACCATTGTGTTTAAGTCATTTGGGAATCTGTGTTATAATCAAAACAACAAGAAGAAATCGCATAGTTAACCGTGTTTAATAAGTCTGACATGGATATTCAATTGGTCTACAAGATGGCACTGCTCATGGTAATCTATGTATCTATGTAATTTTTATGCATGAATGTTTTGCCTGCATGTATGAATACACACCACATGTGTGCAGTGCGCATGAAGGTCAGAAGACAGATCACCGGGAGGGAGGTACAGTGAACTACCGTGTTTTCCGGAAATCAAATCCGAACTCTTGATGTTCTCTTCAAGTGCTCTTAACCGTTCAGCCGTCTCTCCAAACTTCATGCTAATTTCTTCAATAATAATAACTGGTTCAGTTTTCAAACTAAAAACGAAATTTAATTCTCCACCGCAATTATCACAAGATATTTCCTTTATCAGTCTGCTAATGAGGATGGGCGGGGGTGGGGGGGAGGAGTTCCCAGAATCAAAGGCAGGACTTTAAGAGCTGAGAAACAGCTTTCTGTGGATCTTCATGATCTGGCCAATCTCAGCATCTTAAGGAAAACAGGAATGACTTCTGAGAAGCAACGATAAAGATAGACCTCCTGTTCTGAAGGGATTAAGCGTGGAAGCACTGTGGAGAGTCTCAAGCGACAGCAACGATGTGTGAACGTGCGCAATAATATTAATCTCAGTGAAAATTTTCCAAAACAGAAGGGAAAATGCGGGTTTTTGCATATTTCAGAACTCTATCTATACCCTGGTGACCCGGTAGACCGGGGCAACGACGTTCCGATGAAGACACAAATTTAGAAAAATCTTTACAGGGTCTATTGGCCAAGCAAACTGAGGGTAGGACCCATGCATTTACAGTAGAGGCCGCCTTCCAACAAACTAATTGAAAGTTAAAAACAACCAATGCCAATGGTGCATCTGGAATACCAATGTGCTGACTGGCACTGCCTAGCTGGACAGTTCTCTGCAGGGTGTTGGCTGTTTTCCCTTATGAAGGCTGCGAGAGGGAGCTGGTATTTGCTCTCTGTGTCTGGTATCTCAAGAGAGTACCCCCAAATAACACACGGCCAGCATCAGAGGAGATCAAATCAAGTACAGATTCCATTGCGCTTCACACTCACACTGTGGTGAAGTAAACAGAGAAAACCTTTAGTGTCATAATGGAGAACCTTCGTAGTGGATTTTCACCTTCTTGGCTTATCAGGATGCTACCTGCAGTCCAAGAACCTGACCACTCCAATTTCAGGTAGTTTTCTCAAGCTGAGGGCAGCTCTAACAAGCTGATGACTTCAGGGTGACTAACTCCAGATTCTTGCTTTCTCTATTTTGCCTTGGTTTGTTGATGTTCTATTTGGGGGCCTAAGATTTTCCTCTATGTATATTGAATGTGTATATACATATATTTTAAGCATTTCTGTGGGTAGGATCTTGTCAATGTGTACACGTTCCTGAGTTCACATGAAGGCCAGAGATGAGTGCGCCATGCCCTCTTCTGTTGCCTGTTCTCTTGAGACAAAGTCCCTCACTGAACCTAAAGACCACAATTTTCCCAGCGAGGTGGCTGACCAGCAAGCCCCAGTGATTTTCCTGTCTCTAGGCCCCCATTCTAGGCACTGGGGTTGTAGGCATCATGCCTTGCTTCATTACATAGATGCTAGGGATCTGAACTCAGGGGTTCATGCTTGCACGCAAGTCTTCCCCTTGAACCATCTTTTTATTCTCTGACACATGGTTTGAGTATCTAGGACAAGAAAGAACTAAGAAGCAATTCTCCATTTAAAAGTGTCACTTTCATGACACTATTGGCCTATTCAACTCAGGCCCATCAGGGTTTCTCCAAAGTTCTTACTTGTGCTGTTTATTTTATTTTATTATTTTTTTTTGTAAGCATTGCACAGCAAGGGTCATCTCAGAAGAGGGAACCTCAGTTGAGAAAATGGCTCCATCAGATTGGATTGTAGGCAAGGCTGTAGAACATTTTCTCAATTAATTGTTGATGTGTAAGGGCCAGCCCCACTGTGGGCAATGTCACCCCAGGGGCTCATGGTCCTGGGTGCTTTAAAAAAACCGGGAAGAGAACCATGAGGAGCAAGCCAGTAAGCAGCGCATATCCAATGGCTTCTGCTTCAGTTCCTGCCTCCAGGTTCCTGCCCTGTTTCGGTTTCTGTCTTGATTCACTCTAGGATGGGCTCTGATCATTTGGGCGGGTGGGGAAAATTAACCCTTTCCTCCCCAGGTTGCTTTTGCTCTTGATGTATTTTCACAGCAATAGAAAGTTCACTGGAACACCCCTGAACCTCCTCCCCAGCCTGAAAATCTATATTGATGAGAAAACAATATTCAAAATCTCTATCTTTATTCCCAAATCCAAAAACAGAAAGGGGGTTGTGTCTCTAGATTCCCTCGTTTCGGTGGCCAGGCAGTAACATCTCCAGAATTTTGAAGAATGAAGAGTTACAGTGCACCCTCTGCATCCTTAGTTCTTTGTTCAATTGTCTCCAGCACCCGCACCTCCATCTTTGACAGCAGGTTCTCCACGATGTATCGCTGGCAGGGTACAGAGGCCCCACCTTCTATTGCAAAGGCCAAGGAAGAGAGGTGACAAGTTTCCCTGCCCAGTGACATTGAATACATGGCTGCCTTGCCAATCCCCAAGCAAATGTTTCCATTCTGATCTGGGAAGAATCACGTTCTAGACATGATTTCCTGTCTTAGGCCCTTGAGAGGCTGAGGCAGGAGGATTTTGAGTTGGAGGAAAGCCTGGGCTACACAGCATTATTTCCTGAGCTTATGGTCCAGCTGCTCCCCTTATCCTCCTTGTCTAGCATTAGATTAATATAGAAAGAGGTGGCCCCAGCATTTAAAGTCAGGTCTGCCCTACAGAAAAGCATGATGAGCAGGGATTGCTCTCTACAGCATCTACATAAATCGAAACCTGGTAGCCCATTAATATGTGTGATTTTATGTTTTTACATATCAATTAAAATAAATGTCTAAAAGAAAATACTCAGTTGCGTGAGGACATTATTATTTTAATCCACAGTCCAGAGAACAATCATAGTTGTAATATAGATCTTTCAAATGTCTTTAAAATCATACTTTGAAGATGAGAATTTACCATCTCTTTCACTACGAATAAGTAATAGCAAACTCTACCTTAAGAAATAGTTTCTTGCCAGGCATTGGTGGTGCACGCCTTTAGTCCCGGCACTTGGTAGCAGAGGCAGGCAGATCTCCGAGTGTAAGGTCAGAGTGAGAACAGAGGCCAGAACTCACTCTGATCTATAGAGTGAGTCCCAGAACAGTCAGGGTAACTCAGAATTACCCTGGCTCAAAATAAATAGTTTCTTGAGGCTGGAAAGTTAGCTCAGCAATTAAGAACACTGGCTGCTCTTACAGAGGGCCTAGGTGAGATTCCCAGCACCCACGTGGAAACTCACAGCATCTGATACCCCAGTTCAGAGGATCTATCACCATCTGCGGGAGCCTGCACATACATACATACATGTACATGCACAGATCTGTGTATTGGCATAAAACATATGCATTAAGTGATAAAACTTTTTAAACATTTTCAGTAAAAGGCGAAGTTTTCTCACCTCCTGAAAAGAAAATAGTAACTAGAAAAACCACCAACAATGAAGACAAGATGAACTTTCCCATCTGTCTCCTAAAACTGATTTTAGAGTTTTATTAAAAAAAACTTTATAAAATATTTATCAGATCACAAAGTAGTAAACAATATGTATCAATGTTTAAATATGTTAACCAAACCATTTTATTAGGAATTCATCACCAATTTTTGAAGAAAAAGAAAGCTATAAAGAACAATAGGAAAGGTCCTCAGAGAATGGGCAAACTCATCTCTCATCCAAAGCCACACCATGTTCAGGTCAGGTGCACCCTCCCAGCTAGTCAGGTCCCACATCTACATCAGCTCTGAAACACCACTGTCACTTATGCAGAGAATACAAGAAGGGAAAGTGATATTTAAATACGTTCCACCACCTGCCAATGGTGGCTTAAGTGAAGTAATGAGGTCCCGCTGTGTAGGAGCTGATGGTCTTGTATTGGCCTTTGGGTAAGACTTTGACTCTACATTTAATATTTTTAATTCAGGAATTAATGGGGGTGGCTGTGAATACAGCTCAGACAGTACAATGTTTGCTTAACATGCTCAAGTCCCTTTTTCAGTTCCCAGCACCACATAATCCCAGAGGCAGGCAGTGCTCACCTCTAATGCTAGTACTCGGGATATAGAGGCAGGAGGATCAGAAAGTCAAGATAACCCTCAACTACAAGAGATAGAAACCATCCTACTGAGTGCTTGAAATTCTGCTAAAAAAGAAAGAAGGGAAGGAAGGAAGGAAGATTGAAGGAAAGAAAAAAGAAGGAATGAACAAGTTAGTAGAAAATTTGTGACATAATATTTTATTTTTTATTAAAAGAGTTATCATCAGAGTGATCAGAAAATGACAGAAGCCACTGGATTCTAAACAGAAAGGTATGGACACCAGAAGTGGAACATTCAGATAAAATGAATGTTTCCTGATGTAATGTTGAGAAATAACGGAATTTTCCCCTAGATGTAATTTCCAAGCCACAGACACCAGCTAAACTCTTAAATATTCTGATTTAGAATGTCTGCAATTTATCTCAAAGCAGCAGAAAAGTACTGGACAGACCTCCATGTCAGAAAAGGTTAATCTGTGTCACTAGTTATCAAGGTCGTATCCGATCTGTGCAGCGGCTTCAGGTGCGCCTGACCCCATAATTAAGAGTATCGTTTTCAACACTCCGGAATTTCTCCAACTTGTCTCGAAATTGTCCTAATATCTCTAATCTAAAACAAAAAAATGACTTCAGACTTTGTAAAGGAAAAACTCAAGGAATATAATCAAATAAGTAATAAAATATTGTGTCTCGAAGACTGCGGAATCATAAACATTCTCTGTAACATTCTCTGTGTTGGCTAAATGTCGGAAAGATCTCCTGACCGAGGCAAATCATTTTCCTGGTACTCTGGCTCCTCCCAGTGGCAGCTAATGGTGGCGCAGGCCATCAGGACGCCAGCCGCCTGTCAACCCAGCAGGACCACTGCACCAACAGACAGGCCTTTGAGATATTTCAGGGGTGAAAACCTGCTTAAGAATAGGAAACTAAACCACTTCTGACCGCACAGTTCAGTTATGGCTATAACGTGTAGGGGAAAACTAGGTCCCTACATCCAGCAGAACCTGGACTCTGACGGTTCCACTGTATATTAAGTAACAAGTACTCCTGAGATTAGTCACTAAGTGCTCTCTCTCTCTCTCTCTCTCTCTCTCTCTCTCTCTCTCTCTCTCTCTCTCTCTCTCTCTCTCTCTCTGTCTCTCTCTCTCTCCCCCTCTCTCCCTCTCTCGCTCTCGCTCTCTGTTTCTTACAACGGATGTCTGTGAAATTTCTTGGGAACTGTTACTGTCTTTGCAACGTTAAGCTCAATGAAAAGAAAAAGAATCTTTATTCTGCCTTGCTCGCAGCTGTATCCTAGCCTCCAGGGGCTGCCCCGGATTGTGTTCCCAGCGCATATTTACTGAGTTAATGAATCAATGAGATTCCTCCAAAATCACATTAAAGACGTGCTTTTCACTGTGTTCACAGAGGCTACTGGGAATCTAATAAGGAAATAAACGCTCCCATATATATGCACATAATTATGCCAACGGTTTTAGCAGGCCCTGTTTTTCTTGTTTACTCTGCATCTCTGTTTTGGGCCCTGATGCTCGTGTTTAAGGAGCACACTCAAACTAGGTCGGCTTTGACAAGAACCTTCTGACCAAGCGTCTGACGGGAAACTGAGACGATCGGTTGGGTGTGGTTTTGCATGCTTTCCTTCAGCTTTTGTTATTTTAGACCCTGGTCTCCGGAGACCAGAGCTGGGCTAACTGATAATGAGAACAACGTAACGAGGGGAAGGCTACCCAGTCAGCTCTATGTCAAAAGGAAATCCTGAGAGGGGCCCAGAACGCACGATATATACACCAGGTGCTGTGAGACCTGCGCGTCCTCTGCCGCCTTCCCTCACCCCAGAATGTGCCTAGGGAAAGGGAGGTGGACCAGGCCCAGGGGCAAGAAGTGAGCATCTGTAGTCCCGCCCCCAGGCCTGCTCACATACTTCTTAATTCTTTTCGTAGGTTTAATTTTCTTTCTTCCTTTTGAGACAAGATCTCACTCTGTAGCTCACACTAGCCTGGAACTCACTATATACATCCTGGGCTATGTCAAACTCATAGCAATCCTCCTGCCTCAGCCTGCCAAGTGCTGAGTTACATGAGCTACAGGCAGAAGTCATGTTCGTGCACAGTTTAAAACCATCTCCGGGTCAGTTACAACACCTGCTGTAAACGCCTGTAGATAGTTTTCATACACGTATGATTTAGGAGAATGACAAGCTCTTAGGCATGTGCTGGGTGGCGCACATCTTTATTCCCAGCACTCAGGAGGCAGGGCAGGCAGATCTCTGTGAGTTCGAGGCCAGCCTGGTCTACAGAGAGAGTTCCAGGGCAGGCTCCAAAGCTACAGAGAAACCCTGTCTCAAAAAAATAAAAAACAAAAATTCTGCTTTATTCTAAACATGCATAAGAGATTGTCCTCACTGCCAGCTTGGCTGGATACGGAGTCACCTGGGCAACTGGCAAGACACAGCTCTGGGTGTGTCTGGGATGGAACTTCCAGACAGAATTAGCCGAGGTGGGAAAGACCCATCCCAAATGTTAGTGGCACCACTGCACGGGCGAAATAAAGGGGGCAGGGGAAAGTCAGCACAAGGTCTCTCTGCTTCCTGTTTGTTACTGAGTGACAGCGCTCTGCCACATGTTCTTGCCACCGTAGCCTTCTGTCTGAGCTCAGGGGACAACCGACTGTGGTCTGCACGCTCAGCACCTGTGAACAAAAACAAGAAAGCTCACCTCTCCTTTAAAAACGATGATTTGTTTTTATTTTACAAATATAAGTGTTTTGCCTGTATGTATATCAGTGCACTGTGCTGTCCAGCCAGGTGCCCACAGAGGTCGCAAGAGGGGAGAAGTAACTTACAAATGCTTTGATCTCATTCAAGTTTCAAAATCATCCCGCACTGGTTTTCTTTGGAGGACATGTTAAATAAACACGTGCTCTTATCCCTGTGTGCACATACATGCACGTGGAGAGAGTTTTTCAGTAAAATTTCACCACATGAGGGTGAATACCATTTGACCACAATAAAGCTTTCTCTAAGACGTCTCCTGCATCAATGAAAGTGGAAATAGTCGTGCACTGTTGAACAATGAGAACATAGTCCATGAAATGTGTTAGCAGGCCATTTTTTCCTTAAGCAAATATCACAGCGTGTGCTTAAAAAAAAAAAAAGAAATCCAAGCGGCACAGCCCATTTCACATCTGGCACTTCACTGAGTATGCAATACAGTACATGCATTATAGACAGTGCATCATATCCAGGACAATACCTGCAGTAGAGTACATGCAATACAGGACATAGACACAGTGAGTACAACGTAGGACATGAAGTTTAGTATACCCACTAACATAAAGGCAGTAAAATATAAGCAGCATAACATATCAGGTATAGTACATATAGAATGAGTATACTACATACAGTATATCATATACAATATTCTAGAGACAATATATCCAGGATATATATAAAATATATACTGCACATATATAATATACAATATAAAAACAGAGTATATTTAGTGCAGCATTCCATTACAGGATATGCAGTATAGTGTCTGTAATAAAGTAATGCAGTGTAGTGTACATGTATGGTACATGTAGAATAGTGTGTTCAGTATCATATACATAGTATAATACATGCAATATATTGTAAGCAGTGCGCACACACAATATGGTATATACAGTTTAATATACTCAGTATAGTGCATGCAGCATAGTAAAGGCAGTATACACACACAACATAGTATACACAGTGTAATTACACTCAGTATAGTACATGCAATACAGTGCATGCAAAATGATGCATTCATTGTAGTATATACAGTATAGTCCATGCAGTAAAGTGTAGGCAGAATAATAGTGCATTCAATATAGTATACATAGTGCAATGCATCCAGTATAGTGTATGAAGAATAGTGCATCCAGTATAGTATACAGAGTATAATATATATAGCATAATCCACGCAGTATAGTATAGGCAGTATAATGCCTCCAGTATAGGACATGTAAAATATGCAATCCAGTATATCTGTTACGGTATATGCTTTACAGTACACGTAGGAGATACATGCAATGTAGGATATACAGTACAATGTACACAGTATAATACATGCAGTATAATATACACGCATAATATATAGTATAATATACACAAAATAGTATATGCAGCACAATACATACCATATAGTACATGCAGTATAATGTATATTGTATAGTAATGCAGTGTAACATATGCAGCATAGTACGTGAAATACATGAAGTATGCTGTAAATTCCTCCTAAATTATTATTCAAGCAAGGAAGAGATCAAAGAAAAATAATTTCTGTATTCTTTTATTT